>JAKELH010000037.1:0-317657 GCA_021525015.1 Lactarius pseudohatsudake
GAGTCCTCTTCCAGAATGAATCAGAATCTCGTAGTCCTGGTACTTGGGCCTTTCTTTGCCTTAGTCTTGATGGTTTCCGAGCACGCACTCAACCTCCGCTATGAACGGACTATCCTGGTTTCCCCAACAGATTCCGAGATCGTGCCACCAATATTGTATTGTCTAGAGCCATTCACACCATACCCAAGTCTATATACTGCGGAATCAGCCTTCCGAGACCTTTCGTACATGCGAGAGTAACTTGGGCTCGTCACATTAACAATCGTTGATGTGGCGGGTATACAATAGTTTCGAACGGGGGACTGTGCGCACACCTCGTTTAGAAAATTCAGAGCCGAGGCCCAGCTGGCGATCCATTCTGCTACCCCATCGAAGCACATCAATCATTTATCCCGTCCACCTCAAGCAATCCTGCGCACAGTTCCGAGCATATTCCTGTTTTGCAAAGAGGGAGTCCGACATCCCCCCTGCAGGCACGCGACCGCTTTCCGGAGGCTAATGCACGGTATTTACCCGGTCTGTCATGGATAAGTTCCCCTCCCTCAATACGATTGGGCATATAAAAGCAAACTGTTCGCTACCTGTTTTCCCTATCGCAGCATGTCCATCAAATCAGGCCAACGTTACAAGATCACCAACCAGCTAACCGAGCTGGCCGTCGATCTGAATTGCGCAGACAACAAGTCAATCATTGGATATAACTTCCATGGCGGAGAGAACCAACAGGTAACAACTTTGCTACTTCGATAACCTTTACCTCATGCAACCACGGCACGCTCCAGTGGGTTTTAGACGTGCAGGTCAACGGCCAATGGATCATTCGATCAGTCAACCTACAGAACTTGAAGTACCTCGGAGTTGAGAACGCTCCAAACAATGGAACACATCTCGTTGGCCTTGATCATCCCCAGTTCTGGGACATCGAGATTCTACCAGGTTCTGAGGATCCTACTAAGCTGAGCGTTAAGTGCGTTTTATCACGAACTCCACTGGCGATCACTTCTGACATTTGAGTTCCTTTGACAGGATCTGCCAGACGGTCCTTGGAACTCGTTTCGCCGCTGATTATCCCCAAGAGAAGCCGCCCGTTGGAGCTGATCTTCAACTGTGGACGGCTTGGGGAGGAAAGAACCAGATCTGGGTGCTCGAAGAGTGTGAGTCGCGTTTTGATGAAGTCTAGTAACTGGCGCGCGGCTAATTCGGCTTTTCTAGATTCTTCCTGGTTACTCCACCGCACCATATCCATCAAGTCGGGCCAACGTTACAAGATCACCAACGAGCAAAGCAAGCTGGTCGTCGATCTGTCTGGCGCAAACAACAAGTCCGTCCTTGGATATAACTTCCATGGCGGGGCGAACCAACAGGTAACAACCCTCGCTACTTGGATAACTTGTGCCTCACACAACCATGACACACTCCAGTGGATCATAGAGCGGCAGGTCAACGACCAATACACGATTCGATCAGTCGGGCATCATAAGTACCTCGGAATTGAGAAAACCCCAGGCAACGGAACACATCTCGTTGGCCTCGACAAGCCTCAGTTCTGGGATATCGAGATTCAGCCAGATAGTAAGGACGCTACTAAGCTCAGCGCTAAGTATGTTACACTACGTACACTACTGGCGATCGCTGCTGACTTTGAGTTCCTTTGACAGGCTCTGCCAGTGGGCCCGTGGCACTTGTTTCGTCGCCGATTGCCCCGTAGAGAAAGGTGCCGCAACCGACCTTCAACTGTCATCGGCTTTGGAAGGAAAGAACCAGGTCTGGGTGCTCGAAGAGTGTGAGTCGCGCTTTCGTGAAATCTGGCGACTTGCGTGGCTAACTTGACTTTACTAGATTCTTGAAATGTTAGGGATTGGGTCTCTATATCGTAGTATGTGATAGGGACAGTTCGCTGTTCGTAAGGTCGTATTCTTAATCCATCCCTGGCGCGCAACTGTAAGGAGTGACTAAGTTCTGCCGGATTATTAACTTCAAGTCTACAAAATACTACGCAAGGGCTGTCATCGGTGGCTTATCTAGACGTCTCAAACTCAGGCTCTCGAATAAGTTTATCTGTTGATAATTGAATACTGCCGTGACGGCGGCGCAAGCACGCACACCACGAATACAATCAATGGTCCTGTAATTTGCCCCACCCCCGCGGAC
Source organism: Lactarius pseudohatsudake (assembly GCA_021525015.1). Lineage (NCBI taxonomy): Eukaryota > Fungi > Basidiomycota > Agaricomycetes > Russulales > Russulaceae > Lactarius > Lactarius pseudohatsudake. The sequence goes on from JAKELH010000037.1 coordinate 2,152, forward strand.
GAGACGCGAGGCCCAGATCTAAAGGGAGGGCGGCTGTGGGAAACGACACGTAAAGCGTCCCTTACGCAACACGACTGAGGTCTGCAGTCATATGTACCTTCAGAAACCGAAAGTATCGTGAACAAGGGCCGGTACCGAACGGTAGCATCACGTCTATTCCATCTATACCTGGAACTTTTTTGACGTACATTCGCGTGTTCTCCTCATGCAGCAAAGCTCTTATGAAATGACTTGTATTCTCAATCGTCAAGTCTCGGGCTTGTAATGGGTCTCACCGATTTTTGAACGCTCACTCAACCTCTACCTCTGGAAGTTAGTGTGACTGGTTCCACTCACAGACTCTGAGAGCCAACACCCAGCTGGCGATTCGTTTTCTGCCGAAGCGTTCCGTAGTTCTTGATTTGATTCGATTTTTTGGATCCATTCATATCCCGGCTGGTAGGCCGTAGGCCCAGACCGGACGCAGCGTGAACAAGCGACACTAGGGGGGGGGTTTGTAAGGCTAAGGTGCTCCCCGGCAATAGTAGGTTACAAAAATACCAGGGAAGGTGGGCGGATAAATCATATCGGAGCCCGCCGTTGCAGGCGAGCTATATTACTGTAGTGAGGATGCAAAAGGCAGACGGGTTCGGACTTACAACTGTGTTTGACGATAGGGGCGGTAGTGAGTAGTGGTCCTGGCGATGACACTGTCCCTGTGCAGTGGGTGCTTGTGGTCGCACCGCAGTTTCATGACGGTGAGAGGGCCTGTGATCAATATCAGAATGATTCAGGAATGTAAAAATAATAAACATACGCATTTTTTATCTCCCATTTCAGGGTTTGCACATTAGAGGGGTAGCGTCTTGGCTGTCTTGGGTCCGTCCGAGTCACGAGGGGAGAATAGGTGTGCAGCAAGTGGGTTCAGAAAGTGAAGGGGGCAGTGGTGGTCCGGCGAAAAGGGGAGCGAGGGGCAGAACCGCACCCGGCGGCCCGTCGTTCAAGTTGATTGCCGGTTAACTTGATTGCCGGTTGTTGTCGACTTGGAGCGAGATCATGACGAAGCCTCACAAAATTCGACGCTCAGTTGACACCATTGAAAACGAGTGAAGGTGTGTGCGTGAAGAAATTGAGGATACGATCGTGCACATTAGCTCACAATGGCGATTTCCCATGGGATATCAATACATCAATTCCCATCGTTGCGGTTCGGTGTTCGACTTTTCTCTCAGGACTTGCTTCCCCGAGCCCGAGATATCTATAAGCAAAGTCCATATGGTACCACTCGTCCCCACTCTATCATACGTCGACAGTCTCCGCACGCAATCATGGCAAACACCCGAGTCAAACTTAACGACAACACGACAATCCCCCTGCTAGCATTCGGCACAGGAACGGCGCTCTTTGGGAAGGACGCAGAGACCATGGTGACCGCTGCGATCAACGCAGGGTTCACGCACTTCGACGGCGCGCAGGTCTACAGAAACGAGGAGTCTCTCGGTGCGGGAATCACGAGGAAGCTGAACAAGCCCGCCGGAGGGGAGACCGTGCGCCGTGCGGGACACGCTTGTCGGGTCGCTCGCCAAGCTGCAGCTGGGATACGTTGACCTCTTCCTCGTCCACACCCCCTTGGAGCCCGGTCGCCTGAAGGCGGTGTGGAAAGAAATGGAGGCGCTCAAGAAGGAGGGGATCGCGCGCAGCGTCGGCGTCTCCAACTTCCGCACCCCGCAACTGCGTGAGATCCTCGATGGCGCAGAGTTCCCACCCTCGGTCAACCAGGTAGGCCGGCAGCTCCGACAACCAGGTGCTGTCCGAACACTGGGTAAGGGACAGTAGTCTTGCTGTATCTAGCACTGTCCGACTGATTTATTTTAGCTCTGGCAGCAAGACGCGAAGCTCCGTACTCATTGTTATTATCTCTGTCGGACGGACGCTTGCAAGCGTCTCCGCACTTTATACATTTTATACAATTCAGGAAAGGTGGTGGTGCGACCTTGGCTCAACCTCAACCGGGTTGCCGAACAGACCCTTAGAGTTAGCGTCGAGTTGCCAACTCGACTTGGACCGCATCGACTCGCGGCAACACTACCCGCCATTGTCCGAATTTAGTGCGATCATTGACGATGCTTCTCTACCTCACTCTTGGAAGAAGACGCCTTGTGCTCGGTTAAGGCGCCCACGAGCCGGGAGATGACTAGCATGGCGGTGTGTTCGTGCGCCGAGTCACAAGTCACCGGGTGCTCAAAACGGATTCGCCCTCGCCGATAGGGAATACCCATGCGACACTGGGTATAAAAGCCACCTATCTTCGCAAGTTTGTCCTCATCATCCCCAACATCGACTCTTACTTCTTCATCACCACTCTATCCAATCGCCATCAGAATGATGTTCATGAGAACCATCCTCGCACTTTCTCTTGCTGCATTTGCCCTTGCCATTCCGGTGGCCTCCCCACATGCTGATGGGGTTCTGGGGGATGTGGATCCGGGGGATCTTGGCGGTGCGTTCTGTTTGAGCCAATGCCTAGTTTTTTGTTTTTAAAAAAGATTTCACGTAGGTGACCTCTTCGATCGTGGCGTTTCTAACGGTTCTGGGTAATCCTGACCATTGTGATGGTATGGTTTACTTTGTGAACCGGAGTTGAGGTTGCTAATCTTGTGGAGCAGATGCACCGAACGAACGGGTTTACGAATACGTGAGCCTCCCCCGTTCATGTCTGGGATAATGTTGGTAACAAGATCTGACAGTATCACGGGTTGTGCTTTGTCTCTCATACCTTCCATTGGCGGAGCATCAGAATCGTGATTTAGTTCGATAAGAATGTTAATAAATTCTATTACTCGGTTCTGTGTCTTTGTCCGTCATTTGTGTCCATCTCGTTTGGGCATTACCTTGTTGTCTTCGGAGTACGCAAACAGTCCCACAGAAAAATACATGTGCGGGCTCATGCTTGTGATCGTTGTTTCAAGGGCTTACCAGTATAATGTTCGTAACCCTAAGGTCCTAGAACTACCGAACGCAAGGTTCATATGCAACCTATTCGACCCTACGACGAAGGTGTCCCCCTAGTCTGAGACAGTAAAGGACGCCCGCGTTGATAATACCACGCGCGATACTCATGTCTTCCCCGATGGCTGCTGGAAGCTTGCTATGTTCTGTATCATGCGGACCTTGTTCAATGAGGTGAAAAAACGCTTGGGATGGCTCTCATCATATCATTTTCTCGGCCTGTGGTTTCCTTTCCCATTATTTTAAAATACCTTCTTTCATTCTCTTCGCATAAAGCACCTGATCGAGTAATCTTCTAAAGGCAAAGTTTGACGCGATACCAAACTGTAGGACAACGGTCAATCTACCGTGGCATGAAATGGGTTCTCTACCCTCGGTTTTAGATAGCCTGACCATTTAGTAGGCTTGCAACATAGCAGTCCTAAACTAATAACTGCCAGTGACGGGTGTTTTCACAATGTAAAGCCAGTACAATTTTGCGGGAAACCTGACGAGTATGTGGGGACCCGGACCACCACTGATCACGGAGGACAGAACGAGGCACCCGGCCCATACGCGGGGCCGCCTCGTACCCACAAGGAAGTATGTTCGGAACGCAACCGCGTCCCACCCGAATTCGCTTGAATTAGGCGTGCCAGTGCGACCTCGACCCGCGCACAGAGCACCTCCAGCACGGATGTGGCCGCACCTTCCTCCTCGTGTTGCGGCCACAGTATGACGTCCGTAGTCTCCAACCTGTCACTAGGGCCACGAGTCGCAGAAGCGCATGCAGCAGCGGAGGGCAGACGGGTGTGGCGTACGAGCGCTTTTCGCGCGGCGCCTCAAGGTAGGCACATCTGTATGCCACGACGGGCGCACACGGGCGGGCGGGCGAAGTCAGATTGAAGAGCAGACCGGGGTGGAGAAAGCCTGGGCGACTCGGAGGGTGGTGTGGAGAACGAGGCGGCAACGTCAAGCCAGGAGAGTGTGAAAGGAAGGAGGAGCGTTTCGCTAGATTAGTAGTTAATCAGCTAATCAGGCAGGGGTATCGGTGATGATGCAGACCACTTTCGAGGGCGGAAAAACCCTCGTTGCTGGGTTCCTTCGAACTTCGGAGGGCTGTGCTCAATAAACAGCACGCTACATCGAGCCCGTACAGCATGAGGGGGAGCGAGCGTGTCAGGGGCCTGGGTTACTATTGAGGGTCCGATATCGATACGGCTTCAAGTTAACGATAACACATGCCGCGCAACACACATCCCTTGTGAGTCGCACAAGTCAGGCAGGACGTCACATTTCGCAAGGCATCGAAGACACTTGAGAGCACATTTGAAACATGTCGAAAATGATAGCACCATCCGCACCACGGTGACCGACTTCAGCCACTGGCAAGACTTCAGCTGACAAGAGCCCTGGAGGAGCCTTTGGCTGACTAAGCTTTTGGGCGCCTTGGTGACGCATGCAACGTTTGGTTCAAGTCGGGACGCCGGACGTTGAACGTACTACTACGTAGTAGTGTCTGCCCAACAGGATGAATGGCAGACAACGGGGAAAGCCGCGGAAAGGCTGCCCAGAAGGGTGCACGACTCGCAGCCGCCCTTTGATGGACAGTTGGTCCTGTGTCCTTGCCTGTGTCAGGTCAATTCAATGAGACTGTTTCGGTAGCAACAGGGTTTTACTCAGGCTGTACTGTGAGACGAGCCAGACGACAACGCCTCACAAAATTCGACGCTCACCTGGCACCAACGAGTGATGTGTGCGTGAAGAAGTTGAGGATACGATCGTGTACATTAGTGATTTCCCACGCGATATCAATACATCAATTCCCATCGATGCGGTTCGGTGTTCGACTTGTCTCTCAGGACTTGCTTTCCCGAGATATATATAAGCCAAGTCCACATGGTACCACTCGTCCCCACTCCATCATACGTCGACAGTCCTTGCACGCAATCATGGCGAACACCCGAGTCAAACTCAACGACAACACGACAACCCCCTTGCTAGCATTCGGCACAGGAACAGTGCTCTTTGGGAAGGACGCAGAGACCATGGTGACCGCTGCGATCAACGCAGGGTTCACGCACTTCGATGGCGCCCAGATCTACAGAAACGAGGAGTCTCTCGGCGCAGGCATTGCGGCGGCGGGTAAACCGAGGGAGCAGCTGTTCGTCACGACGAAGCTGAACAAGCCCGCCGAGGGGAAGACCGTGCGAGAAACGCTTGTCGAGTCTCTCGCCAAGCTGCAGCTGGAATACGTCGATCTCTTCCTTATCCACACCCCCTTGCAATTCCCGGAGCCCGGTCGCCTGAAGGAGGTATGGAAGGAAATGGAGGCGCTCAAGAAGGAGGGGCTCGCGCGCAGCGTCGGCGTCTCCAACTTCCGCACCCCGCAACTGCGTGAGATCCTCGATGGCGCAGAGATCCCACCCTCGGTCAACCAGGTAGGCCGGCTGGGGTGATCGACTGCCTAACTACGCAACCGCCCGTATGGGTGCTGGGTTGAGGAACGCTAATTACGATCATCTGCGCCAGGTCGAGTTCCATCCGTACGTCTACAAGGAAATCCTTCCTACGCTAGAGCTGCAGAAGCAATACGACATCGTGACCGAGTCGTACAGCGGGCTGTCGCCGATCTTCCGGTTCAAGGGTGGGCCGCTCGATCCCGTCTTGGAGTCTATCGCGAAGAGGCTGTCCGCGGAGACGGGAAAGCCGTTCAGCGAGGCTCAAGTGTTATTTCTCTGGCAGCGCGAGAAGGGCGTTGTGATAGTGACGTGCGTAGCCTTGAATTGATATGTGATTTAAGCCGATTCGGAACTTAAGTTGACGAATCCGTCTAGGACAACGAGCAAGGAGTCACGTCTACCGGAATATCTCGGCACATTCGATGCTCCGAAGCTCACGGATGGAGATATCGCTTCGATTGACGAAGCGGGCGCAAAGGAACATCACAGGCAGTTTGTGCGTGAGATGATCCTTGACTGAGACATGTCACTTACCTTGTCATCCCATACAGCCAACCGTCTTTCCTTCGGAAGGATGAAGAAGAGTGATTCTTTACTTTCGGGAATGACGTTACAGTACAAGTGAGCAGACATACAGATACAGACAGACGATGAGAGGGCCAGGCATGTATAATCTTACAATAGTAGGCGCAATGGCTTCATAGAGAGTGGGCGCTTGAACGGCTGGCAGACAACAGTAAGTGGGATTGAGACGTAGCAAATGACATTATAAAAGCAGCAAAACAACAAAGAGCTAGTAGCAGGGCACGGCCGGTGAACGTTGAACGTTGAACAGCCACTGGCAGCAAATGGCAGTTGATGCACGTTGACGTGGCGAATGGCAAATGGCATTTGACGCCACGAACTGAAAGGCATTTGGTGAGTAGCAAATGATATGAGCGATTAGCAGGGTGGTTGAAAGTGCAGCATGCAATGGTTGGCAAACCTGGTTGATTTAGTACTCCCATTTTCCGAGTTGGTTCTGTTTTGACTACTATTATGTATTCTGGTTCCTTGAACCACCAGCCAGTCGAGAGTTCAGGTGGACGGAACAAAGAAGAAGAACGAGCACGTACCGCCTCGTTCGTTGTCTATGTGACTCCATGACTCAAAGGGTATTCCGAGATGTGTCTTCGGATGTCTGTCTTGTTCAAGCTTTCAAACTTTCAAGTAGGAGGCTGCGTCAGTGCGACGCATCATGCATCATGTATCATAGGCTGCGTAAGCGGGTAGTAGGAATGTGTATGTAGCCAGCGGTTTGCACCACGGAATCCCAGAATTCTCTCGTCCATCTTCCCTGCCATAATGTCCCCTCCAGTCACCGAGCCACGCGGAGGTGGGCAGCCTGAGGTGGGCAACATCACAATTCCCGAGTCCATAGCGGTGAGTTGGTACCGGTTCTCCCTCAACATTTTCAGCAGTGGTCCCATCAAGTCAAAGGCCCAGGCATCACCGGCATCGACACGTGAAAGAGTCAGCTGCAGTCAAAAACGGATCATACTTCTTGAATGACGATGCACGACGATGTCTTGTGCAAGAAGATCCCTAATCGTTGGGGAAAGGAAATTGTAGTCAAAGTCCCAACGACGCAAGGCATGACCGAAGAAATGATCAGGACGATCCATCCGGAGCTGGGACATTGACATTTGACTGGAGACCGCTCTTCGGATGCAAGTGAACATCTCATCCGCACAAGAAATCATGATCATCGAGTGTACACCGAAGAGTCAACTTGAAGCATTCGGTTTCAGCGCGCGGCACTGTCCTGGTTGTTTCTTCACCCGCGCCAGTATCTGGTCGAACATGGTAGGAATACTGGCCACGTTCGACATCGCACCCACCGAGGACGGCCTGCCAGAGGAGAAATACTAGTCGGGAATTGTGTCGTGCGCCGATCTGCTTCGCCTCTCGTTTCACAACTTGAAGACAAATGAAAAGCTGATGGTCGGTCAATTTTAGGTATCCGAAGCCGTTCCGGTGCTATATCCGACCGCAGTAGCTACATTGGTGCGGGCCACCGAGAGCAAGGTATGTGATCGCTATCGTTTGTTGCAGTGCCGTACTGTAACTGTACTGACAGCGTCGATGTTTTCCCACACGCCACTTTCCTTTTTTATCACAACTTCGGGCTGAGGCCATTGCCCCGTCGGCACAAGCCGTAATGACTAAGCAGAATATGCGATTCCAAAAATGGTCTGACCCCTTTGACTGACCCGGACTGACCCGGCTGACTATGACACTGTCGCCGAAAGCTCGAGTTCGGGATGCGGCGCCACATCTTCGCTCGGACACTGCGGTCAATCTTCTCTGCTCAATCACATTACAATGTTCTACTGCCCTTGTTCCCGATTACGGTGCGTCCTCGTTATCATTCCATTTGATTCCCAAAACATCTCCCTCCTTCACCCTTGCGTCGCGGCCTACGCCTGTCCCCTCCCCTCACTTTTGACACCTGATTGATTTCCTTGATTACTAGTTCGGTATTAATGACCGCACTAACATTCTGAAAACTCTTTCCTCAAGCCTTTCGACTACTGTTCTTGCTCTGATCTTCCTCTAACTCAGTCAGGTTTGTGCCACCTATAAGGTGTGTCGAAGAGGAATCGATGAAATTCCCCTATTTTGTTTTCGGAGACCTCTCATAGGCCGTCCCAGGGTCACTCACTATGTCCAGACTCGCGACCAGCCGTCGATTCACGAAACCCCAGTAGAACCGACACCTCACAGATGGACCGACTATCGCTCTCGTCATGACTTAGTTGTCGTCTTCGCCGACATTCGGTTTGCATTCTTGGTTGGTCGACACATTTTGCCCCCACTTTTGGGCTACCACCAACTCTGATGTTCTCGCGCTGGCTTTTAACCTTTCAAGTTCTGGATTTGCTGCCTCTCGCCTTGGACGTCCTTCCCGTTTTGCATAGCCGTGATTCCAATCGTAGTTGTCTTAGTCTCCCTCCCTCGCCCATCTGATTCGTCTTTACTCTTAGATATTTTTGTGATCTGCTCGTTTCACGACCTCACGTTCTGGTACCAAAGTGGTCGGGATATTATACGCCCTCTTCCAAGTGTGGCGTGGGGATATGTGAATATTTCGGTCATGCACCGGAGGATCATGCACCGGAGGATTCAGATAATATTTGGTACCTCAACGATAGGTGGTGTGTATTTATTCTTTCTCGACCAAGGCGAATACGCCATCGTACCTAAGGCCAAATGGTGAACTCGTTACTCGTTTCGCCAGGAGGACATTGTTCAGATCGGTTTCGGGGAAAATATTTCGCCGAGTAATGTGCCAGAAGGGTATGAGCGACGATCAAGCCTACTCTTCTAGTCGTTGTGAGCTTCCATTTGCATTTGGACCCCTCGTGCTTTATTCAACGTCAAATCAGACTTGACGTTTCTGCGCAGGCCGACAATTAAACTTCACACCATCATTCTTCTCGCAAGGTGCTTACGCTCACCGCGACCGCGACGGGGCTCGGCAGATTCAATTCAGGAGAGCTGCCTGCTCCGCTGTTACGACGTCGCTTCGCGCCTCAGCGGTGTCGGCTAAAATACCCACGAGGTCGAAGTGTTCCATCTACTGTCCCTTACCCAGTGTTCGGACAGCACCTGGTTGTCGGACGGTCGGCAAGTGTGACAAACAACCAATTCTCATTCTTGCAACACAATAGGATTTTCATCTTAAAAACACCTGGAGCATTTTAAAAAATGGTACTAGATGGAGTATGCCTGATTTTGTAAGTTAGGGATCGGACCAGAGAAATTCGAGGTGTCCGACAACCAGGTGCTGTCCGAACACCGTAAGAGACAGTAGTCTTGCTGTATCTAGCACCGTCCGACCAATTTATTTTAGCTCTGGCAGCAAGACGTGAAGCTCCGTACTCATCGTTATTATCTCTGTCGGATGGACGCTTGCAAGCGTCTCCGCACTTTATACATTTTATACAATTCAGGAAAGGTGGTGGTGCGACATATAGCAGCAAATGGAACATGTCATTGAGTTATGTCCCAGGGACGTGGTTAGCACGCACGACGCTCAGAGCCGAGCGACTAGAAGCGCCACCAAGAGCGCCACGGTGCTATCCTTGACGTAAGCCAAACCTGGGCGGGGTTCCAAATTCACACGACTTCGACTTTGAGTGTCAAGGTCAAGGTAGTACCGTACTGTACCCGGAATCCACGCACCAGCACCGGCTCTAGGCTCGCCACGTCCTCGAGGACATGAGACTCGGACTGGTGAACGCTGTAGTCATGTAATTCTCGTCTCTCGTGAGGCCAGAAACTCCACCGATTCATGGTTGACGACATCGCTCATGTTCTGACTAGCTTTCGTTGCGCCCCAACGTAATGTCATTCACGACTGACCGCAACTAGCCCGGTAATGCCGCTACTGTAATATTGCGTCCCAAAACAGATATATACGAAATCGCCACCCCGTCATTGTCTCAAGCCGAATTTAGTGCGATCATTGATGATGCTTCTCTACCTCACTCTTGGAAGAAGATGCCTTGTGCTCGGTTAAGGCGCCCGCGAGCCGGGACATAACTAGCATGGCTGTGTGTTCGTGCGCCGAGTAACAAGTCACTGGGTGCTCAAAACGGATTCGCCCTCACCGATAGGGAATACCCATGCGACACTGGGTATAAATAAGCCACCTATCTTCGCAAGTTTGTCCTCATCATCCCCAACATCGACTCTCACTTCTTCATCACCACTCTATCCAATTGCCATCAGAATGATGTTCATGAGAACCATCCTCGCACTTTCTCTTGCTGCATTTGCCCTTGCCATTCCGGTGGCCTCCCCACAGGGGAGTCTGGGGGATTTGGGGGGTTTAGGGGATTTGGGGGGTTTAGGGGATTTGGTGGATTTGGTGGATTTAGGGGATTTGGGGGATAGGAGGGATGCTGTCGGTGCGTTCTGTTTGAGCCAATGCCTAGTTATGTTTTTCGGAGCCTGATTGATTTCGTGTAGGTCACCGTGATGATCCCAATCAATGATGGCTATTCTATCGTCGGTTCTGGGTAACACGGACCTTTGTGATGGTATGGTTTACCTTGTGATATCGGAGTTGAGGTTGTTGATCTAGTGGAACAGGTGCATCGAACGAACGGGGTTACGAATACATAACCTTCCACCGTTCATGTCAGGGATAATTTGGTAACAAGATCTGAAAGTATCACGGGTTGTGCTTTGTCTCTCATACCTTCCATTGGCGGAGCATCAGAATCGTGATTTAGTTCGATAACAATTTTAATAAATTCTATTACTCGGTTCTGTGTCTTTGTCCGTCATTCGTGTCCATCTCGTTTGGGCATTACCTTGTCATCTCCGGAGTATACAAACAGTGCCATAGCAAAAGGCATGTGCAGGCTCATGCTTGTGATCGCTGTTCCAAGGTCTTACCAGTATAATAATCGTAACCATAAGGTCCTAGAACTACCGAACGCAAGGTTCATATGCAACCTATTCGACCCTACAACGAGGGTGTCCCCCTAGTCTGAAACAGTAAGGGATGCCCGCGTTGATAATACCACGCGCGATACTCATGTCTTCCCCGATGGCTGCTGGAAGCTTGCTATGTTCTGTATCATGCGGACCTTGTTCAATGAGGTGAAAAAACGCTTGGGATGGCTCTCATCATATCATTTTCTCGGCCTGTGGTTTCCTTTCCCATTATTTTAAAATACCTTCTTTCATTCTCTTCGTGAAATGCACCCGATCGAGTAAGAATCTTTTAAGGGCAAAGTTTGACGCGATACCGAACTGTAGGACAACGGTCAATCTACCGTGGCATGAAATGGGTTCTCTACCCTCCGTTTTGGATAGCCTGACCATTTAGTAGGCTTGCAACATAGCAGTCCTAAACTAATAACTGCCAGTGACGGGTTGTAAAGCCAGTACAATTTTGCGGGAAACCTGACGGGTATGTGGGGACCCGGACCACCACTGATTACGGAGGATAGAAGGAGGCACCCGGCCCATACGCGGGGCCGCCTCGTACCCACAAGGAAGTATGTTCGGAACGCAACCGCGTCCCACCCGAATCCGCTTGAATTAGGCGTGCCAGTGCGACCTCGACCCGCCCACGGAGCACCTCCAGCACGGGTGTGGCCGCACTTTCCTCCTCGTGTTGCGGCCACAGTATGACGTCCGTACTCTCCAACCTGTCACTAGGGCCACGAGTCGCAGAAGCGCATGCAGCAGCGGAGGGCAGACGGGTGTGGCGTACGAGCGCTTTTCGCGCGGCGCCTCAAGGTAGGCACATCCGTATGACACGACGAGCGCGCACGGGCGGGCGGGCCAAGTCAGATTGAAGGGCAGATCGGGGTGGAGAACGCCTGGGCGACTCGGAGGGTGGTGTGAAGAACGAGGCGGCAACGTCGAGCCAGGAGAGTGCGAAAGGAAGGAGCGTGGGAGCGTTTCGCTAGATCAGTTAATCAGCTAATCAGGCAGGGGTATCGGTGATGATGCAGACCGCTTTCGAGGCGGAAAAAACGCTTGTTGCTGGGTTCCTTCGAACTTTGGAGGGCTCGATAAATAGCACGCTACATCGAGCCCGTACAGCATGAGGGGGAGCGAGCGTGTGAAGGGCCTGGGTTACTATTGAGGGTCCGATATCGATATGGCTTCAAATTAGCGATAACACATGCCGCGCAACACACATCCCTTGAGTCGCACAAGTCAGACAGGACGTCACATTTCGCAAGGCATTGAAGACACTTGAGAGCACATTTGAAACATGTCGAAAATGATAGCACCACCCGCACCACGGTGATCGACTTCAGCCAAGACTCCAGCTGACAAGAGCCCTGAGGAGCCTTTGGTTGACTAAGCCTTTAGGCGCCTTTGTGGCGCATGCAACGTTTAGTTCAAGTCGGGACGCGGGATGTTGAACGTAGTAGTGTCTGCCCAACAGGATGAGTGACAAGCAATGAGAGAGCCGCGGAAAGGCTGCCCAGAAGGATGCACGACTCGCGGCCGCCCTTTGATGGACAGTTGGTCCTGTCAGGTTAATTCAATGAGACTGTTTCAGTAGCAACAGGGTTTTACTCAGGCTGCACTGTGAGGCGACCAATAGCTGTGATCGGTGTCAATTTAATCACCGCGAACCAGCGCCAATGCGGCCTCTCCACCCTATCCTGCGAGTCGATGCTGGCGACGCCTAGGCTTTTGACTCCATGGGACCACTACCGGAGATGTTGTGGGAGGGCCGGTACCTACTCACCACTATGGACTTGGGAACCAACCGGACGATCGCGCAGGCCATACCGCAACGATTGACCGACGCTGTTATCGATATGCTGCAATACATCATTTACACCTATGGGAAGCCCGTGATCGTCCTTATGGATAACAGAGACGAATACAACATGCAACACGTACTGCGTTGACTTGGAATCCAGCACTCCCGCAGTGGTACCCATCATCTCTAGGCCTTGAGTTTGTCACGGCTATTCCTCGAACGTCTACGTTCCATAGCCGAGACATCATCAGAGCGTATCTACGAGCGGCGGTTCGTATGCTCGCCAGCGTTATCCCTAGGGCTTCCGGTATGGTGCGCCACGGCCCACCAGGTGATGTTGGAGCCGTATGTAGTTGGATTTGAAGGTTTCTGTCTAGAGATATCGGAGAAAGTCACTGAATATGCGATCAGATAGACCACTATAAGGCAGAAGAGAAGACAACGTAGAGGGAGAAGAAAGCATCAACCCGTCGGACATGGTCACAGGCGGAGGCAAGGAACGCGACGCGATATCAGACCGCGATATCACTCCGATATCCATCGCGGTTGGTGGCCGGGCCATCGTGCCCGATCTCCAGGCCCCGCGGCATGTATCCTGGCCAAGTATCCGACTCTTCTCCATGATTCCAAAGTACAGCACATATGGGCGTACGCCGCCAATCTACGGAGAGGCCAGAAATACAGACGGAGTTGAGTTTCGGAGAAAAATAAGCAAAAACCTCGCTCACTCCAGAGTGTGAAAGCAGAAGTCACAATGCTACGGAAAGGACTGATATCATCCGCTGTCTGAGTCCGACGGCTCGTATTCATCGGGAGAATCCGAGTCGGTACCAGAAACTGCATATCGACGGATCATCTGGGTGAACGACGTCTTGAGTGCGACGCTATTGAGCCTTCGGCGTCACATGTCGTGCCGCGATTCTTGTATCCACTGGCACTCTGATGTTGATCATTCAGATATGGAATCAACTATGCCGTGCTATTAGAGACCGCCCGTCCACTGCACTTGAGTTCTACGAATGTACATATGCCGCCAGCACAAAATACTGACTTCGCTTGTCATCGTCTCCTATGTCCCATGGATTTGTACGAGCGGTAGTGCACACTCTCGCCAGAGTTATTCCCAAGCCGAGAAACTAGGGCTTCACTTCCAGCGTGGAGCGCAGCCGAGTGATGATGGTTGGAGCTGAACGTACTGGTTAGATTTGGGTGCTTCTATCTACTAGGAATATTGGATAAAGAGACTTATTTCGCGATTTGGATGGACCATTGTAAGATAGAAGAGAAGACAACGTGGTGGGGTAAAGAATCCCTGATGTATTGGACACTGACCGCACCCGGCGGCCCGTCGTTCCACCGGAAGTTGATTAACGTTGATTGCCAGTTGATGTCGACTTGGGGTGAGATGACGATCCACAAAATTTGACGCTCAGTTGACACCACCGAAAACGAGTGTAGGTGTGTGCGTGAAGAAGTTGAGGATACGATCGTGTACATTAGCTCAATGGCGATTTCCCACGCGATCATATCAATACATCAATTCCCATCGATGCGGTTCGGTGTTCAACTTTCTCTCAGGCCGAGATATATAAGCCAAGTCCATATGGTACCACTCGTCCCCACTCCATCATACGTCGACAGTCTTTGCACGCAATCATGGCGAACACCCGAGTCAAACTCAACGACAACACGACAATCCCCCTGCTAGCATTCGGCACAGGAACAGCGCTCTTTGGGAAGGACGCAGAGACCATGGTCACCGCTGCGATCAACGCAGGGTTCACGCACCTCGATGGCGCCCAGATCTACAGAAACGAGGAGTCTCTCGGCGCGGGAATCGCAGCGGCGGGTAAACCGAGGGAGCAGCTGTTCGTCACGACGAAGCTGAACAAGCCCGCCGAGGGGAAGACCGTGCGAGAAACGCTTGTCGAGTCTCTCGCCAAGCTGCAGCTGGGATACGTCGATCTCTTCCTTATCCACATACCCTTGCACTTCCCGGAGCCCGGTCGCCTGAAGGAGGTATGGAAGGAAATGGAGGCGCTCAAGAAGGAGGGGCTCGCGCGCAGCGTCGGCGTCTCCAACTTCCGCACCCCGCAACTGCGTGAGATCCTCGATGGCGCAGAGTTCTCGCCCTCGGTCAACCAGGTAGGCCGGCTGGGGCGGTCGACCTGCCTAACTACGCAACCGCCCGTATCAGTGCTGGGTTGATGAGATGGTCGCTAATTACGATCATCTGCGCCAGGTCGAGTTCCATCCGTACGTTTACAAGGAACTCCTTCCCACGCTAGAGCTGCAGAAACAATACGGCATCGTGACCGAGTCGTACGGTGGGCTGTCGCCGATCTTCCGGTTCAAGGGTGGGCCGCTCGATCCCATTTTGGAATCTATCGCGAAGAGGCTGTCCGCGGAGACGGGAAAGCCGTTCAGCGAAGCTCAAGTGCTTTATTTGTGGCAGCGCGAGAAGGGCGCTGTGATAGTGACGTGCGTAATCCTCGAAGCAGTTACATGTGGTCTGAGCCGACTCGGATCTTGGGTTGACGAACCCATCTAGGACAACGAGCAAGGAGTCACGTCTGCCGGAATATCTCGGCACATTCGATGCTCCGAAGCTCACGGACGGAGATATCGCGTCGATTGACGAAGCAGGCGCAAAGGAACATCACAGGCATTTTGTACGTGAGATGATTGATTCTGGACTGAGACATGTCATTTACCTTGATATCCCATCCAGACAACCGTCTTTCCCTCGGAAGGATGAATAAGAGTGATTCCTTACTTTCGAGAATGTCGTTACAGTACGAGTAGGCAGACAGTAGACGGAGACAGGGTCAGGCATGTGTAGTCCTACTGTAAGCGCCCCAGGATTTCATATTAGAGTTGGAATCGGGCCCGCGCAAACCATGGACTTGTAACGCTCTTGTAACTATCACCACTGGCACCGTTACTTGGCAAATCACTCCGCTTTCGTCACCACTTTCAAATCCTGCAATCATGCCAAAATCCCCTACATTACCTCTATCGGGCCTTTTTGGCGTAGTAAAGCCTTCGGGACCCACATCCATGCACGTCGTAAACCAGCTGAAGAAGCTCGTCAATGACTCTCGGCTCTTTGTCCACAAAGAGAAACTCGAGAAGACGGCAGGGAAAAAGAGGACGCGGAAGGATAACGTGAAGATTGGACAAGGTGGTACGCTAGACCCACTCGCGGACGGTGTTCTCGGTCAGTGTTTTTGGCCAGAGATCTTGCTGTGTTGTGCATCGAGCGTCCACATCCCGCAGTGGTCGGCGTTGGAAAAGGCACAAAGAGACTGAACGACTTCTTGGATTGTACCAAGGTGCGCTTTAGATACAGGTATTTACTGGACTAACGCTCTCCAGGAGTACCGCACGACATGTTTATTGGGCTGCGAGACGGATACGTACGACAGCGAGGGCGCACGTGTACGCACGGCGCCGTGGAGACACATTACGCGCGACAAAGTTGAGGATGCGCTTGGGCAGTTCCGCGGCGAGATCCAGCAGACTCCCCCAATGTACGTCGCATCCCCCCTCTCTCGCCTCCCCCGTCCCGAACACCCACGGGCTGAGCCACGCAGATTCTCCGCGCTCAAAATGGACGGAATGCCGCTCTACGACTACGCGCGCAAGGGCATCCCCCTCCCGCGGCCGATCGAGAAGCGGCCGGTCACGGTCCACTCTCTCGAGCTGGTCGAATGGAAGGGCAGCGAGCACCCGTACCGCTGGCCGGAGAACGTGTTCTCCGCCGAACAGAAAAAGGCGCTCGCGCTGTCGCTGTCCAGCGTCGGACCCGCGTCCCCCGCCGCCGCCGACAGCGACTCGGAGGCTGCGGCGCCGGACGACGAGGTCCCGACGGCGTTTGTGCTGCGGATGCGCGTCTCTGGCGGCACGTATGTGCGCTCGATCGTGCATGACCTTGCGCATGCGCTCGGTTCGGCGGGACACGTCGTCACTCTTACACGTTCGAGACAGAAGGACTATGCTCTGGAGCCATCGGAGGAGGGGGACCGCAGGTGCGTACCATGGGAGGTGTTTGATGCCGCGGTGAAAGACGCGGGTGAAAGAGACTCAGATGGGTGGACGGCATGGGAACGCGAAGTACTGGATACACTCGATGTTGTCGATGGGGATACGATTAAGCCATAATCGCATCGTCCCAAACCACCATTCAGTCCCTGCTAGCGAGCTTCGACGGCTTCTCTGTCCGTGTTGTATTCTCAACGCGTACGAAGCAGCTTGAGCGTTGCTGTGCAGGAACTGCATTGGTTATTGTCCGGCTGTGAGTGAAGTCACGTTGCAGAAAAGACGACACTGGCCCCAACAATGATGAATAGGCTGCGATTCGGAAATGGAAAAGTCCTCTTTTTGCATTCCCATCGAATGGACCTCAAGGATTCCACGCCCTCGGACAGTGCGTACCAGTATCACCATCTTCTGACAGCATAATTCTTTAGCACTGTCAATCTACGCAGACAGGTTTGATACAACACATAGCACCCGCGCAGAAGTGCGGCGGCGCGGCGTCGCCTACGTGTGTTTAAACCCAAATAAGAGTACGGAGTAAAAGCTCTAGCCCGACCGAATTATCCATCTGCTTCCAAAACAGTCTCAACTAGGGATCATGTATCAGGGACGAATCGGCCGCGCCTACCTGATCAGAAATGAGAGAACGGTACGGGTACTTATGCCGCTAACACTCTAGCAACCAACAGCCAACACACAAACTATGTCGCCCATAGAACGGCTCTGAATGGGACCGAACCGATACCCCATGTTCCAATCCTGTCAACACGACCTTGCGGACGGCAGCCAGATCCTCCTTCTACCTAAATTACCTGCTCTTGCCCGTGAACTTCATGTACACTATTTTTCGTGAGCCCGCAACAAAGATTTACAGGAACGGCTCCTGTTCAACGTTGCTACAAATAGATGATGCAGGATCTTTGATATGGGCACGTTGGGAAAGGGCTTACTCATGTTCGCGATGAGATAATGATGCTATGTAGGTGGATGATGAACTCAGGTGAACAGTTGGCATGTGCCTCCCCAGTTCTCACGCAGGCAGCAGGAACTAAAACAATCACCTCAAAAATAAATCGTGCTAGAACTAGACACGACTTACCGGCAGGCGTTTCGGTACGCGGCACAAAAATCAGCCTGTGGTCAGAAGTTTTCACTACTACCTGCTCATGCGTGCCGGACACCATGCACCAAGCCTTGTGACAGCCACTGATATGAACACCTGTCCAAGTCTCGTCCAGGAGCAAGCGGGCTGCGGCAATCCGGGCCCGCGAACCGCCCATAACCGCCAAGCACCACGACGAGCGACGAAGGACAAGGCACTAACAAGTAAATTCCTTGTTAGATTTTGTCACCTGGGTGTGGGGCATTTCACAATGTAGGGATCTGAATTACGTTGTAAGTTGTGGGCTTGGCAGCCGCGGTGATGGTATCTCACTTTCTGCTCCACTACTTCACCTTCTCAGCTAGTAGACAACGTCCTGACATCACATGCTCCACACGCCTACAATAACGATATCATTTCGCTGCGAGTTGTTAGATACCTCCCTAGTAACAAAACCTCGCACATTGATATCATGCATATGATAGAGGTAACTCGCTTCCGGCACATCCACCTCCAGGCCTAAGGCCTGAAGCCTGAAGTCGGAAGTCGATCATCAGATATCCTTTACGGCAGGTCGCTTGGCAGATCGTTTTCTTCTTATCTCCAAGGAGACAGCCATCACCTTAATCAACCCTTGGTTCGGTAGCGCAGCACAGTATTTGGTAGTCCCTTTTCCCATAGTAGGTTTCGCCATGAGTGATATAATATATTGTTGTTGGTTGCACAGACCAATTAAGGCGTCGTCTGTCAAAGGCGGGGTGATTCGCTGATAGCGTGTACACACCATATCTGACTAGTCCCGGTTGGTTGGTGACCTAGTAACCCCCTGGTGAGAACATGATGAGAACTCGTGCGCAAAATCCACAAAAGAGAAATTGCCTGTATATACACCAACGGTTTCAGTTTATCCTCTGCCGCAGTACCCTTTTTTTTCGCGACACGAGACGAAGCAATGCTTCTGATCAGGAAGGACGTCCAGCAAGGTACGATGTCCGAACGCGAACGGTAAATCGCGGACCGCGGCCATTTGCTCCGGGCGGTCCGTGGCGGTTGAACTTCCCGCCGAGCCATTTCACCTTCGTATTTAAATCAGGGTAACGACGGTGCTGGCGGGCAGATTCTTCATCTCCACCATGACCCCCAACGGAACCACTAATTCGATTCCGCGCTTCACGCGCCGCTTGACGCCTGGCATCTTTGCGCCGGTGCCCACTTTCTTTGTTTCGGAAAGCGAAGGCCTCGGTATGTCTATTCCGTAACACACATACATATTACGTTGCACTGAAGCCCTTGGGTAACGCAGATCTACAGACCCTCGGAACACACGTTGTGCGCTTAGCGCGTGCGGGGGTACGGCCACTTATCGCGGGGACAATGGGCGAGGGTCTACACCTTGCGCATGGCGAGCGCGCGAGCCTCGTCCGCTCAGCCCGTAATGCACTTGATGCAGAGGGTTTCTTTGACGTCCCCATCACCGTGGGAACTGGTGGAGGTAGCACACGGGAGACCGTGATACTCTGCGAAGAAGCTGCTGCTGCAGGGGCAGACGCTGTGATAGTGATCACGCCCGGATACTTTGCGGGTGTGCTCGCGAACCACCGCCGCGCACTGAAGGCATTCTACGTAGAGGTTGCAGAAAAGAGCGCCTTGCCCGTTCTGATATACAACTGTTTGTTCGCAACCACTGACCGATTCATGGACTGATTGACGTGGATGCGCTCACAGATCCTGGGGCTAGTGCAGGAATTGACCTCGACTCTGATTTAATCGTGGACTTGGCAGCCGCGTGTTCAAACATCACCGGGGTAAAACTCACGTGGGTTCTCTCTGGTCATCTACAGAGGGCGGCTTTTCAATGACACTCCATGCGGCCGATAGATGCGGTAGCGTCGGCAAGCTGACGCGGATCGCCAACGCCGTGGCGGACCCGGCATTTGGCAAGGAGCACCCGCGCAAGAATCCAGAAGCGGGATTCCTAGTATTGGGGGGCTATGCAGACTTCATAACTTCGTCTGCCTTTGTTCAAGGACATGGCGCTATTACCGGCCTTGCCAATATAGCACCAGTGCGTATTCAGTCAGCGTCCTCAGCAGCACGTAACTGATTGGCGGACAGTACGCTTCGGTTAAACTATTTGAGTTATCAGAGGCCGCCACGAAAGACCCCTCGATATTACCCGAGGCTCAGCGACTGCAGGGGGTCCTCGCACGTGCGGACTTCGCCATTGCAAAAGCGTCGATCTCGGGCACGAAATTCCTAACTGAAAAACTCTTCGGCTATGGAGGTTCGCCGCGGAGACCGTTACCTCCAATCGATCCAGAGGACGCAGAGCGCTTATGGGAACACCCCCACGTGCAAGAGTTAATCAAGACAGAGCGAGGGTTCAGCGAAAAACTGACGCATTGAAAGAGGCGGATTTTTTGTCTCGGCGGTTGTGGTCTTTGAGGTTGTACGTTTATACCAGAGCACGTTCGGAATTCTCCACCGCATCGAAGAATGATATAAGTAGCTTGTATGACATCCGCGATCGGAACCCACGGCACCGCGGCAGCCAGTGTCTTCTGAGTGCACATGAATCGGTGTGAAATGGGTCCAAGCTGCGCGCGGAAGGAGTCCATCCACGTGTAACAAGGAGAGGGTAGCTGCTATGCCGTGGGATATCACGAACTTGCCGAGGGGTGCCTGTCAGCGTTAATGTCGAGACATCAAAGGTGAGGACGTGTGTGCAGTTGGTTGGGTGTGACGTGTAAAAGGTATAGGTCGTGAGTTATTATTATTTTATACCCCCTCAATGTTAAGGTGGGAGCCGAGAAACGCCCTAGCCGCACAGACGGGTATGCAACATGTGAGATCGATGGGGTCGTGGTAAAAGAGAGGCAAGCGAGGCTCGGTGGGCTCATGTGACTGAAATCGATAGGATGGCAGGTCCAAATAGAGACGACGCCAGGTGGTCGGGTCGGGTCAAACGCGGGGTAATGGGCAACCAGCTTGCCCTTAGTTGACCTCTTTCGCCGTGGTCCCTTACAGCTGCCAACACGGCCTATCCAACTATTTTTTGTTCCAATACGTCTCTCTCACATCCCCCATGACGATGGCCATCTCTACGGCCAGTATCGTCTGCTGTCTGCGAAGATCGCAACGTCTCCCTGCCTCTCATCTTTACAGGAGGCTCACTAACGGTAAGCATCCATTCTCTCGAGTCGTGGCTGCCGATAATCGTATCGTCCCATTCTTCAAGTCACCGCTCCTCTTCGCACACTCCATGTGTCTAGACGCATCCGTGAAGAGGCCACGCCAGGACCGAGTGCCTCAGCTGAGGTAGAGTCGAGTAAGTCCTCGGACGTCAGCCCGCCTCGGACCGACACGTTGTAAACCCGTTTCAAGGTATTCCCTACTCGTCTCTGAGAGTGGGTGTTCCCCGGGAACTGTATCCGAACGAATGCCGCGTCGCTCTCACTCCTCAAAACGTTGCTCTCCTCCGCAAGAAGGGCTTCGCAGAGGTGCTCGTCGAACACGACGCCGGGGCGAATGCACAATTTCTGAACGAGGATTACGAGAAAGCGGGCGCGACGCTTACATCACGCGAAAGGTTGTTGGCCAGCTCTGACATCATGCTTAAGGTCCGGCCGCCCCTGCAAGACCAAGAGGTCGAGCACATAAAGCATGGGAGCACCCTCATTTCGTTCTTATATCCAAAACAAAACAAGCAGCTGGTGGAGGTGTTAGCAAAGCGAGACGTCAATACGTTCGCCATGGACATGATACCGCGGATTTCGCGAGCACAGACATTTGACGCGCTCAGGTCAGGTCCCTCAGTATCACATGTTTATTTTTCTGAATCTGTGTCGCGTGTTAGCTCCATGGCAAATATTGCAGGGTACAAGGCCGTACTAGAAGCCGCCAACCATTTTGGTCGATACATGACAGGACAGGTCACTGCCGCAGGGTGCGCGTCTTTACGTATTCCAACTATCGATTACGTCACTCACGTTCACCAGAAAGGTGCTGTTCCTTCCTTTTGGGATAAGGGGGCTCAGAACTAAAAATAGAAATGTCCGCGTAGATCCCGCCGTGCAAGGTCCTAGTAATCGGCGCAGGCGTCGCAGGTCTCAGTGCTATTGCAACCGCGCGACGCCTCGGTGCCATCGTGCGCGGGTTTGACACTCGTCCTGCCGCTCGTGAACAGGTTCAATCCCTCGGTGCAGAGTTCGTCGAGGTCTCGATACAGGAAGACGGAAGCGGTACCGGCGGTTATGCAAAAGAGATGTCCAAGGAATTCCTAGAAGCTGAGATGGCCCTTTTCTTAGAACAGTGCAAGGAAGTAGACATTGTAATAACTACAGTGAGTTCTCACCTTGGTCTCATTGCTTGGGCTTCATTGTCCTTTTAGGCTCTCATTCCCGGAAAACCTGCACCAAGACTGATTAAGAACGAGGTGAGTTCGAATCCCGACACAAGGCGACCAGTTCGCTGACTTTATGTGCTCAAAGATGATTGCTGCTATGAAGCAAGGCTCTGTCATCGTTGATCTGGCGGCCGAGGCAGGCGGAAATTGCGAGGCTACTATTCCAGGGAAGCTTCACGTCCACAAAGGAGTCACGATTATCGGTCCGTGAAGACCAGCTCGGCGTGGATCGCGTCCTAACTTTCGCATTCAGGTTATACCGACCTTCCGTCTCGGCTACCCACACAATCCTCGACACTCTACTCGAACAATGTCACAAAGTTCCTGCTTTCCATGACGCCAGTAAACCAGCCGTCGAGATTTCTTATCAATCTAGAAGACGAAGTTGTCCGCGGAGCTCTTGTGGTGCATCATGGTGCACTTCTGCAACCTCCTCCCCGACCAGCACCCCCCGCTCCAACGGCGTCACCCACACCCACAAAGTCAGTCGAAGCTGAGAAGGAGACACGCGCCATCACACCATGGCAGAAGGTTACGCGCGAAGTTGCAACTGTCACAGCAGGCATGGGAACGGCTCTCGCACTCGGGAAAGTAACTGGCCCACTCTTTATGACTAACTTCTTCACGTTCGGTCTCGCTGGTCTTATCGGGTACCGCGTTGTTTGGGGTGTTGCACCTGCATTGCACTCTCCACTGATGTCCGTCACAAACGCGATCTCCGGTAAGTCCGTTAGTCGAATGTATGCGGTGTAATCTCATCGCGCTGGGTCAGGTATGGTCGGTATTGGCGGGCTCTTCGTCATGGGCGGTGGCTACTTTCCTGGAACCACATCGCAAGTCCTTGGTGCGCTATCAGTCCTTCTGGCTAGCGTCAACGTCGCTGGAGGTTTCGCCATCACCAAACGCATGTTGGATATGTTTAAGAGTAATAGTTTTCTCAACTGTCCAACATTCCCATCTGACTCGTTCGTGTAGGGCCCAGCGACCCTCCAGAGTATTCTTGGCTCTACGGCGTCCCCGCAGTAGTATTCACAGGAGGTTTCCTCGCCGCTGCCCACACCGGCATGGCAGGTCTCGTCCAGGCTGGGTACCTGACCAGCAGCATCCTCTGCATAGGTTCGCCATCCGCTTCCCCTTTACTGGGACACTCGTTCTGAACAAAGCTGGCACAGCCTCACTATCCAGTCTGGCCTCGCAGGCCACAGCACGCCAGGGCAACTTGCTCGGGGTCCTCGGCGTCAGCTCGGGCATCCTCGCTTCCCTCGGGGCTGTCGGCTTCCCTCCAGAGGTGCTCGCACAGTTCGCGGGTGTTGCGGCTATTGGTGGGACGGTTGGCACAATCATCGGACGCCGCATTACCGCAACGGAACTCCCACAGATGGTCGCCGCGTTGCATTCGGTTGTCGGCCTCGCGGCTGTGCTCACGAGCATCGGCAGTGTGCTTGGCACGGCGGCGGACCATCTCTCCACGCTCCACCTCGTCACAGCATACCTTGGCGTCCTCATCGGTATGCTCTCCTTTCTTTTCCTGGCCTGCGCAGCCTCGGTGATGTCCGCTGATATTGTGTGGGAAAAAAGGTGGCGTGACGTTCACGGGTTCGATCGTCGCCTTTCTCAAGCTCGCTGGGAAGATGTCGTCCCGGCCTCTCGTGCTCCCGGGCCGGCATCTGATCAATGGCTCCCTACTTGGAGTGAATCTGGCGGCCCTGGGCGGATTCTTAGTTGCTGCACCGGCGGTGCCCGCAGTTGCCGCTGGATATCTGGGCTTGAACACCTTACTTAGTTTCATCAAGGGATATACGCTAACTGCGGCCGTTGGGGGGGCAGACATGCGTACGTTGTTTTGCACCCCTCTCGTTAATATGTGCTTGATGACGAATATCCATGGTAGCTGTCGTCATTACTGTGCTGAACGCGTACTCTGGGTTCGCTCTTGTTGCCGAAGGTACGTGACTTCCTGTTTTCACCCTCGAAAGATTGTTCTAACGTAGAGGTGGTCTGTCATCATAGGTTTCATGCTTGATAACCCATTACTGACGACGATCGGGTCTCTGATCGGCGTCAGCGGTTCCATCCTGTCGTATATCATGGTGCGTGTCCACCACTGGTGGCTAGGCCAAACATATATGCTCATACTAAACAGTGCGTTGCAATGAATCGCTCACTTACGAACGTACTATTTGGTGGCGCCGCTCCGGTTGCTGAGCCATCCGACTACAAGATTGAAGGCCAAATCACACAGACGAATGCGGACGATGTAGTGGATGCGCTGGCCAATGCCGACAGTGTCATCTTGGCAAGTTCTTCTTCTTCGATGCCACTGCCCCAGTTTTCCTCACCTGACGGCGTGTATCATAGGTTGTCGGGTATGGTATGGCCGTGGCAAAGGCCCAATATGCGATATCAGAAATCACGTCACTGTTGCGGGCAAAGGGCGTGAACGTACGCTTCGCCATTCACCCCGTCGCAGGACGTATGCCCGGCCAGTGCAACGTCCTGCTCGCCGAGGCTTCGGTGCCCTACGACAGTAAATGACCCTGTTCTCCTCTCGTCTTTCTTAGCACTCATTCGTTTTCTCGCAGTCGTGCTGGAGATGGACGAGATAAACGACGACTTTGGTGAGACGGACGTGACGCTCGTCATTGGCGCAAACGACACCGTCAACCCGATTGCGCTCGAGCCTGGTAGCGCGATCGCGGGCATGCCCGTGTTGCATGCGTGGAAGAGCAAGCAGGTCGTCGTGATGAAGCGCGGCATGAGCAGTGGTTATGGTGCGTGCCATCCTGCCCCTCGTGGTGCATAGTTTCGATGGTGACTGGGCGTGTCGTGTATAGCGGACGTGCCGAATCCCATGTTTTACATGCCGGGGACGAAAATGCTGTTCGGCGACGCGAAGGACTCTTGCGAAGGTGCGTAATGCCATCAGTAACTAATACGTACTTATCCATGCTTCGTGTGAATATAGCGATCAAGAGGGGCCTGGAGGCCAGAGGCTGAGTGGGCGGTGCGGTGACGGACTCCAATGCACGAACAATCTGTTTTTTTGGTTCTGAGCGTAATATATGTAAATATGCAAAGGACCTGTCTGTATGTGGAAGCTGCTGGTGCTGGTGCCAGCGCAGAAAAATATAACTTGTTGTAAACGCCGAACATCGTCACCTGACCTCAACAAACATCCTCACGTGATCATACTCTGCCGGCCCTAAACCCACGAGACTCCACAAGAGGTTGGTCTTTTTTTCTCCTTCTGTATCTTTTAACAACTCCAGGCGCTGTTATACCACATGTTCGACTGGCCAACGGCGCTCACGCGCCATGTCAGGTCCTTCATCGCCAGCGACCTCAGAACGAAATCGATACGCTCTTTGGCTGTGCATCCAGGGTGTGGCGCGCTGCCTCCCCGATGGGTGGTTGCAGTCACCTGGCGTTACCGACACTACCCTGCACCTATGCAGCGGATCAACCGGGTCGACCGTCCACTGTACTTAGCCGTAGCCGTAGGTCTATCACTTTTATCGCTAGGGTTTTCACGGAAAATGCGTGCGTGTTATGTGCGTAAATAAACGGCATCACAACCTCAGTTTGAGACCATGCATCCGCCTAAGTTAGTAAACTCGTGCGTATCGTACTCCCGTCGCGTAATACCCCGTAAATACAAGTCCGAGTTGTATGACGTCCAAAAGCAGTAGCAAATGAAACAACTAACCGTAAAAAAAAATAGGAATCAAACGTCGTAAGAAAAAAACCAACGACAGTCAGTAACACGGGTCCCTTCAGACCTCTGGCAGGCCACTGTATGTGTGTCGATTGGGCTGTAGGTCGCTCGTGGGGCTGTGGAGGTACTGATTGCTCTGGTTCGTCGTATGGATCGTCGGGGATGACGGTGGATGTGGGTACGTCGTCGGATCCGAAGGGTCCTAGAGAGTGGACAAGGTACGATGAGAGATCGGTTCGTTGGGGCGAACAAAATAAAACACTAACGTAAAGTCTTGGCGTTTCGATGGTCAGCGGGTAAGGCACCGGCTGTCCCATGTCGCCCCCTTGACCAGTCATATAGGTGGCTGATGGCGCAGAGCGAGCGCGTCGACGGCGGATGATGAACCATGCTGCAACTCCGGCAATCAAGGCCGCACCGACGATGCCGCCGACGACGCCCCCAGCGATTGCGCCGGCGTTCGAGCTGCTATGCGAGGTCGAGGTCGAGGTAGAAGACGAGCCGGATCCCGATGTGGTGGGCGTTAAGGTGGACTGGGAGACCCTGATTGTCGATGTGGGGCCATTGGCACCCGTTCCCGTAACCTCGGGAGAATCTGGACGAGAAGACAAGATGAATACGTGTGTACAGAGCAGAAGGGTCTCGCACCTCCTGCGAGTTGCGCCGCCGCAACGTTCCAGTTGTCACCGATCTGTAAGAATACTGTTGATGAGATTTCTTGGGCAAACAAGCAAAGGTAGGGTATGCACAGATGTGTCGATGTAAGCCCACTGGGGTACCCTCGTGCCGGCTGGGACCGGTTCCGGGAAGCTGGGTGGTTGAGCATGGGTGCTAGCAAAAACGACGACATGGGACTCACATTCCGGGAGGCGCTTTGGCATTGGCGGTGCAGTTGAACGACCACGTAGAGTAGCTGGTTGAGCAAGTAGGTCGATTGGTTGAATTCAGGCGAAGATATAACTGGTCAACGCACGGAATCCACGACGCTCCCTGGCACGCGTCGCATGCGCTGATGAGGTTGTATACGACCGTGTTGCATTTGCATTGATCGTCGTTGTCGACCCCACTCGGTCCGGTGTAGTAATGTTGCGGCAGTAACTCAGGGATGGAAAATACTGCACATGCCGATAAGACTTCCGAACGATGCGCCAAAAGTGCATATACTGACCGCCATTGTTGCACACTGCCGCCAGGTACGCTGTGACCAAGCAGGGATTTTGTTGGAGCGAATTGTACGACTAAAAAATCACCGGCACGATGCATGTTATCGATAGGAAAAGAGCGTCTGAGCGAAGGAAACCCTACCCAAGCGAAGGTAGAGTCGCTGCAATTTGGAGCGTTGACCTGCGCACGGGCTGTGCCTATGAAGAGCAGATAGGACGAGAAGGCGAGGAGGGGGGGGAACATCGCGCAGGATCCCGTGGTGGGATACGGGAGAAACAGCCCTCGAGCGCGGTCCCCATTTAAGCCGAGGACCGTGATGCTCTGATTGATGGCGCCATGTGCCCGACCTTATTTGCACCGCCACTGGGAAAAATTAAAAATTATAAGGAAATGTTTTCCCGTCCTTATCACCGTTCACGACGGCAATCTCACAATACAGACAGACGAGCAACTCAAAGGTTTAGAAAATGCGCCTAATTCAAGATACGAAGACAAGCATAGGGATTTAATTTGCCAGTCCAAAGCTCGGAGTTTGGCGTAAGCCGGGGTCACCGAGTTCCGGTGCCTTCAACACATTGGAAATTACATTTCAAGCTCGTGTATCATGATGCAACTTACCGCATACGCATGCTTGTCTATAACCGTTTAATCAGTGCTATTATTATATAGTCCGTAGACCACACAGAGTTGGGGCCCAATCATAGTTTCCGATCAAGAGCGGATGCCCGCCGCTCGCCGCTACTGTAGCCAACGTTAACCCCAGTGGCATGTGAGTGCCATAAGTACCAAGGGCACTCAGTCATTTTTGCGCCCATCAAATGTCTTGCTGTCACTGATAACAGCGATAAGAAGCAAATCCCACAGATCTCACAGATTGAGAGCATATGAAATTAGTCATCTTCTCTCATTCACTAGTTCCCATCGGCTCACTCAATGATTTCACTGGAAACATGCAGAACTTTGCGCCTGGTATTAAAGGACAGCCGCGCCGCAGAAGCATCGGATCAAACAACCGTTCTGCCAGTGGAGCACTGTTTCACAAGCGAGTTGCTACCCTCTCGTCGTTCGGAGGAGCTGTACGCTACTAGTATATTCTGCCTTGGCGCGAAGCCGAAGGCACTGATGACGACGGCCACACGAACATTTAGCAACGCCTGCGTTTATTGGTTTTATTAGCATTCTTCCGTTCACCATAACAGAACCCAGGCGAATTCCCAGGGCACCAAAGTGGACCAAAGTGCTTTCTAAAAAACCGCCGCCACAAGGATGTAAGTTAAAAGTCGCCGGGACGGTACAGAAGGGCGATAGGGATGGACTCACCGTTATGTCCCTTCTGTATCGGCCTTTTGGCCAGGTTCTCGATAGTATGCGCGAATGTCATTTCTACAGGAGAATGATGACAGATCTTCTATGATAACTGGCCTGAGGTAGATCGGCAGATTCGGGTACTTTATTCCCCCAATCAGACCTTCTCCAACCACTTGCCTACGATTTGTGCGGGAACAATTGCTTGGGACCTAAAAACAGACTGGCCCCTAATGAACCGGCAATGCTGATCCGGGG
The DNA here is from genome assembly GCA_021525015.1 of Lactarius pseudohatsudake. Classification (NCBI taxonomy): domain Eukaryota; kingdom Fungi; phylum Basidiomycota; class Agaricomycetes; order Russulales; family Russulaceae; genus Lactarius; species Lactarius pseudohatsudake. Next base: position 30,859 of record JAKELH010000037.1, read on the forward strand.
GTTCACCTAACTTCGTCTTTTGTACGAATGCATAACGGTCGTTTTCTTAGCGGATCTGATGGCAGTTTGTGTAAAGTCCCTGCACCGGGAATATCAATCATCGGCAAATCATGGAGCTGTTCATGGTGGCGAGACGTGCACATCAAGGTGGCATAGATCAATTGGCAGACCGACAGAAATTAAAGGTCTAGTAACACGTGGATGACGAGATGGGTCGTTGCCACGGTGCTGGGTGTGAGATTTGTGGTGGTTCTACACTGAAGAGGAGACATAGTACCTATCTGACCGCCAGCGTCATGGCCACTGTTTCCATCACCACCCGCCTTGCATCTTGCACCTTAGCGGAACAACCACGCTGGATTTCTACTGTAAATGGCGCTGAAGGGCTAGTACGGACTGCCTCCTTGGGATAGCCCGATCCCCTCTCCGCTGGGGTTCCCAGCACGAAGCGCCATTTCGCCCCAGAAGCGTGCACACACGTGCGAGATCGACTAGAAAGCCCGGTAATGTCACCCAGCGAACGCATTACTCTTGTCGCGTCAATAATACATTTCAAGAAGTCAGAGGCCGCGGAGTCAGGTACCCACTGGCATACTAGTAGCCGGTACCCGAATCAGTCGGCCAAGAAACACGAACAAGAAATAATGAAATAACTGTACACCACAACACTTGGACGGAGAAGAGATAGCACCACAGTATCCACTCAGTTCTCGAAAAAAGGGGCGTCTTAATTCCTAGACCTCTGGCAAACCGCTGTATCCGCCGTCGTTTGGCTGCGGGTGGCTAGTGGAGCCCATGCTCTAATTGCTCATTGGCAGGTACTCTTTGCTCGGGTATGACATTGGATCTGAAGGGTCCTGGGGAGCACACGATCAGATCAATTATAATAAGCCTTGTCCTTGGCCTTGTCTCATACTTATTGGGGGTAAAAAGAATAAAGCATAAACACTGACGTAAAGCTTTGGTGTTCCTTCGGCAAGGGCCCTCGCCGGCTTCGGGATCCACATCTGGGGCGGAGGGAACAGAGCGAGCACAATGATGGCGGAACCACAGCACAGCCCTGGCGATCGAGATCATGATGAGAGTGCCACCTCCAATACTTATCGCGATTAAGTTATGACGAAGTTTGCGATGCTATCCCCTTGCGACTCCGAGGTCGACCACAAGTCGGACCCCGATGTGCTGAGCTTTTGGGTCTCCCAGTCGACCCAGATTGTCGTTGAGGAGTTAATCGAAACCATTAACTTGGGAGAATCTGGACAACAGGACAGTATTAATATATGCGTTGGAAAAGAGCACAAGGTCTCACATGATCTCACACCTCCTGCGAGTTGCGATGTTCCAGCTGTCACCGGTCTGTAAAGGCGCTATTAACTTGAATGAGATTTCTTGGGGGAGAAACCGACTCGGAAGGCCAGAGGAATGGTACACGCTAACCTGTGCACGAGGTGAGCTTATTGAGACAATAAGATAGGGACCAAGATGGATATCGCGCAAGGTTACTAGTGGTCAGAAACAGGAGGAGAGGTCACAAGCCTTGATAGTTGGCGATCATCAGTCAAGATGATGCTTTCGGTAAGGGGTTACCCGTATTTTGGGTCCATAGAAGAGCAGGGCCTTGAACAAGAGACAGACGAGCTCAGCTTCGGGCGTAATAGAACTGCCCGTTGGTCACTAAGACCAAGACTAAGACCGTGACGATGCTGTAAGGGACTATTCTTTTGTCCAACATGTCCGCGGCTCCCTTTACGCCCCACCATTCTTTATATCGCGGCTTCGTGTCTCGTTCAGTTGCACTCCGGCGCAACGTGTACAATGCCTCTCCCCTCAATGGCCGCTCGCTGATTGATGACGTTCTTGCCCATAGCTGTAACCGGGAAGACCCAAGGATTAAGTTACGGGAGTGCGACCCCGCGGATAGTATATGCCCTCACCTTCTCAGCCACAACTCCGCAGCATCTGCATCTGTGTGGGTTCTCGGTGTTGCGCGGTCGATGCTGCGTCGGAGGTGGAAGAGCGGCCGCGAAAGGAGCACGGTCTCCGTTCCGCGACGGTCATTCACTCTCCTTGTGATAACTTGAACGTTGTTTCTCCTGTTTTGGAATAGCATCTCCACCAACAAATGTCCCTGAAAAAGTGTTGAATATCTCAAGCTGTAGTGTGACATGTTATGTCACACTACGACATGTCACGAGTTCAAGTTCTTCGCCACAATGCCGTTCTTGATGCCTTCGGGGAAATATTCAACTACTGTCGATGCGACCTCACCAAGTATTCGCCTCAACGCACGAGGAAATGGCGAAGACTAGTGCACGTATGCCAGAGATGGCGAAGAATTATGTCGTCATCACCACGCCGTCTTAAGCTGCACATTCGGAACACCTGTCATGCAGAATCTAATTTATTGGTCACTCATCCTTGCACTCATCTTTCCTCACACCGTTGACTATCCGCAACTTCTGTGCTCCATCTATGGCCTTAGCCTTGCTCTTGACGATGAAGATAACGTTAACGTCGCTGCTGAACTCCAACACACCAGTCGTATATACAGTGATTTTTACAACATACTTCAAGTTAATGTTAAGAAAAGTGGCCACTGTCATGCAGGTGTCATTTCGCTCATGACTCTCTGACTCGAGGATATATTTATATTCCAGAATGGTTACATTTCATCAGAGGCTATGCTTGACTGGTCTGGCTGTATGGACCAGGTTCAGAACAGAACTCAAATCTCACTAGGAGGTACAGTTCAAACATCACCCAGTGGCGCCCCACAGGCCGCTGGAAGCACTAGTTTCTTGGTTCACGGCTCGACCTTGGATTAACGCCGGAGAGTGCATGCGCCATCACCCGTAGATATACGCCGCACTCTGCGGATTCTCGGCCCTAGGGTAGATATGGAAAATAGACGTTCAAGGAATAGCCATTGCCTACGACAACACCGCCCTAGAGGTTGTAGCTTGCGTGCCGTTGGGAGATAGTAGTAACTTCTGACAGCCAAAACGCTCGTGAGGCGGAAATGGGGGAGGGGCACCAAATCAGATGGGCTTGGCGAGCCGTGTACTTCGCTCTTGGTTCTAGCCGAATAATAATCAAGAACGTTCGTTCCTTATCCAGTGGCCGTCACCAAGTCGATTCCCTCTTCACTGAGGTACTATTTCGTCCCAAAGGCATATTATGAGCGGAATCGACAACAAAGCCTAATAAAACGAATCATTCAGCATCACATTCTTGTCGCTTCGATAATACATTTCAAGGAGTCAGAATCGTGTGCCCATAACCAGTACCCAAGAAACGTAAGCGAGAAATGCCTGTACCATGAACAGAGAAGAGAACACGGTAGAGATCATTATGTACGACTCAGGGCACCGCATAGGTATATGTTTCCTAACTGTAGCGGGCTCGTGTTGCGACTGGTCTGCGTCTCGGACATGTATCCTGGTAATATAAATGGGCCCAAAAAAAAACACGCTAGAGACCCCATTCAGTTCTCAAGGGGAAAGAGGAGGAAAGGCGCCTTTGACTCCTCAGACCTCTGGTAGACCGCGGTATCCGCAGTTGTTTGGCTGCAGGTGGTTAGCAGAGCCGAAGCGCTGATTGCTCATTGGCAGGTACACTTTGCTCGGATACGCCGTTGGATCCGAAGGGTCCTGGATGACCATGTCAGCTCCCTTTGTGGCCGTTGGCGCAAAATAAATACTGACGTAAACTTTTGGTGCTCCTTTGGCAAGGGGGTAGGGTGGTAGTTGTTCCTTCTTGCCGCCTTGGAAATCCAGATATGGGGCAGAGCGAGCGTGCCTCCGGCGGATTGCGAACCACGACCAGATCCCGGCGATTAAGGCCGCACCGACAATACCACCGACAACGCCCCCCACGATTGCGCCGGTATTCGAACGGCGATGCGGGGTCGGGGACGAGGTCGACAATGAGCCGGATCTCGATACGCTGCTAGTGGGCGTTAAAGTCGACTGGGAGAACCTCGTTGGCACGATGGAAACCGTCCCCGTAACCTCGGGGGAATCTGGGAGACAAGACAAGATGAATATGCATGTGTGTACGAAGCAGAAGCTTAAAGGCCTCGCACCTCCTGCGAGTTGCGCTGCCGAGATGTTCCAGCTGTCACCTGTCTGTAAGGGTAGCATTGACAATATTTCTTGGGAAAGCAAAGGGCAGAGGAAAGATACCAACAGGTGAGTTGATGTAGGCCCACTTCGGTACTCGCGTACCAGCTGGGACCGGGTTCGGGAAGCTGAGGTGGAAGTTTGAGTATGAGCACTAGCAGAAACGACACGGGACTTACGTTCCGGGAGTCATTTTGGTGGTGCAGTTGAACGACCAGGCAGAGTAACTGATTAAACAAGTAGGTCGACCGGTTGGAACCCAGTGTAGGACACAATGGCCAACGCACGAAATCCACCCCGATCCCTGGCAGGCATCGCATGCGCTGATAAGGTTGTACACGACCGTGTTGCATTGGCATATACCATTCTTGTCGATATCACCGTGACTTGGCCCACCATATGAACGTCCGGGAGGCAAAGGAGGGACAGAGAACACTGCATGCGTTGATAAAGTCATATGCGATGCGCCAAAGGTGCACCCACTGACAGCCATTGTTACACGTGGCCTCCAGGTACGCCGAGACCCAGCAAGGATTTTGTTGGAGTGAATTGTACGACTATAAAAACATCAGCACGATGCAAAAGCGGTATCCATACAGAGCGAGCGTCTGAGTGAAACGAACCCACCCAAGCGAAGGTAGAGTCTGTGCAATTAGGGGCGCCGACCTGTGCACGGGTTGGGCCTATGATGAGCAGATAGAACAAGAAGGCAGGGATCGAAATGAGCATCGCGCAAGGTTAGTGGTCAGAAGCAGGAGGGGGAAGATATCGATAGTTGGCCATCGTATCAGCAAATTAAGCTTTACAGTATGGGGTGAAGGGTTGCATTTTGGAACCATGGAAGAGCAGCTGAGCCACCGACGGGACCCCGACCAACTTGAGCCCAAAGACTCCGAGTCAGAGACATACCTCCCGGCGCGATAACATGAAGACTCCATCACAAATATGATGCCCATGGGCATGGTGTAGATTGCGGAATCATCGAGATCCGGCGACACTAGACCCACCACAATAACCGGCCCGCCAACCGTGACAGATGTTGGAGTGATGATGTTGGTTCAATTCCTCTCTTGCCTCAGACACTCTAACATCATCTGGTGGCGTCCCACACTAGAAGCCCCTAGTTTCTCGGCTGATGGTTCGGCCTGGGGGAGAGCGCTGGCGCGCATGTGCACCGCCGCTCGTAGATGTGCTCTGCCAGCTCTGGTGATGTCCCAGCCCTGATAGATATGGAAAATAGATGTTCAAGGAACAGCCATTACCAACTCATCGCAATTGACAATACTGCCCGCTCTGGAGTGTCACCACGCCGCTGGGCAATACCAGCAACTTCTGATAGCCAAAACTCTTCTGAGACGTGTGATTAGTTGTGGTTCAAATTGAAGAGGAGACTTACCTATCTATCTGGCAGCCAGCCTCACCATGACTCACATCTCCATCACCAGCCACGGCCTTGTATCTTTCACCTTCAAAAGTCAGCCATATTGGATGTTTACTGAAGGTGGTGCTGACGGGCTGCAGACTTCGTTGGGGTTTGCAGCACGAAGTGTCATTTCGTCCCAGAGGTATGTATATGCGCGAAATCGACAACAAAGTCCAGTAATACATGTCACCCTACGAATGCATCACACTCTTGTCGCATCAACATACATGTCAAGAAGTCAGAATCGTATGCCCACAACTAGTACTCGAATCAGTCGGCCAAGAAACACGAGCGAGGAATAATTGTACACCACAATACTTGAACGGAGAGGAGAACGCGCTAGAGATCCCTCCCACTCAGTTCTCGATGAAAAGACAGGCGCCTTGACTCCTCAGACTTCTGGCAGACCGCTGTAGCTGGAGTCGCTTAGTTGCAGGTGGCCTGTGGAGCTGAGGCGCTGGTTTGTTAGTGGCAGGTACACTTTATTCGGGTACGTCGTTGGATCCGAAGGGTCCTGGGGATTACACAATTAGATCGGCCATTTGATAGTTGTTGGCGCAAAATAACTGACGTAAAATTTTGGTGCTCCTTCGGTAAGAGGGTGGGACAGTGGTCGTACCATCTGGCCACCTTGGAAACCCAGATATGGGGCAGAGTGAGCAGGCTTCCGGCGAATTGCGAACCACAGCACGACCGCGATCAAGGCAGCACCGACGATACCTCCGACAACGCCACCCGCGATTACGCCGGCATTCGAGCTGCCATGCGGGTCGGAGTCGGGGTAACAGTTGAGATCGAGGTCGACAATGAGCCGGTCCCCGATGCGCTAGGAGTTAAGGTCGACTGGGATACCCTGGTCTTCACAATGGAAACGGTTCCCGTGACCTCGGGGGAATCTGGACGAGAACAAGAAGAATATACGTGTGTGAACGAAGCAGAAGGGTATCACACCTCCTACAAGTCGCGCCGCCGAGGCGTTCCAGTTGTCACTGATCTGTAAGGGTACCGTTGATGAGATCTCTTGGGAAAACAAGCGAAGGTAGGGTACGCACAGATGAGTCAATGTATGCCCACTTCGGTACTCGCGTACCAGCTGGGACCGGGTTCGGGAAGCTGAGGTGGAAGTTTGAGCATGAGCACTATCAGAAACGACACAGGGCTTACGTTCCGGGATTTGCATTGGTGGTGCAGTTGAGCGACCACGTAGAGTAACTGGTTAAACAGGTATGTCGATCGGTTGGAGTCCTAGCAAAAACATAAGTGGTTAACGCACGGAATCCACGGCTCTCCCTGGCACACGTCGCATGCGCTGATGAGGTTGTACACGACCGTGTTGCATTTGCATAGATCGTCGATGTCGGCCCCACTCGGTCCGGTGTAGTAATGTTGCGGTAGTAAAGCAGGGATGGCGAATACTGCACGGGCCGATAAGACTTCCAAATGATGCACCAAAGGTGCATGTACTGACCGCCGTTGTTGCACACTGCCGCCAGGTACGCTGTGACCAAGCAGGGATTTTGTTGAAGTGAATTGAGCGACTATAATAAAAGCACCAGCACCATGCGAAAAACCGATTGTTAGCGATGCAAAACGAATGTCTGAGCGAAAGGAGGAACCCACCCAAGCAAAGGTAGAGTCGGTACAATTAGGGGCGCTGACCTGTGCATAAGCTGAGCCTATGAGGAGAAAATAAGACAAGAAAGTAGGGATCGAGATGGGCATTGCGCAAGGTTAGTGGTCAGAAACGGGGAAGACCTCGACAGCGGAGCACCATATCAGTAGAGGTGATGCTTTTCAGTATGGGGTAAGGAATCGCCTGTATTTTGGAACCATGGAAGTGCAGGACCTTGCAGAAGTTGCAGTGAGCGAGACCCTGACCAGGCCTGACCCTAGCCTCGGGGGCATAACCCGGCGCGCCTGCCAGGACAAGGAGGGAAGACTTCGTCACCGAGATGATGCCTTCGGTATAAGGTAGGGGATTGCCCGTACTCTGGAATCATGGAGCCTCGGAAGTAGTAAGTCTCTGGATCCACGCCGCAGAGCATGGAGCGGACACAATTGCTCGGCCCGACAACCGTGACAGGTTGCGCCGCCTGTTTCTGCCAGAGACCGTATCTCTCAAATTCTTTTCTCCCTCTATGCTGCCTTCTATATCTTACAGTGGTTCATATAAATCGCGTTTTATTACAATATTTCTTGACGGAAGCACCCAAATCCAACCAGTACTCCAACATCATCACTTCGTTGCTCTCCACGCTGGAAGTGAAGTCCTAGTCTTGGTCCTAGTTCTCGGCTCTGGAATAACGCTTGCGAGAGTGTGCACCACTGATCGTAGACATACTCTGAGGGCGTCTCGACCCTGGCAGATACGAAAAATGGACGTTCAAGGAACAGCTATTACCAACTCAACACCATGACAATACCGCCCTAGCCTAGAAGCGGGTGCCCGCACGCCACTGAGTGATGCCAGCAACTTCTGACAGCCGCAATGGGGGTGGCATGATCATGCATCAAATGAGATGGACTCGGCGAGCACTGGCAATACACACCGCTCTTGGGTCTAGCTGAATAATACTCAGGGCCTCCCCTCTTCTCCATTGGCATGGGTTAATTGGTAGACTTGCAGAAAGCAATGATATAGTACGTGGACCTGTCGCTACCACCACGGTGTTCTGAGTTCGAGATTGGTCGTGGTTCACATCAAAGAGGATACTTACCTCTCTGACAGTCAGCGTCATCATGACTCACAGTACTCACGTTTCCATCACCAGCCACGCGCATTACATCTTGCAAGCTTGCACCTGACGGACCAGCGGCAGCCAAGCTGGATTTAGACTGAACATGGCGCTGACAGGCCACGGACTGTCTCTAGGATAGTTCGGTTCCCTCTTCGCCGGGTTTTCCAGGGTGGCGCGCCATTGCGTCCCAGAGGCATGCATGTATGTACAAAAATCGACAACAATGCAGTAAAATATGTCACCCAACGAACACATCACAGTCTTGTCGCGCCAATACACCTCAAGTCAGAATCGCGTACCCATAACCAGTACCCCGATCACTCGGCCAAGAAGAGGACCAATCAAACATGAGATGAGCAAGAAATCACTGTACACCACAATACTTAATCGAAGAGATCACGCTAGAGATCCCATTCAATTGAAAGAGGGGGAGGTGGCTTGAGTCAGATCTCTGGCAGACCACTGTATCCGCCATCGCTTGGTTGCAGGTAGGTGGAACCGAGCTGATTGGCCCTTGGCAGGTACTCTTTGCTCGGGTACGTCGATGGATCCGAAGGGTCCTGGGGAGTGCACACGACCAGATCAGCTGTGACCCTCGGTTAATAGTTGCTAGGTCAAAAGACTGACGTAAATTTTTAATGGGTGGGGCGGTGGCTGTTCCATCTCGCCGCCTTGGAAATCCAGATACGGGGAAGAGCGAGCACGTCGACGGCGGATGGAAAACCACACTATAACCCCGGCGATCAAGGCCGCACCGATGACGCCACCGACGACGCCACCCGCGATTGCGCCAGTGTTCGAGCTATGATTCGAGGTCGATGTGGACTGGGCGACCGTACTTGTCGAAGTGGAAGCAGTGCCCGTGACTTCGGGTTCACCTAGACAAGATAAGATAAGACAGATATGTATTTAGAGTGGCGGAGTCTCGCACGTCCTGCGAGTTGCGCCACTGAGATGTTCCAGTTCCAGTCGCCGCCGTCGCCGCTGATCTGTAATGGTGCCGTTAATGAGATCCCCAAGGAAACCGAGCGAAGGGAAGAGGAGGCACGTTGTAGGCCCAGTGTGGTACCCGCGTGATAGCTGGGATCTGCTTCGAGAAGCTGGGGTTAAGGGCTGAGCATAATCGGTATTAGAAACAACTTTAGACTTACTTTCCGGGAGTCACTTTGGTGGTGCAGTTAAACGACCACAGAGAATAACTGATCAAACGAGTGGGTCGATCGGTTGTATCCTGGCGAAAAAACATAACTGGTCGACGCACGGAAGCCAAGACTGTCCCTGGCACGCATCGCAAGCGCTGATGAGGTTGTACAAGACCGTGTTGCATTTGCATAGATCGTCGTTGTCAACCCCACTTGGTCCGGTGTAATAATGTTGTGGTTCCAAAGCAGGGATGGAGAATACTGCACACACTGATAAATTGCACAAGATGCACAAAAAGTGCTAGTACTGACCTGCCGTTGTTGCACACCTGCCGCCAAGTACGCCGTGACCAAGCAGGGATTTTGTTGGAGCGAATTGTACGACTATAAAAACACCAGTACGATGCGGATCGTTATCGATACTACTAAACGAGCGCCTGAGCGGTGGGGACTCACCCAAGTGAAGGTAGTAGTCGGTGCAATTAGGGGCGTTGACCTGTGCACGAGCTGAGCCTATAAGGAGCAGATAGGACAACAGGATAGGGATCGAGATGGGCATCGCGCAAGGTTAGTGGTCAGAAACGGGGGGAGACCTCTACAGTTGGCCATCTCATATCTGTCAAAATGATGCTTTCAGTATGGGGCAGGAGGTTTCCGAGTCCTGTATTTTGGGACTATGGAAAAGCAGGTCCTTGAGCGGGACCCAGACCACGCCTCGAGACAGATCTCGACCTCAGGTGCAATAGTTAGGTCACTACTAGGTCACTGGATGGTGCTTCTTCTGCTCTTCATTATCGCATTGTGGACATGTTGTTATCTCGCCTCACGTGCTTCATACAGTGAGGCCCCACCTTCCTTTTATATCGGACGTCTCAATCAATAGATGATCAATGCGTCCAGAGCTTGAGAGTGTTCTTCAATGCCTCATCCTCAATGGCTACTCGGTGTTCTCGCTGATCAACGACATTCTTGTACATGGCCGCAATCTAGAAGATCAAAGAATTACGTTGTTACGGGAAGGGGTAGAGCGCGACGCCGCGGATATATGCGCTCACCTTCTCAACCACAACTCTTCATCCGTTTCTGTAATTGTGCGGGCTCTCAGCGTTGCGCAGCCGATGCGACGGTCGGAGGTGGAATGTACGTACTCAGGTTCCGTGGTGCCACCAACGAGTACTGACTCAGAGTTGCGTGCACAGTCGAGAATCACAGACATGGCGTAATAATCAACATGCTCCCGGACAATGTCTTCCTGGAAATATACAATTTCTGTCTACGTGACCCCACCAAGTACCCACTTCAGAAACAATGGCAAAGACTAGTGCGCGTCTGCCAGAGATGGCGAAGAATCATATTTGCATCTCCGCGCCGTCTCGATCTCCGTCTCACTTGCACGCATGGAACACCTGTCGCACAGAATCTGGCTTACTGGCCAGTCACCCTTCCTCTCACTATTGACTATCCCAGACTTTGGCGCAGCGACTATCGTTTTAGCCATGCTCCTGACGATAACATCGTTGCTGCGCTCCAACACGCCAGTCGTATACACCGTGTCGAGATTTGTACAACATATTCACTGTTAAGCAAAGTGGCCACTGTCATGCAGGAACCATTTCCTGCCCTGACATATCTGGAGCTTACATGGGACCTTGCTGGTTTGCCAGGCATTTTCCCGGTCCTTCCGGGGGGATTCTTAGGTGGATCTGCCCCACGTCTACGACATCTCCACCTAGGAGGCATTTTCTTTCCAGAATTGCCTACGCTTCTTCTTATCAGCTCGTGATCTCGTTACTCTTCAACTCGAGAATGTATTTCACCACAGCTGTACATTTCACCGGAGGCCATGGTCGCAGGTCTCGCCGTGTTGGTCAGGCTCAGGACTCTTTCCATCGAATTTTTCCTTGGGTCATCTCCCCCTGATGAAGGGAGAAGATGCCCGGATCCCCCAGTGCGGACCATCCTTCCCGCTCTCTCCCTATTTCATTTCAAAGGTTATTACGAGTACTTGGAGGACCTCTTGGCCCAAATTGACACGCCTCAAGTCGACGACGTCAGAATAGAATACTTCTTGGAGGAAATTCGGGTTCCCCAACTTTCTCTATTCATCGGTCGCACCAAAAACCTCAAGCTTGCCCAGTTCAGGCGTGCGCAAGTATTTTTTTATTCTGAGGCTGTCCAGGTCGACCTTGATCGCGCGCAAGGGGAATGCCCTCAGGCCGAACTTTCCCTTTCATTCTTAGGCTCGTGGCTAGATGACCAAGTTCCGTGCATGGCCCAACTGCTTGGTCAACTTGTTACTGTATCCTCCAATGTAGATCATCTCTCCACCCACGGGGACCATGTAGTAGAATCAAGGGAGGCGCTTTGAGATGGACAGCGCCGAATGGCTGCCACTCCTCCGCCTGTTCCCCGCTGTGGAAGCGCTGCATTTATCCGGGGGGGTGGCAGCGTGTATTGCTTCTGCGCTCGAAGACACTGCCAAGGAGATGACCACCGAAGTTTTTCCAGCGCTTCACTTGCTGTGGTTAGACGAGGACAATATGGAGGACTTCGACAAGCCAGTGGGATCCACAGAGAAGTTCTTCTCATCGCGCCAGCTCTCTGATCGCCCTGTTACCCTCGTCAGGACGCAAGATGAGTTCGTTGAAGAACTCAAGACCCATCGGGGGCGCTAGGAGAAAGTCTTGCAACGGCTGCCCCTTTAGTCCAGGTGTTATTTGATCGAAAAGTCCTAGCCCTCGTACAAATCCATGGGATATAGGAGACTATGACAAGCGAAATCAGTATTTTATCCTGGCAGCATATGTACATTCGTAGAATTCAAATGCAATGGACGGGTGGTCGCTAAGAGCACGGCATAGTTTATCCCATATCTGAAAGATCAACGTCGGAGCTAGTGGATGCAAGCGGCACGACCTGTGACACCGAAAACCCAATAGCATCGCGCTCAAGACGTCACGCGTCATGATCGATGCATGATCGATGCATGATCCGTCGATATGTAGTTTCTGCTACCAATTCCTCCGGTGAATACGAACCGTCGGACTCGGACAGCGGATGATGTCACCCGTTTCCATAGCATTCAAGTTACGACTTCTGCCCTCATACTTGTCTACACCTGGGGCGAGGTTTTTGCTTTTTTTTCTCCGCAACTACACCGTCTGCATTCCTGGCCTCTCCGTAGATTGGCGGCGTACGCCCCCTAAGTGCTGTATTGCAATCATGGAGAAGAGCCGGATAGTTTGCCCAGGACACATGCCGCGGAGCCTGGAGATCAGGCACGACAACCTGGCCGCCAACCGCGATGGATATCGGAGTGATATCGCAGTCTGATATCGCGTCGCGTTTCTTGCCTCCGCTTGTGGCCATGTCCGACGGGTTGATGCTCTCTTCTCCCTCTACGTTGTCTTCCCTTCCGTCTTACAGTGGTCTATCTGATCGCATATTCAGTGACTTTCTCCGATATCTCTAGACAGAAGCCTTCAAATCCAACTACATACGGCCCCAATATCACCTGGTGGCGCTCCATACCGGAAGCTCTAGTTTATCGGTTCATGGTTCTTCCTAGGGATAACGCTGGCGAGCATACTACGAACCGCCGCTCGTAGATACGCTCCGAGGATGTCTCGGTTATGGAACGTAGACGTTCGAGGAATAGCCGTGACAAACTCAAGGCCTAGAGATGATGGGTAGTGAACCTGCCCGCACACCGCTGGACGGTGCCAGCAACTTCTGACACGCAGAACTCTTTTGAGGCGGAAATGGAAATGGGGTGGGATATGTTGGTGCGCCAAATGAGACGGGCTCGGTGAACCGTGCACTTTCGCTCGCTGTAGTGGAGAGGGCTTCCAGTAAAGAACAACGCTTGTTTCTTCTCCAGTTGGGCGGATTATTCGCAGCCGGTAGAAAGCAAAGATCTACAACGTACTTGATAAGATGTGTCGCCACCACAGTGCTGTGGGTGTGACATTTACCGCAAGGTACATCGGAGAAGCTATTTACGTATCTGACTGCCAGCGTCATGGTCGTATTTCCATCACCGTCCTTGCACCTTGGTCCTTCGAGTCGCACCTTGGCGGACCAACCGGCGCCCTGGAGTCACTGGTGATGACGCTGCGGGCCACAGACCGTCTCTGGTAGTTGGATCCCCTCATCGCGGGGGTTCCGGTGTGGGGCGCAATTTCGTTCCATATACATAGATGCGCGAATCGACGACAAAACCCAGTAAAACATGTCAAGTCCGGCACCATAGCACGTCACACCTCCGTTGTGTCATAATATAGCTATGTGCCTATAACCAGCATCCGACGCTCTCTGTCGAAAAAGAGGGTAAATCGAACACAACCAAGAAATAACGGTACATTTGAACTGAGAACACGTTGTAGATACTATTCAGGTCTCGATTCTCAAGAAAGGGGGGGCGTCTTATGGAATTCCTCAAATCTCTGGCAGCCCGCCAAACCCGCCATTTTGGCTGTCAATTGGCTGCTGGTGGTTAGTGGAGCCGAGGACCTGATTGCTCACTGGCAGGTACTCTTTGCTCGGAAACGTTGTTGGATCCGAAGGGTCCTGGGGAACACACATGACCAGATCAGCGGTGACTCTCGTCTTATAATTGTTGGGGCAAAAGAAATAGAGGATAGAGAATAAATACTGACGTAAAGTTTTGGTGGGTGAAGCGGTAGCTGATCCTTCTCGCCGCCTTGGAAATCCATAGATGGTGGGGAAGAGCGAGCACGCCTCCGGCGGATGCCGAACCACACTACGACCCCGACAATCAAGGCCGCACCGACGACGCCACCGACGACGCCTCCCGCGATTGCGCCGGCGTTCGAGCTATGATTCGAGGTCGACGTGGACTGGGCGGCCGTACTTGTCGAGGTGGGGACAATAGAAGGGGTGTCCGTAACTTCGGGGGAATCTAGATAAGGTGAGATGAGATAAGATAGATATGCTTATAGAGCGGCGGTCCCGTACCTCCTACAAGTTGCGCCGTTGAGATGTTCCAGTTGTCACCGATCTGTAGGGGTACTTTTGATGAGGTTTCTTGAAAAGGTGCGAAAGAGGGACGGTACCCACAGATGAGTCGATGTAGGCCCACCTTGGTACTCGCGTGCCAGCTGGGACCGGGTTAGGGAAGCTGGGGTTTAAGGTTGAGTATATCGCTAGTGGAAACGACACAGGACTTACGTTCCGGCAGTCGCTTTGGTGGTGCAGTTGAAAGACCACGTGGAGTAACTGGTTAAATAAGTAGATCGATTGGTCCGAATTCTGGCGAAAACACAACTGGTCAACGCACGGAGTCCACGGCTCTCCCTGGCATGCATCGCATGCACTGATGAGGTTGTATACGACAGTGTTGCATTTGCATATATCGCCCTTGTCGGTTTCAGTTGGTCCATGGTACGATTGTTGTGACGGCAAAGTAGGGACAGAGAACGCTGCACATGCTGATAAGATTGTACGCAGTGCACCTTTGGTGCATCTACTGACCGCCATTGTTGCACGTCGCGGCTAGGTACGCTGTGACCCAGCAGGGATTTTGTTGGAGTGAATTGAACGACTAAAAAAGAACAGCACGATGCGAAGAACGAATTGTTATCGATACAAAACGAGGGCGAAGGGAACCCACCCAAGCGAAGGAAGAATCAGTACAATTAGGGGCGCTGACCTGTGCATAAGCTGAGCCCATGAGGAACAGATAGGACAAGAAGGTAGGGATCGAGATGGTCATCGCGCAAGGTTAGTAGTCATACGAGAGGGGGGAGACATCGACAGTTGGCCATTATATCACTAATCACCAATGGAGGAGCATGACCTTGACCAGGACCCAGACCCCTCGGGCGCAATAACCTGGCGCCTACACTGGAGGGGAAGAAGACTTCGATAGTTGAGTCACCAAGATGGCCCTCGAAATATTTTCCCATGACTTAGCGCCAACGGTTCTCTGATGACGCAATTCGCCCGCGCAGGTACTTGCTTAATATCTAAGATACTGTACCACTGAACTCTGAACTTGCGCTTCCCGTCCCAACCTCGGCTCCTGTGGCGCCTGCGTCCTTGGGAGCCGTGTGCCCCCTTCAGTGCGCATTCATCGCTGGAGGCACTCGTCTTTCTTACCTCCTTTTCAAGCTGACAGCGTGCTTCCAGGCCCTCACCATTCTTTGGTAGCCCCTTGCGTTCACTGACGCTATACTGGTCCATTTCCGAAGAAAAGTGCGCTAGTAGAGCTGAGGTTACTAACACTAGGAATACAAGACGCGCCTGATTCTTTTGTCGTAATAGGCACCAAATTGGAATGACGCGGCTTAGGTCTCACCTCATTCGGCGGGTTGAAGATACCGCGCTGTGTGTGACTGGGTCCAAGGACAACTGCGGGGATCGATGATGGTACTGGGTAACATCAATGCCGTCTCATCGCACACAGAGATAACCGACAGACAATAACGATCCACTTTCTTGTCAGGACGCGTCGTTTGATTTCTGACCAGATTTCCGTGAGCGTCTTTTTTGGGGGGAAAACTGTCACTGGTATGTGCACGTCCATACAGTAGCGTTATTTGAGCGCATTTTTGGTCCCAATATCACACCGCTACGCTTGAACATGCAGTGACGTGGATGTCCCGGTGACGAGAGTAGACACACGACTCCTGCCGTTTTCGCGTGGACGCATTGCACATTAGTCACCAGTTCCCGAACCACCGGGTGTCCTTCGCAGACGATCTACAATCGTAGCTAAAAATACTGGGACCTACAGGCGCGTCGAGAAGATGATCCTGCTGCGACTTGTCCTGCGGGGGCAAATGCTAGTCACCGTCAGGGCAGGCTGGGAACGGTGACTCCAATGCTGAAGATACGCCGCGCATTGTGGCGGCAAGCCCGATCGCACGTCCGAGACAATCGAGAGGAACCATAGGAACTGCAACCTGCGAGCTGGCAGGCTGTGCGGACACAGACGCTACGCGAATGAGCTCAGGGCAGAGCTCAAGAGCTTCGTTAGCTGGAAGAAGCTCGACGCGACCGGCAGTACGGAGGAGTGCACGTGCACCAAAACAAGGACTGCCAGACGCTCAGTGAGATTATTGGGGAACTAGAGCCTGGGGAGATGCACCCTGCAGCGCGGTTCGCGGTTCGGGACCGGTTCGGGACACAAACCAGTGACTCCGAGTCACGAGCACAATAGCGGGCCCGGCCCGCCAACCGTCGCGTCGCGTTCAATGCCCCTCAGTTTCATTTCTTGCCCTCGCTGTGACCGCGTCCAATTGATGTCCTCTTCTCCCTCTACATTGTCTTCTCTTCCATCTTACAATGGTCTATCTAAATCGCGCATCCAGTCTCTTTACTCCGATATCTCTAGACAGAAACACTCAAATCCAACTGCGTACGGCTCTAACATCACCTGGTGGCGCTTCCACACTGGAAGCCCTAGTCTCTCTTGGCTATCAGCCGAACACAACAGATACACTCATTCTTCACGCGGATCAAAGCCTTTTAGAATCCCTGAGATATGGGGGAGCTGGAAAGCCTCTTTGTTTGGGAACCGTTATCGTGAGCTTCCCCTGTGCAACTACGCCATGAGAAGCGTGGAGCTGACTGTCATTCTTGCTAGCGAAGACTGAGCTCGTCAACTCTCGCACCGCAGTACCTCTACAGCAGTTTCTGAGTGCGTCTCAATCAATATACGATTCCGGCTGGCTACCGTATCGCGTTGCCGCATTCGTTGTCGGAAAGCCACTATGGTGGGCGCTTCAACAACTCAACGTCCTTGGTTCAGACGACGAGAGCGAGAGCGAGCGGTGGAAGCACACCAAAGGGGATTATGTTCTCATTGGGGTTCTCGAGCATGCAGCCGACTCTGTGCTTGCTTCGCAGCGCGCACGAGATGTGAGCCTCGCCGACACATTGTACAGCTTTGACTCGTTTCGTGCCACATTCGCGTCGTCCGCGCTCCCGGGCGTCACACTTTCCGACAAGGACCTTCGTGTCCTTCTTAAGTTTTTGGAGCGTGACAGACGGGCTATCGTCACCGAGAGAGAGGTCCGTCCCCACGTGGCTGTTCCGGCGCCGCGCTCATTGTTCGCAGGTGATTAAGTTCGTCGGGACTGGTTTTAGCACACCCGAAATCACAGCGGTTGATCACGGCGCCCTCGAACTGAAATCTGCTGTTGCGAACTTAACAGCGCAGATCGACAGCATCACTGCAAAGATCGATTCGTAAATTTGGCGCATCTTATTTTCCGGTGATCTACCTGTCTGACACACCGCCATCTTTAGGCACAAGGCGAAAGCGGCGAACGCCATACGCCAACAACACAAGTCGCTCGCACTCTCCTATCTTCGCTCTCGCAAACAGCTCGAGGAGGTACTCACCCAACGCCTCGGCTCACTCGAGATCCTCCAAAGCACCCTCCTGCGCGTCGAAGCAGCTGCGGAAGATATTCGGGTACCGCGCTTCCTCTCTCCCACTGTCGCCGCTTCGTCTTGCTGACACCGCATCGCCGCTTAACAGATCGTGAAGGCTTATGAGAGCAGCACCGCCACTCTCCGCGCGTTGCTTGCACATCCCTCGCTCCAGCGTGACGCCGTGGAGCGCACCTTTGACGCGCTAGCTGACGCTAATGCGGACGCGCGTGAGCTCGATGATGCTGTGCGCTCCGGAATGGACCTGGCTGTGGGAACGGGCGCGTCCCCGGAGGGCGAGGACGAGATTAATGCCGAGCTCGCCGCTCTTGTGGCTGAAGCAGAGGCCGACGCCGTAAGGGAGAAGATCCAGCGCACAGCTCCGCCTGAGACGACGTTGGTGGAAGATACCCGCAATGCGCAGCAGGCCCAGGAGCGCAGGCACAGTGATGCTGTGACCGAAGCGGAGCCCGTGACCCAGCCTGTGCTCGCTGGATGAACCAGACTACAGGATTCTTCTTTTCTTACCTGCACGTATGTAGTAGCTTCACAGTGTCAGAGGTGCTGAGATTACGAACACCGCCGCGAGTGCTTCTATCTGTAATACATCGGCGCCACATCGCTCTGAGACGATCATTAATGGACCGCAGTTAAGCTTTGATTACTTGATAAATGAACCGAGTGGGGTCCCCCGCGGTGCGCCCAGCATCGCCTTCACTTGCAGGTATTAACTATTACGGACGGCGCAAATACACCTTCCTTACGATTCGGTTTTCCGACTTAGGGCTGTGTTCGGGCTAATGGGGCAAAGGAGCGCAATGCAGTCACATGTTAAGAAGCATGAACTTTTTTTTGATCAATGTCCATTCTGGGTTACATACAGACCACTAGCATGAACTTTCGATTGACAACTCGCTTGAAGATACGTGCGCAAGAGAAGGCACGTGCCTCGGAATACAGAAGAGAAATTCGGGTAGCGCCTGCGTGTTTGTTCCACATTATTTGGGTGAATTCTCCTTCAACAACCGAACGACCTCCTCAGCTGCACCCCATGACTGCTGGTAGCCAGCAGGCCTAATGGAGATCAGCCTGGGAATAAGCAAATCCAAAAGTCTTGTCGCTCACCCGAATCCATATGCATGAACGACCAAAGTCGACCTTATCTTCCCTGTCTTCTCCGAGGCCTTAGGACAGTGTAGGGACCAGCGCATCCTCGCTCGGAAGCTCAACAAACTGTGCCTCGACCCGTGGGCCCCCTTCACGCCCAGGTCGGAGCCCCACACTGTGAGCCTGAATACGCGTAGTGGGCTCAGCCAACGCAGGCACCAGTTCCTTCGCCCGAGCCAGGATGCCGCGGGCAGTTGGAATGCTGAGTGATGTGTCCCAATTATTAGGCTGAGCCGTCCCTCCAATCAAAACCATGCCAGGTGTAGACGCCCGTGGTATCACATACGTCACCTCAGGGGTGTCTGGTATCGTTCATTAGGAGCTCGAGCAATGCGGGGTATCGAAGTCGCTTACCTTCTGGAAAAATGGACACACAGTCGTTTACATTTGGGGCATACACAAGCACAACCTGACCACGTATTGGAAACACCTTCGTATCCTCCACACCAAGAAGGGAACGTGCACCTAGGACCAACGCGCATGAGTATATCATCATCTCCCATATATGTTCGGGAGGCTCACCAAGTGAGGTCGCGTTGATGATTACACCACCCTCTCCAGCCAATTCGCTAGCTTCGTCCAAACTGCTGACCAGACGTCTCACAAAACTAACACCTCTACCCTCTAACTGTGACTTCAGCCATGGAAGATAAACATCAGGATTGACTGAATACGTGTCAAACTGCACTCCGGATTTCGCCTTGGGCGGCAGGGGGTAATCACTAGGCAATACGCGGAACTGACAGATCCGGGTTAGATTGATTACCTACGGTAGAATGCTGAACCTGCTTACATTGCGTACGATACCCTTCCACTGAGATGCCTTTAAACTGTCGACATTTTCTGCTTCAGAATATATCCGGAACGGAAGTCCCTGCGAGCGACATTTGTGTTCAGGTTGTGGGAGAGGACGGAAGCAGAATATCGCACCCTTGCTAATCCCGTCGGTATCATACTCCAGAATTTATCACTAGAAAGTTGTGTCCAGACATCAAACGTGCTTCGGGCACATCACCTTCGACGTACAATGTATGCTTTTCCCAACCCAGAAGGCGATCATCGCTTGTCAGAGGTGACCAATCGGCACCCTACAGACAAGAAGGTGAGCACAACGCAGAGATTATGATAGGTGACTCACAGCCCACGGGCTAGCAAACCCTTGACTGGTGAGATCCTCGGGCATATCTCGCGCTACGATCGTGACTTTGAAACCTGCATCCTCAGTCAAGACATGCGCAATAGTAAGTCCAATAACGCCGGCTCCCAGTATGACAACATGCGTCTGCGACATCTGAACCGGTATTTTCAAGATAATTGACTTCAATGGATCTTGTAGTAGCCTTAGGAAAGCGGGGAGAGAATACTGAGGAGCAAGTAGCGATGAGAGGCGTCTTATATACGGCTGGGGGCTCTCCTTGGAATGTAAGTAAGGTCGCAGGTGCTATAGTGAGTTGCAGGTGATCACTAATGAGTGACGTCGGTGTGTCGTACTGGTATGTGTAAGTGGCGTGAGCTGCCTGCATCAAGGAGACCAAATCGTCACGGTACTGGCAAATCTGCTCAGCCTGGCCCGACCGGGGGACACCGGAGATCAATGAGGTGCCATTCGTGGAGCGTATCGTGGAGCGTATCCTAATAATACATCCAGGGAGACGAAGGAGGCCGAGAGGATGGGTGCGTAGGAAAAGTGGGGAATGATGATGCTAGGTATGATGGATATGTGAAGATCTGTATCGTTCTGCGATGTGACTGTCGCGTTCGCGCCTTCGATGATGTGTTACTTGAGAAGCGTTTTTCCATACGTCGATTCCACATTTATAATGTAAAAGCGCCAGGGGATAGCCATCACGAATGATTCCATCTCGTCGTCCTCTAGTCCGATTGTGAATCAGCCATTGGATTGACCGAACGCCACGACCTTTGCGTTCATCGCTCTCTTCCATGGCCAATTCGCATCTGTCCTTCAGATATCTTCGAGCTCACAGACTTGAGGGATCCACCAGATGCGCGGTCCAAGTAGCTTCGCGGATGCGCCTTCTGTTTGGGTTTCGAAAGGGAGATTTGGGGTTTAATGACAGGAGCAAACATGTTGAATACGTAAAGCAACCCGCAAATGGCAATCGGGACGAGACGATAGTGGTGACGCCGACGGTCGTGTTTACATTGAGGAGGGAGTCACCGAGTCCTAGGAAGAATGAGAAGAGCCTGGCACAGATTCCACCGCCACTGGCATATACCATCCCTCCGTGCCTTCATATAGATGTTGGCGCAGTCGGGCACTCTTCAGAGGATTGCTGTACCGCTGAAACACGTGCAGTTGGACTAGCGTTGCGAGGAGCGCGGCGGAAATGCTGAAGACTAGGCTCATGAACCAATAAGCGTTGACCCGGATATCAGATGGGTTTGGAATGAAATTGGGATAGGGTGGAGGTAGAGTGGAAGGGATGGAGACTTGCTAGGAGATCTGAGCGAGTAGGGCGACATTCTGTTGCTGGTAGTAGATCACCTGCCGCGCAGCCGCGCTGGATCAACTTGATCTTGTCGACGAGAAAGGAGGTGAGGGCGGTGGAGAATAAACCGGCCTGGAAGACAGTTCACTGCATGAGCTCGGGGTAACATGATGATGACACCGGCGTTGTGACCTGATCTTGCCATCTACGATTTTTGCAAGCGTATACGACACCTGGTTGCTACATGTCATAATCGCAGCGTATTCACAAACGACTCATTGGCGCGTGATACGTCCCCGCGTCCCCCGCAAGCACCGAGCCCGAACCGCAGGCAGCTGTGATACGGGCGCTCAATAGCGCCCAATCCCCCGCCACCGGCGTGCTATTAATAATTATACAAACACGTTATCATTCATCCGCGACGTCCACAAGGCCCTCACTAGACTATTTTGTTTTTTGGAAAGTGTTTTATTTCCGATAACTACTTAGCTTAATCACCGACTAGATAGCTGAGTTACGACTGTTCCGAGTCGCGAAATGGGGTTCTTTCCCAGAGTCGTCGTGATCATACAGGACACCATGTGCTATATAGTATATCTGTTCGTGACCATCCTCGGGTATGCTTCTACGATGCGCCAGCGTGGTATGGCGTGTAACTTGCGACAACTCAGTGTCAGGTGCCGTAACTTGAGGCGAACGGTTCTCTCGCCAAGAGCTATCGGCGACCTTCTATCCCTCGGGACCTCCCCTCGGTTCATTTAAATCACACCTCGGTCGATGAATCGCC
The DNA here is from genome assembly GCA_021525015.1 of Lactarius pseudohatsudake. Taxonomy (NCBI): domain Eukaryota; kingdom Fungi; phylum Basidiomycota; class Agaricomycetes; order Russulales; family Russulaceae; genus Lactarius; species Lactarius pseudohatsudake. The sequence goes on from JAKELH010000037.1 coordinate 53,087, forward strand.
CATGCGTAATATGTGCACCATTTTGTCGGCTATTTGGAACGAATTGAGTCGCCGGGGTCGCCGAGGTGTACTGCCAAATATAAATGAACGACCACATCCATCTGATAAGCTTCTCTTTCCATGTCGGGGTACAATGTGTCAATTGGGGAAGTGATTCGATCAGATCATTACAGTAATGAGCGAAATCTCTCCGACTCGGACATACCCTGAAACCGTGCGCCAAATCGACATCCGTGGGCGTTGCTTTTTTTTCCCACACCCGAGGTTGACAAAAATGATGACGAGATGTCACCGAGTGAACATTACCTTGTCAATCTTCTCTTTGGTGTCGAGAGATACAGAGGCAGGAGGGATGCCATTTAGTCCGCCCCCCAATTTCTCTATTAATCTTGCCGTCAACCGTCCAAGCGCCCAAGAAGCACCCTCGACGATCGGCCACGGCGCTCGGCGTTCCTAAGTTATATGTGCCCTAATCAAGGGCGGCCAACCCACATTCCACCGCGGCCGTAAAAATAGTGGGACCTTCGAGTCGCACGTAGCCCACTTACGCGTCGCATCATACAGATTGGAATCGCATCCGCTGCTGTAGGCTCGGGAACGAGATGATCCTTGGAAATCCATGACGAATCCGGGACGGCACCGAGCGAATGGAGATAGGACATGTATGTGGATCTGATTATGCACGAAGGAAATAACAACATGGGGCGTGAATGAGGGAAGTAAAGCGAAGACGAAAAAAATAATGAGTACTACATAGTAAAATGAATCTATGTGCAGATGCCAAGGTGTCCATGTTGCACACCGGGGGGGGGAAGGGGGGGTTCGCTGTTCGATAGGAATGGATCAGGGCCTATACCTCGGGGAAACCTTGGTATTTTGTTCGATGCGGCTTTGCCCCACTGGACGCATTCGAGTTATTCGCCGTGGTCAGGGAAGTCGTGGTCATCATCGCTGCCGCATTCGTAGGGTTTCCGGGTATAACTGCGAGATTAGGGTATGTCCTTGGATCCGAAGGGTCCTATCCCCCAAACACCGCGATGCGATAGATAACGTCAGCCCGTCTAGTCCCGATAGTGACGAACAAGCTACACGCACATAAAATTTCATATCCGACTGAGGCGTCCAGGGTACGGATTCATATCCGTTATCTTGCGTGGTGGCCCCGGTTGAGGATGGTCTGACATTGCTTTGTGGCGTCCGCCGTTGTCGGCGACGGCGTATAAGGTACCACACGCCCGCGGCGATTGCTGCGAATCCAGCCACTGTGGTTCCCGCCACCACGCCGGCAATCAAGCCGGCACTCAAAGCGGCCCCACTGCTGTACTGGGGCGCAAAACTTGGGCGGAAGGTTCCTACTGACTCCGGGGATCCACCGAAGTTACAGGCGGTGATGTTGTCCCAGGGTTGGGAGGTCTGTGGAGCTCCGTTCGGACGAGTCACATGGTAACGTGGAGGGGAAAACGCACGGAGACGTTCAGGAACGCCCATGCGGGTACCCGAGTGGAGTTCGTTATCGATTGAGGGAACCTGCCCACCAAATGGTTTTCTCAGTATTGTGAGCTACCCAAGAACATTGCAAGACGAACGTTGACATCGCAGCGCGCGCGCTACAATTGGCAGTCCATTCGTCGTATCTGTAGGGGGAGGTGTCACCGGCTAGAGAAACGAACTAAAGAGAACAAGGCGCACGACAACCAAGTCCCCTTCTGACAGCCAGCACATGCGCTTATCAGTGAATACAGTACAGAGTTGCATTGGCAGATGCCATTGTCGGAACCGCCGGATGGGCCTGTGTAGTGATTCCCTACAGCAAGTTGCGGGATCGTAAATTCTACACCCCCTTCATGAGTCCGACGTGGGCAATTAGTGGAAAAGTGGACGCACGGCCGTTGCTACATTGTGCGGCGAGGTAACCGGCTGTTGAACAAGGGGCCTGTTCGAAGCTGTTGTATGTCTGTTGACGTACCAAGTCATTGAACATTCGATGACAGAGAACGGTCCACGAACCCAATTCCAATTTTTTTTCGCTGCAGGAAGACAGTCGGGTACTTGGATCTGAGCTTCAACTAGGACGAAGGCGAGGGAAAGTAGCAGCAGCATCGAAGGGAGGGGTAGGGCGGAGCGCTGCATAAGTCGTGGTTCGGACGAGGTTGAGGGCACAAGCTCAAGGGAACTAATAAGGTACGCATTGTGGATTGGTCATGAGAGATACCTACAACAAGTAAAAGCGGGCATGGAGTTACGTAGACGCAAGGGACGAACCGGCTGAAGAAGTATGACAGGTTGTCTTCGGGGGTCCGCAGAGTTACATCACCCAGTCATCACCCGAAAGAAAGTCTTGTGGAGAATCGACCGAGTTCCGGGCGTCTCGGTGATCGTTTGCACAGATTTGAGGGGATCTCATGCGAAAGTGGAGAGGAGCGGTACCAGTGGGAATCGCTGAGGATCCACCAGGATAGGATAGGATCATGATGCATGCATGATGGATCTAACAACAGGAACAACCAGCGCGCCGTCATCCAGGGGTGCGGAGTCTATGAGGATGTCAAAGATTTAGGCCCGATCTGACCTCAATCACCTTCGCGTCTGCCCGTTCGCATCAACCTCAGATGGCTGTGCATTGAACGGGCCTCTACAAACGCCTCCCAGTTTTATACAGTAGGTACTACTCCGTTGAGGGGAGCAGGGTGCTAATACTAGTAGACAGACCAAGACTCTGAAAACTCAGGCTCTTATAAACCCCGTTACACATCACACCAACGGCTAGACTTTGAGTCACAAAGCTGCATGTTCATACAGTCTGAGAGGATGCAGAGCGCCAGAATTCGGAAGTATCGGCGAGTAGCCGGGGCCACGATGTGAGGTGAAGGTTTAATATACATAAACCACAGCCTTCAGGTCCACGGTGGGTCCTAACACGTGACTATACTTTCTCATCACATGATCCAAAAAGTATTCGCGTCTGGCCTGTCCTTTTTTTTCTTTTTTTTAAATCTCTCTTTCTCTCTACGGTGTACCCACCCCAAAACCAACACATGTATAGTGAAGCGAGTTCATCCGGTGAGTTCACGCGGACTCTATTAGAAGACCCTTGCTAAATGTGATAATAGCCACTGCACGCCAAAAGCGTGCGTTGGCACAGCGAGCGCTAGCGAAAGAAACCGAAGATGAGGTTCTGGATGCAGGCCTCTCCGACGACGGGGATCAAGAGATGTCAGCACTTTAACTTTTAATACATTGTTATTCTGGACTGATAGTTTCCACTTCCAGCGATAGCGTCGAATACTTGCTTGCGCTTCAGCAGATTCGTCGTGAGTCTGCGAACGAGAGAAAGTCGCAGCGCATTCATCGGCACTACAGAAGAAGCCCACAAAGCCTCCCAAGTTGACCTCAAGCGGCAGTTCGGATTGCTTGCAGCCGAGTTCCGTGGCCATGCCGCCGCGATCGTCGATGAAACGAGTGCATATATGCGCGTTCTTTTCCATACGACAGGTGTATGCGAACTGACATGGTACTTTCCAGAGACAAAGCGGAAAAAGACGTCGAAAACATGCAAGATGCAGAGTGCATAAGTGCACAGGCCTTCGCAGACGCTGCACGAGAATGGAACACCCAACGTGTGAGTAATCAATCGAAGGAATGAGCTAAGTTAATTATGCTCGGGAAATGCCGCAAAGAACATGGTCAACGAAGCAAGGGCAATTGACCTGAATGGTATCCAACGCAAGGAGGAGATAAATGAAGTCAGCCAACTCGGTAAGTGGCTTTCCTGGAGACTCCCCTATCTTGCCGGCGTGCTCACAAAAGGCAGTTGAAAGCACCACCACGAAGCGCGCTCAGGCACACCGCAAGTTGCTGCGGAGAGTGAAGACAGATCTGGAAGCAATGCGCCAAAAGGAACAGGTAATAAGTTGACAAACATGTCCCAAACAAAGATCGCTGAAGAAGGCTCCTGCCGCAGATCGCTACAGACGCGAAGTCGCTGTTGAGACGGTATAAGAAACTGCTCCGACAGTAGGTGCTGGGATTGTAGCGAGGTACGGTATGATGAGGGTGGAAACCCTGTGTCAAGACCTGTGTAGCATCGAAACCTGAGACAGATGAGGGTGACAGTGACCTCACGCGTTTCAAGGGGTTATTTCCCACGGGTAGAAAATGGCACGATAAAATAAATGAAAAAGAAATTCTAGACGCGATTCGGCAAGCCGCGTTGGTCTTGAACTTAGCCATCCCCGTCGTTAGTCCCCATTCCATTCCCCTCTCTCCCCTCCCTCTCCCTTCCTTTCCCCTTCGTCTGCCTTTCCGTCGCAGCTCCAGTTCTCTAGAATCGGTTCTGTAGAGCACGGTCTCAACAGCGTGTCTTTCCTCACATGGCACACTCAGACTCCAAAATTCTGTTCTGGAACGGAAAAATACCCCTCAAATCTGTCCACCTCGATGTTGTCAATGATAAAGATCACGCTGAACAATCCTCCCCTTCCCCTGTTGCTACGCCCTCCCTCTGCGGTGTGCCCCTCAAGTACATTTCGTATGTCTTTCTCCTTCGTCACCGATACTCGCACACCAGTTATGGCCTTAAGCCATTCTCGGTCCTTTAAGCCATCGTTTCCAACGTTGACCCGTGGATCCTGACACTCTTCTTTTCAGTCTTATTACACTAGCAGTCCAGAATGCTGCCCTCTCCTTGCTCATGCATTATTCCCGCGTGTCGTTACCCCCATCCCGGGCGTACTCCGCAGCATCCGCAGTCCTGGCAACCGAGCTTCTAAAAGGCCTTATATCATTGTTTATTGCATTGATTAGGGTACGCCCTAACTCACCCCAGCATACATTCGCCCTTCCTTCACCGCTTCCGAATCGTCTGGAAAGTTCACCGCTTCACCCCAAGATGTTCCTAGAACGGTGTAGGATTGTTGGGAAGGAGGTGTTCCGTTCTGACTGCTGGAAACTGTCTATCCCGGCCATACTTTATGGTTAGCCGATCCAAACACTTTCTGATGCGATTGTCTTGACCATTCTGTTTGTGCACAGTTATTCAGAATAATCTTCAGTTCGTCGCGGCCTCCAATCTAGATGCCGCCACTTTCCAAGTATCCTATCAGATGAAGATCCTTACTACCGCTGCTTTCTCCGTCCTCCTCCTCCGTCGCAAGTTGACCCCCCTTAAGTGGTTGGCCCTGTTCTTCCTCGCACTCGGAGTCGGTATCGTCCAAATTCAGTGCAGTGCAGCAAAGGGTCCCTCAGGTGATGAATCATCTGCCGATGTTCACACCATGGTACCGTTCAAAGGCTTTCTCGCTGTCGCCGCTGCGTGCTTTACCTCAGGCCTCGCCGGAGTGTACTTTGAGATGGTGCTCAAGAACTCAACGACAGATCTCTGGGTTCGCAATGTGCAGCTCTCCCTCTTTTCGCTGCTTCCGGCACTCGTCCCTATCATCATGGCACCATCAACCTCCTCTGGCACTTCCACCCACAGCGTACCCTCGATCACGCACTTGTTCGCCAATTTCACGCCATGGGCCTGGGCGACGGTCCTCACACAGGTCCTAGGTGGCCTCATCACAGCTCTCGTAATCAAGTACGCCGACAATATCATGAAGGGTTTTGCCACCTCGCTCTCAATAGTCATTTCCTTTCTCGCCTCGGTCGGACTTTTCCATTTCCGAATTACGGCTTCATTCGTTGTTGGGGCCAGCGTCGTCCTTACTGCGACGTGGCTCTACTCGCAGCCGGATAACAAGCAACGTGGTTCCTGCGCAGCACCGCTCAAGTTCCTTCGTGCACGTCGTAGCTCCAATGCACCGCCCCCCGTGAGCCCGGTACCAACCCGCCCTATACCTAGTCCACTTAACCCCAGCCTGCCACCTTCGTTCGGTCGTCGTACCCCCATCGGCTCTCCATATTCGTCGCCTACAACACCAGCGCCCCCTGTTGCCGCCAGTCTCGCTTTCGCATCCATGCGTTCACATAGCATGCCATCGATTCTCCTTCCTCCAACCACGCAAGATCCTCCTGTATAAGGAACGCAACCATTTCAAATTTGTCTAGATTCTTTATCATTCACATTTATTCGTGGCGTCCTTCTCGACGTCGGTAAATATCTCGCTCGACTCACATCATCACGAAAAGGTCACCCTAAACCTGCTTACACGATGCTGTCTGGACTTCGCACGACCTCTCATGTTTCGTTGAGCGAGTCTTGCACTCCCTTTATGTTCCGCTTGCCTCTGCCGCATTTTGGAGCCTTGCCTCATTTAATTTTACCCTAGGACTTGCCACCCTTTTCCTTTCTATTTGTCTATCACGCAATCACAGACGCTGGACTTTACACCTTATCCTTTTTGCGAAAAATTGCGCAATTTTGGCACCATAATAGACATTTACGGTCGCTCTGATACCACATTTCACCTGTCCGCTTATACCTTCATCCTATTTCGTTATGGACCTTGGTTTGGCATTCTTTTCTTCATGAACAGTTCATGACTTGGAGGTCGGTTGGAATTGTATCTAGTTCGTAACACGCTGCTTCTGCCATGAGCGTAGTGACGCGATTGTCGAACAAATAAAATAAATCGGACATGTTTGGACATACAATGAACGTGATTTAGGCGCTAGGGTTACACCTCCATTAAAGGATAGACGCAACGTTGAAGAAACGTTCACACGCTCGTCTAGCATGAGTATAGCCTACTTATATGGGATGCCTGCAAAGGGTTAGCCGGTCTGTCTCAGGTTACCATCAGGCTCCAGACTAACCATTTTGCAGCTACAAGGCACGCGCCGCGTCGAACGTTAGTCCGTGATAGGCAAGCGGGAGCCAACCGATCTCCACTCACCCGCTGGAATTCGTCATACACCTTGCTCCTCATGTTCTCGTGCGCATTTTTGACGACGCCCATCATGTATTCCGCAGCCTGGCGCTCGTTGAGGCCAAGCGCAAAGCGCTCGCGCAGCCGACGGATCGTTCCCTCGCCTTTGAAACTGGGGAGGCCAGTGCCGAGCATGAGCTGCACGGTCGCGATGAGCTGTGGCGCGTGTGGGCGCAGCGCGAGGAAGGCAGCGACGCAGAGCTGCTGGAAGAGCGCGTAGCCCTGGGAGGTGCGCCCGCCCATCAGGACGACCATCTCGTGGTTCAGCTTGAACGAGCTGGGCTCGAACTTCACCCCGCCGGGGCGTAGAAAGAAGGACGGTGCGTGTGAGGACGTGCTTCGTTTAGGGCACACTCAAAGAAAAACAAACTCATCTATATCAAAGAGGAAGCCAAAATCTGCGCGTCGGATGTTTAGAGTGGTCGATCACCGGCGCTTGAGGGTGGACTCACCAACGTGAACAATATGGCCTTCCCCGTCGATCATGATATTGCCATTATGGCGGTCCTTGATCTGAAGTATATAGCACGCTACGGAGTACGCCGCCATCGATTGGATAAAGTTCTGCCGTGCCTTCTGATATTTGACAGAGTCCTCTCCGCCATATTTCGAGATGAAGAAGCCCTGGAGATCATTAACCTTCGCGCGGCCCATTTCGTCCCGCGAGGTTGAATTCGGTACAACGTCGATGACACCGCACTGTTATCGAGTTGGGGCTCTGCGTACAATGCGATGCAACCAAGCTGGACGTACCCCAGGTGCAGTCGCTGTCACACGGTAAGGATAAAGATAGAGCGTCAAACCCACGCCGGTGAAGATATTTTTGAACATGGCAATGAGCTGAAGGGCAAGCACGTCTTGCCGACAATCGTCGCCGACTTTGAAGATCGCTTGAATCCATACGTCTTGCTCGGTGCGATGCACTTCCTCTCCACCGTCACCTGTAATTAGCGAATCGGAGTCGGGACTGATGACGACCTTCTGTTTTCGCACCAAGAATGTCGCCATGAATGGTGCCTACATAACCGTGTCTCTAAAAATTCGCGAGAATAAAAAGAAAAAAAACCTTCGCATGACTTTGCAGTGGACGGCCTGATTTTTTGTCGATGTCGATGACCTTCCCATCGGGATTGCTTGGCAGGTAAACATTATCGTCGATTATTATCTTTGCCATTTCTTCATCGATCTTTGCCTGCATTACGATGTTAGTACCGCACATATGTACGGGCCATTTACAGTAGCGCACCTTTTTCTCTGCTTTGGATTTCTTAATGTATGGTTTCAACTTTCCGGATATCGAAGTGACCTCGCCGAAGAACTTGAACTCGCGGTCATAGGTGTCTTTTTCGGAGCCGGATAGTGAATCCACAATTCCAAGGATCATATCGTCCAATATCGGTTTCATTGGATCTTCCTGATAAACACGATGAGGTCCCTGTGGCTATCTGAAGTGTTTGAGCAGACGCACCTCTTCACCAGCATCGCCCTTGTAGCAGTTGGCCTTCATATTCCAAATGATTTGGTGACAGAATAGCTGGGACGTTTTTGCCGTCTCGAATATGAAGCGGCCGACATACCCTGTAGGGTGAGTCAAAATTGATGATGCCTGCCCATTGAACACGAAATGACCCACCTAATTCGTCGTGACGTAATGCTTGTGCGATTTGCGGAACAAAAAAGAAGGTCACATCGACCGGATGTTGAATCAACACTCTGTGAGCGTACTGAAGGATCATGGGATCGCTATGATATCGAGGCTCGAAGAATGTAACGGCGACGATCGGGGGCACGGGGTCCCAGAAAGGGAGGTACTGATCAGGTCTGTTAGCTTGGGTATATCTATGGGCATAAAGACGCACCCTAAGATCCCGTCGAACGCCATCGAGCCTATCTCCCACGAGCAATTCAATGGCTTCGGGAATGTGTAGAACGTCACGTGGACGCGAACGGATGAGAGCGGCGACTTCTCTCGGGACGGCTGGATGCTTAAATCTTTCCACGAAATGCACCACTATTGCAGGATTTATTTCCCAGGCTGCACGTACAGCACTCCTCCAAGCGTCCTGCGGCCTGCTTTGATATCCCGTCGCAGAGGAACGTTAGAAATGACTTGCCTCCGTCATAGATCTTTCCAAGTGGCTTGGATGATCTCCCCCACGCTTCAGGTCATTGACTGGGTTTGACCAGACAGTGAGTCTGTAAATCTCATTCTCTACCAGTAATTTGAGTGGGATGCTGTGAGCTTTTAGGCGCGAAACATATGCTAAGTTGGGCCGGGTTTATCACATCGCACACGCCGCATAAAGATACACATACTTGGGTTCATCGACGTGGCCTGCGTCTGTCCGAGGCTTGAAACCGCATGGGCGAGCCGCGCAGTATCCGCCTGAAGATAAGACAGGAACTCTATTAGCAGCTTCGAGTCGGCGTCCATTTGCAGTCTGTTTGAGCCATGGGACCACCTTGCTACTGTGAGACGAGTGATTGTCGACTGACAGAAGTTCCAACTTACTGTGGCCGTACAGAAAACCACGAAAATGCGGCGGCATACAAACTTTCCCGCAGGGCATACTCGCAGTAAGAATCAAGTCTCGAGCCACCCAGTGCTTCGAAACCAAAGATCAAAAAGGAAAACCGGGCCTCCCTCGCCAAAGCGTGTGTGCTGCAACAAACCTTAGTCTGAGAAGATCGAGGAGCACGGTAGGAGCACTACCTCAACGTGCGATATGCCCTTGCTGAGCGGAGAACAAGACGTTGGATGAGTAACGTCAAGCCCGGTTTACGATACTTTGCAGCCTGCAATCTACTAAATAGCATTTGCAGGACGAGCGTGTGTGAAGACAGCAGTCTACGGGCGTGATTGGTCGCGCGGTCAATCGCATCCTTATTGGTTGGGGCGTAGTCAATAGGATGGTGGAATGGGTCGTCGTAGCTGAAAGGGACTTCAGCGACGAGGTGTCGGATCGGCTTTAAACGTACTTAAGAGTCTTTGAGAAAATGCCCCTCTCCAACCTGATACTTGTCATCCATGCGGTATTGATTTCTGTCATCATGGCGATCTCGAACGCAGAACGCTCCGATATGACCCATGTCCACGTTTCAATCCCAGCTGCTATCGCAGATGGGGTGAAGACCTCGAAAGGTAGTGCGACCATGTAGTACATCAGCGTGTAGTCACACTATCAGGCCTACTAGGTAAACAAGCATTTAGAACAGCGATGGGTCCGACCTTGGATACGGAGATGAGAGCCGATGCGCAACGGAATAGGAGTCGCTTCAGGTCTTGGATGGTAAACGAATTGCGCTTCTCGCGCACTGCAGAAAGGGCTGAGTGCATCTTCTCCCTAAGAGCAGAGATTTCTGGAACAGGGTCTTGTTCATCCGGGGGCTTCTGAAGATTCTTGCCTAACCAGCCAGATGTGAGTCAATGGCATCGGGAAGGGTGTATGTAGAAGCACTGACCGCCCCTTCCTGCAAGACGTAGGCCGGCAATCTCTCCAGTGAAATAAGCCTTCGACGCAATTTGACTTGTCAAGGTCTTGGCGCGATCAGGTTTGTGTTTAGAGAGTGTAAAAAGGGATGCTATTCGACAATCAGTGGATCGAGGCAAGGGAAGTAAGGGAATTCGTTAGTACGTACACAACTTCCGTTCCACGGGACCGATGGCCTTTCCATAATGCTCGGCGATAGAGGCACCGAGATCAACTGCATCAATGGGCGAGAGCGATTGATTGATAGCAAGGTATTTCTTAGGAAAATGATCAACCTTGACTGAGCACACAGTAAATGGATACATACCTGGAGAGTTGACCGTAGTTCCATGGGAGCGCGACTGAGTGCAAGTTCGAACCATCGACTGGAATTGCGCAGTAGATTGACGAGAATTTCGTCCCTAATCTTGTAGTCATCAGGGAGCTGGAGAGTTATGTCCACCCTATCGGAGTGGAATTCGTAGATCGGGTTATACTGCCGAATGGCGCCTCAGTAGGAATTATGAGCATAAATAAGAAACATACTTCGTCCACATATTCACCCTCACATGAACGCCGCAGTAGAGTAAGCACCTCAAGGATTGAGAAAACAAGAGGAGGGTCACACATGAGCGACGGGAAAGACGTGATGAGCCTATCGAGATACTTGGACGATACAGCGCGCGCCCTGGTAACGCGGTGTGTACTTCCAGTCAGCAAGCCCTGCAGTTCACCAAGGAGCTCGCTGGGTAACGATTGGGTTCGCGCCTGATAACTTAGGTCCTGAATGGCATCCGTCATTATCTGAGCATAATTTAGCCACAAATTGCGATACAGTTGAGCCTTACACCCACCTTATCAGCTATGGCTTCCATGCAAGTTCTCAGCTCCGTGTGACTATTGATGCTATTGTTGGTGAAGTAGGGCACTAGGGACGAAGGAAGGCCAACGGCGCCACGCATGCCCTCTATGTCGTGCATAGTAAGGAGAAGGACGACCGCTCCGGGAGACAGCTGATCGAATGTCGGTGTGCTGTTGTTGCAGATACTTTGAGAGTGAGTTGCGATGTTTGGACATAACCTACGACACCATCATGCGTGGCACAAGAAGAGCGTCGCATATGTACTCACGCTGTGGGCGTATTCCAACCTAATACAGGAGTTGTACTCCACGTCACTGACGAGAAAATCATTGGCCTCCTCTAACACTATGGCAGGCGTCTTGGCGGCAATGCGAGACAATGCGGGGCGGCGCCACTCCGTCGCAGAGCCACCCTTCTCGTCTGCCTCATCTGCCGTGGTGAATCGAAAGAGAGTACAGAGGAACCACATGTTACGAAACAAGGCAACCAGTTCTGTGGATGAGCCGAAACGGGGATTGAAATCTGCATGGCTAAGAAGGGCGTCGATAGGTAGGAGAAGTGAGACAAGCTGTTCAGATAGGTCATCCGCTTTTGTGAACCGGTTCTGAATTGAGGCATTTTGGATGGCTATTCCCTTCTCCCCGAACAGCGACAGAAGTTCTTGCAAATAAATATAATAGAACTGCGGTCGCTGATACAACTCGTGCGCAAGCCTAGTTTGTGCGGCCAGAATCTGTTCAACGGTTGGTCTCAGGCCAGTTCAGAGGGAACACAATGATAGCGTTACCATATTGTTCGAGAATCTCGGGTCTTCAGATTGCATAGAAAGGCCGAGAGAAGAGAATGCCTTTATAATCTCCAGAAACGAAGACTCGGGGGCTTGCAGTGCCAGATCTACTAGAGTATGCGCTATCGCGGCCTCAGCATACGGTTCAGAGATGCGGAGCCGCTGTATTAACATTGCGATTGTTAACTTTGTTGCCTATATAGCTGGTTTGAGCGGAACTGCTTGCGGTACGGACGACAATGCTCACATCATCGCGCTTAAATTCCAAAGCGAGCCTTGACACCACCGATATCGTACTTATGGTAATGAGCCGCTTCTCTTCTTCCGTGTTGCCACGCGAGCCTGTCTCAATGGAGTGTAGGGTAGCACGGTCTGAATCCATTATTGTGTGTTCTGGCTTCGAACTAGAGAACAGATCGCTTCGCGCAGAGTTATTAAGAGCATCGAGCATTTCTTTGCTCGTCGCGGCGATGTAGTTTAATAGGGAGTACATGTTTGACATGATTAGGTCGTCGCCAGGTGCCAACTACTATGGTTAGGGAATGAAATGCAGAGAGCGTATGACATACATTGATGCACAACGCAAGGCACTTTGCGGCTGAGTATAGAGGGGCGGGAATTTGCGTTTCGTTGATAAACTCATTCTCGAATGTGGGAACCGGCGACGTGACGAAGCGCCTGAGATGCGATACCAGGGATGACGCAGTCTCGGGGAAACTACAAACGCTATGGAGACGCCCTGAAAACAAGAGATGAAACATACTGTTGCACCAGTACTGTGACTGCCTTCAAAGCGGCCACTTGAACAAGATTATCAGCTATTGGGGAATCCATGCTAATAATGGCTTTGAGGCGTGAAAAGAGATTGGTGTCTAGGTCACGAAGTGCAACAGCACAGACAGTGCCAAGTTTCTAGCAAGTGAGTCGGTACGCGGCATCAACCTGGCTAGAGGGCTCATACATACCAAGCTCTCAGACATGGTTTCCCAAGCGTATGTATCCAATGACGGCTCAGATTCCATCTCTTCGATCTGTACGAGGAGATCAGTGAAGGTCTGCATAGATAACTCTAGAGATTTTTTCAGGGCATCTTTCAAGCTCAGGTCAGAGGCACCTGTCTCTGAGGTAACATCCCGCGTAAGAGTTGACCAGGCTTTATTAGCGGCGGCAGCCTCAGCTTCTTCCCCTGTCTTAGGATAGATCGGCACATGCGAGGGGTAGAGAGCTTGCGCTAGCATCGTCCACTGAGCTTCAACAACGCAACAGACGAGGAAGTAGCCATTAAGGGGCCGACCACTCGATATGTAACGTGACAGCAAGACTTGTATGTAGTTTTTGATGTCAGGATCACCATTTTCAGCCAGAATGTCGCTAGCCAGAGAACGGTTCAGACGCTCTATGACATCTGGTGCGAAAAGTGCGTTAAGATGCTCAGAGATTGAAACCCAGCTGTGATAGTCCCAAGAGAACTCAGTGGAGATGATGGCGCGATATAAACCATGGAAAGAGAGGGCGTGATGAGTAAGTATGTCGGTGGCTATGCGAGAACTTAATGATCAAGATCCGACAAATATGTGCGATGCTCACGAAGGCAGTCTTGAATGTTTTTAACAAGGACAGACGTGAAGGTCGAAATAGAGCGCATAACGACATCCTTGTACTCTGGATGAACCGCGGCGAGCTTCAGCAGAGCGGAAACAGTCGAATAGGCCAACTGGTCAGGTAAAGACCAATCTTTTGTAGAATTTCTTTAAACTACTCATCGAAGATACCAGGGACGTGCTTACCATCCCAAGTCAAGTTCATGTCGAAGTCAATGTAAGGGATGTCCCTCAGAACATCCAACAATACGGGAACGGTGGAATGGAGAAGAGAGGGAGACATGTTGACTGAGAGTTCAGAAAACCCAATATTACATCTCGCTCTCGAAGCAGACTGACGCCCACAATTGAAACGGGGGGCTATGGCAACAGCAGATGCACTCACCATGAACACCCTCTGCTCTAGGTTAGCCTCGATAACGCTTTCATCATCCCCAGCGTTCTCAAAGATAGCTCTGGTGGTGACGTTGGACGTAATTGCTTCAATAGAAGATTCAATTGTGGGGTCTGCAGGGTCATCGTTGGACGCGCCAACGCTGGCGGCGAGGTCGGACAGGATTAGTCGGTGGATATTGAAGTCGAGGCTGCACGCAGGATATTTCGTTGGAACATTTTAAAGTGAGATTTCGAGAAGGCGACATACCCGTCCATTTCCAACCAATTCCGTTACTCTTGGTTCAGAAATTATGGACGTGCAAGTGAGTCTGCGACAACGTCACGGGTCGAGATAAAAATAAAGATATTTATTAGTGACATACACCACAACTACGTCATCACCGACTTATCGTATCTGACCTGCTAGTTGCAATGCTTCTGCCAGGGTTTCGATACAATGATGTCGCTCTCCACATTTCTAGCGGTCGGGCGTGCCAAGGCATTCGGCCTAGGCGCTTAGGCCTTAGTTATCTCGTGAATGCGAGAAACTGTACGAAAAACTGATCGGGGACAACGACGACCATTGAAATTAGCGGGTGCCAGTGCCTCCAACGACACGATCGCAAAATAAAATAAAAATACTGTGGTAATCTGTCCTAGTCCTGTCCTATCAACTTCCATGATGATTCGATGATGATCTGAGTTTCTGTCGCCTTCTTGGGATTTTTGACCCGGAGGTCATGAAAATCCCTGTGTCAACGTTGACGTTCCTCCAATCCGCTCTCTCAAAGCTTCCACTTCCGAGTCTTTGGGCAACCGTCGGAGGCACTAAAGTCATCTGCTTATCCCACATGCCTCATGGCCCCACTCCGAGGATATTGGGCGTCACGGTGCAGTACTATCGTCTTAGTAATAATGCAAAAAAAAACGGTTTTTATTTTCTGTAGCTTCAACAACACATCGTAGCCACTTCAACTTGTACATACTAACATAATAGTGAATGTCCTATCTTATGGCGATCTTTCTATTTTATTTTTCCTCCCTGAAAGCGCTGTGCTCGTCCCCCTTCTGCAATTTTCTGTCACCAATGGCAATGTCCGATGGCTTCGGCAATTCGCGTCTGAGGTGGCGGAATTGCGAGGGGAACCTGAATTCATCACTGGGGGCTCAAAAAAAAATTAATGTCTACTTTTCGATCGTGTTGTTGAGCCAAGGGTGACCTTCCTTAGCCCCGCAGAATACCGGGATCTGGGGGTCAGGGTCCTTACTTTCCACCACCTCTTTGTCCCACTGTTTGAATGAAACCTTCTTTTTTCTTATGATCTTGTATCCATAGATGCTGCTTCACCTATCGGATTTTTTGGGGGCTCAAGGGGAATGTGGTGATCTATTGCAATCTTTGAGATTTGCATAAGGCTGATCGTATTTAGGTACATGCAATCGACTAAATGAAGCCGTTCCTGGAACCTGGAACTACACATTTCTGGAGTAGTCTACCCCTGTCCCGTGCCATGAGTACGGATGCAAGAAAGCTGCAAATATTTTACTTGTCTACAATGATATCCAGGTTGCTCTTGTTGGAACGCACAGTTTTTTCGGTCTATAAAACCCTTCATCGAGGCCAACAACTTCTCTGCCCCCACACATAACTCGCGTGCCCATATAGTACATCTATGGCCGGTTCATTACCCAACATTACCAGAGTGTGAGTTCGGCTATGTTAGCTCGTGGTTCCCTATATTAAAGGCTTCTTGCAGAGCTGCCCCTCTTGTGCGTTCTGCATCGTCATATTGTCCACGCAACTGATATTCCTAACGATACGTGT
The DNA here is from genome assembly GCA_021525015.1 of Lactarius pseudohatsudake. NCBI lineage: Eukaryota > Fungi > Basidiomycota > Agaricomycetes > Russulales > Russulaceae > Lactarius > Lactarius pseudohatsudake. Next base: position 68,876 of record JAKELH010000037.1, read on the forward strand.
AGCTCTTCAGCCTTCTAGTCAACTGGGGGCTATATGGCATTCTCTGCGTCCAGACTTGTATGATACCCGTCCCTCGAAAGCTCAGCCTACCCACTCACCCACGTGCAGATGTATATAGCTACAATTTCCTACACGACAGAGCGTTGACAAAATCTCTGGGTGCGTCTTCAACCGTGCTCTGAAACTCCCTGAATGCATACCTTACTCAGTCTATTTCGTCTTCGCGCTGGAGACCGCCCAAACAGCGCTGACTGGGGCCGATGGGTACTTTTGGTTTGTCGGCGGATTCGGCGACTTCTCGCGCCTCAAAAATTCGCATTTCGCCCCCATAGACGTTCCTATCATGACCACATTCATTGCGTTCATGGTTCAGATGTACTTCTGCTATCGTATCTGGACGCTGACCAGGAATGTGTGGCTTTGCTCGATTATCACTGTTGTACGTGTACCTGAACTTCCCCCCGTTTGTCAGGCGCTTGACAATTCTTAATATAGACATCGATAGGTGCTGCAATCGGGGCAGCATGGGGGGGGATCGTAGTAAGTACTATTCAGATACACCGAGACAGCTTATTTTATGAGGACATCAGTCAATCGTAGATGCAAAGTATGCGGTTTCCAAGCCAGCTATATACGTACGCACACTCTGTCGCTATAGGTGACCGCACCATCTCACACACCGCCGCGCTAGTTATGGTCGACATCGAGTACCGTGGCGGACATTCTGATTGCAACGGCAATGACGCTGCTGGCACGGGACCACCCCATTAGATTTCTTGCCCTTTCGACTGACTTCTTCTTTTCCAGCTGAGACGAACACGTGCCATCGAAGGTCTCTATTCTCGTTTTGTTTTGGTTCGCGTGGTGCGGGTTACTATTGAAACAAACATGCTCACTGGTAGCTATCCCTCGGAAAACCCCTAAACGGACGTGGATCTGACTTCCTGCTGAGCTAGCGTGGCTATCGCGTCCGTCGTCCTTTATGCCGCCTTTCCCGTAAGTGGAACCGAGAGCTCCACGATACATCTTCTGACCCAATCCCATATCCACAGAATCAGATATACTACACATTCACGTTTGTTGTTTTCCCCGTCCCCCGGCTTCACCCATGCTAATGTGAGCAACAGTGTAGGGATCATTGGGAAACTGTGAGTGACACAATATATATTACTCGCGAACCAAATTCCGACGAACATCTCAGGTACTCCAACTCCCTCTTAGTGAGCCTCAACAACCGCATCTATTTCCGTGACCGCGTATCAGGATCATCCGGAGCTGCTGATACCTCAGGCCACACAGTGTCCTCTCGGGTTCGTGATGGAATGGCATCGATACATTTCTCTAGGGGAGAAACACAGTTACGAGGACCTATAGAAGTTTTCAAGTTAGAAACTACAACTACTTCCAATACTGGAGACCTGGAAAACGGAAAAGGCGCCGATTCAGCTAGCATTAACTCTGATCCCAGGTTGGTGCTTTTCTTGGCTTCAGTTGCTATCCAATCCAACACTTCAGGACCTAGCCGCGCCCCAGAAGACGTCATTCACCTCAAGACAGGCACGATTATCGCGCACCCCTCTGCTGACGATTGAGAGTAAGAAACGTATCGATATTAATGGGAATTTGTCATCTTTGGTTGTAAAGACATCTTTGATGCAGCTTGGCATGAGTGTTTACCAAGCTATTTACTGTACTAGGCGTCGACTTTGTCGACTATGACCTTGCTTGGTGAGAGCCGTTGCCTGTATATATTTTGGTAGGGTTTTTCAACGTGAGTGGGCCGTTTGGGCTTGCTCAAAAATACGAGCGTGGCCGTCGTAGATGGGGTTCAGACCGCGGGGTTGGTCGCGGGAATGACAGCCAAAGGTGAAACCAAAAAAGAAAGATGAGAAATGGGGCAACAAATTTTATTTTATTTTCAACATAAGTGTACTGTACTAAGTAAAAGGAACGACGTTCCGTCGACTTCCGTTGTTGTGGTCGTTGGCGCGTAGTTGTCGTAACACCGCTGTGTTGTTCATTGCTTTGCGTTGCCGTGGTCGTGGACATCGCTCCGTTGGGTTACGCGTGTCGTTCCGTCACTGTCGCGGTCATCGCTGCGTTGTTTTCGTCACCGTGTTGCTGCCGTTGCCAGTGGCCTCATTCGTCGTCGTTTGCGGCTTGCGTCGTGGCGGGATTTGCGCGCCGTCGTGGCGTTGAGGCGGTTTGAAGTGGGGCTTGCACGCAGTGTTCTGATGACGTTGTGACGGGTGCTGCGCGCCGTGACGGGGTGGCGGTGACGGTGGACTCCCGTGTGGCGAAGGGTAGATAGAGGTAGCGGCGACGGGTTTGCATGCAGACGAGGCAGTGACGGTGAAGACTTCAGGGGTGCGGCGTGGGGGGCACCTGCAAGTGCAGGGCAGATAGAGGTCGACTTAGCAGCGAGAGACATGGACTCGGCGAGTTGGATTGAAGACGATGGAAGATGATAAGATGGTTGAGGCGAGGTGCGAGAAAGGCAGGCAAGTCATGGGCGAGGGTTGGGTTTTCCGAATCTATCGTTTACAAATGCTGGAAGGTTGCGTGCGAAATGTATACCACTAACATGTTCGGTTGTGTACGAGTCAAACGTTAGGTTTGTACATGTTCCGGAAACGGACGTTTTCCCTTGCGTTTTCCGGATTCTCAAACGTTAGCTTTGTACATGTGGACGTTTTCGGAATTCTATCGGTGGAAGTTTGCTTTGTACATATTTACATGTCGTTGCAACAGCGTGCGAACTGTGTGCACAGTTCGAGTAATAGATAGGCTTTGTATGTGTGGCGGTCGGCTTTGTACATGTGGCGGTCGGCTTTGTACATGTAGTCAATTTCAGGATTGTTAGGTAATTCCCACTTTGTAGTAGACCTTGTCAAGCAAGGTGATCTCTGGCGGGGATGGGCCACGGGTTCGGCCGGTTAGGCCTTGTATTTGGATGCCAAACACCGCACGTGATTTATTATTAGTCAAAACCTAACTCACATTGGCGTACACTGTCTAAGTCAACCCCCGAACTGAGAACGATGGAAGACGACCTCATTGTTGTCGATGACCTCGACCCTAACGTCCAAGATTCTGCGGGCCCTTCGAAGATAGCCGGTACTCAGGGCGCGCAGGCCGCTACCGGCCGTCCACAGAGGGCAGCAACGCTACGTGCTCGAAGGCAGAGCTCTCCCTCGTATTCTGATAGCGGGGACGTGACCCCTGCGCGACCCATGCGTTCATCAGCAAAGGGAAAGGCCGCGCCAAAACTCAAGCTCAAGTTGAGCGAAAAAACTGCTGCCCTCGCTCCGGGCATGTCCTTCCTTGGCCCTTACGATCGCGAGCTCGACTCTGACGAAGAGGAGTTGTCCTTCGAAGAACAATTTATACTGCGCGTGCCAGCTGGAGAGGACTGTGGAAAGTTACGCGAGATGGTGGCCGCTCGTGAAATTTCGCCTGATGTCTGGTTCAAGTTCAAGGGTACGTCCCCTGAACAAGTGTCCTCCAACGGATGGCTAATATTTTAGAGCAGACTCGCGCCGGGCCCTCTTCCATATCGGGGACAACATGTATTCAGCGAAACTTGTTGATCTTCCTTGTATCATCGAAGCGCAGAAGACGATCGACAACAAGCGTATGTTCAAGGTTGCGGACATCTGTCAGGTTCGTCTCTCTCTAGTCAAGTTGTGATGACCCGCTTCATGGCCACTCAGATGCTTCTTGTCGAGCAACGCATTAACAGTGAAGAAGTCGTCACTAATCATAAAAGTATCAATATCGACGACTTCATTTGGCCACACGGCATCAGTCCACCGCTCCACCATGTTAGGAAGCGACGCTTCAGGAGACGGGTGAATAGAAGAACAATTGAAAGTGTTGAGCAAGAGGTTGAGAGGCTGCTCGAGCAAGATGCCATGGCGGATGATGTTAAATATGGTAAGCTCTCGCCAATCTACTTAGTTTTGTCCCAATACTCTCTCCACAGAGGTCTTGGACAACGTAAACCCGGACTTGTCGGACTCCGAGTTTATTGAACCAGACTACCCACTAGAGCCCCAGACGCCAGGTGCTCATTCTGAGCACGGCGACGGCGGGACGCCCGGTGGTGGGGGAGACGGCGATGATAGTAGCGACGGTGAGGGCGCAGACGGCGATATTGACGAAGAACTCGCGGCAGAGCTCGATCGAGAGCTCGAAGGTGACGAGGAGGACGAAGACGACGAAGACGAAAGCGAAGATGAGGATGAAGAAGACGAGGACGAGGACGACGAGACACAGCAGGCGCGACAACTCCTGAACGAGGAAATCGCAGACCTCGAGTTCGCCGTTCGTAAAAAGGAGGCGGAGGTTGCGAGCACTGGCAACCCCCTGATTCGTAAACGCTTCGAGGATGCACTCAAGAAGCTTCGCGCGGATCTCGAGGTAAAGATGGGCCAGAAGGACGAGATAATCGAGATGGCTAGGCTCCGCAAGGCAGGTGAGCCGGAGCCAGACGAGGGTGAGGCTGTAGATGATGCAGAAGGCGACGACATTGCCGAGCCTGGAGAAGAAGACGTGGTCGACGGGGAGGACACCGTCCCCCCTCCCTTGGGCATCGAAATTCCGGCGGTCGTACTCAATGGCGTCGACGGTGCTCAACTTCCACCGCCAGATGGGGACCTGTTTGGGCCTGAAGACGAGATGGACGTGGAGTAGATTTTTCTATGATTTCTTTCGGTGCTCGCTGTACTGTATTGTTTTTGTGTTTTGACTCCTCGGCAACCTTTATCATCGTGACCTCATTGCATTCTATATATTCGCGTACTTATTATTCTCCTAATTGCAATCATGTAGACGATGATACCGTTCGAACCTACCATCGCCCGACCATGGCGACTCATATTGCTCGACGGATAAAAACAGTCTGAGCGATGGGTGCGTGGAGGTTATGGTGCGAGACCAGAGACAACGCCAGCTTGAAGCACAAACGGGACGTAGATGAGGCAAACCAAGGGGGCAAACCAAACACCTAATACTTGCCAGTCCCATATTGCCTGCGTGACTTCCCCGGATAACGCAAGCCACCCAAATGCAAGTGTCGCATAAACGGCGCATTTTGTAACACACACTAGAAAAGAACGCGAAGGAGCGGAGAAGGATAGGGGCACGCCAAGGGTGATCGCTAGTAGAGCGGCGAGGGAGAAATTGAGAACTGATGTGACGGAGATGAGCGTGCTCGCAAGGCACATGTTGATGGCCTTCAGAAGGACTGGGAGGGGCGCAGCGTTGGCAGACGCCGGCGGCGGCCGGAGGGTAAATCTGGAGAGCACAAGGGTCACCCAGCACATGGGCGTAATGATATATGCCTAGAACCATTAAGCAATCAGAATGACTAAACGCCGAAGGACATACCAGTCGGGTAGTGTCGAGCCACTCCCCACAGATAGCCACAAAAATGGACAAACCCGCCAAATGCGAGGCAACCACCACCATAAAAGCGTCCAGGAGGTCCCGCCGTCGAGCTATCCACTTCTTTTTGGGGCTGTTCGGTGTGGCATTGGCAACCTTTTCCTTCTCAGAGGGCCTGTCTTCGTCTTTCACCTCAACCCAACCTGCGTTCACCCATTCCCCGAGACCACCGAACATCAGGGAAGCGGCAACAAGTACTACACTAGGAAGATAACTGCCAATCTTGAGGAAGGATGAAGGCGTGGTCATGATGTAGAAGAAGAATGACGCGTGGAGTCGCTCAAGTAAGTTATTCATCGTGCGCAGTGTAGATTCGATAGTGCTAAAGAGTTGTACCGTCAGAAAACGAGGAACCAAGTGATACTGTTACGCACCGTCCGAGGGCGTGGAACCCGTGAGGTCCATTAGATGGGACTGCAAAAAGGGTGATCGCATCTATGCGATATCTAAGTCAAACTTCTCAGTGAAGGTTGATTGTACAGCCGACTGTGATGATACTCACTGGTGGAAAAGCCCGTGTGCCCCACTTGCTCTGCCCTTTGCTTGATATACAAAATGTCTCAGGATATTCTTGGCTCTGTATCCGTACTCTATGACGTCCTCGTGCTCCCGAATCCAGTCGGGGAGCCAAGATGGGAAAAAACTCCGTATTTGTTCGCGTCCTGGGAATTCGGACGGTTCGTAATGGTCGTAAAGCAAGACGGGAACACTGCCAGTATGTTGAGAAATGACTCTGAACGAATTAATGAGGTCTTGGTTTGGCAGACGTCCGTTGAGCCCTTCTACTTGGGGTTGCAGCATTCCACAAATAGAGCAATGAAATAATTCGACCGTACCTCGAAAAACACCTAGATGAGAGAACGAATGACCTGGGTAATCGATGTTCAGAGCTGTCCATATTACGCCAGATGCGATAGATAAAGGTTCAACGTCCTGGTCTGCTTGGTCATGGAGAAGGTTATATTCAAAAGGTCAAACTGCGTACTAGGGTTCGTAGGCGTGTGATACGCGCTTAACCATGCATGCATACCATCAAGATGGCTGTCGCTGATGACGAAAATGATATCTTTCGACCAGTGGGAGTACTCTGTGGTTGATGTATGAGCAGACCCAAATCAGAGGGGACAGTTACGGTACTGACGTTTCATGAACGTGGCTAAAGAAAGAACAGTAGACACACCCCTCAGGTTGTACCCGCCAGTCAGGCTTTTCCACGAGGCACTGATCACCACTGCTTCGGTGCCGGATGTTCTAGGAGCCGAGAAAATGGCATAGGCATTGGTGCCGTTCATAACCTAGTATACCAGTCAACCCTGTACGCACGTTCTGATGGATCAGACTGACCCCCCGCGCGGTCGGAATAGAATATCTTTGCGTAGAAGATGGTATCCCAGATTTTGCGAATTCCGTAGCAAAGAACGCCGCGCGCCTGTAGAATTGCGTGAACGATTGCCGGATTCATTAGATGGAACAGACTTGCTCTGCACTTGAGAGGTTACGATCCAGAAGAGAGGTAACATCTTGAAGAAACTTATCCGCGCGATGGACATCCCCCCAATTCCAGTAGGTATTAACCTACAAACGAATCTTAGCCGACATTCATGAGGGGAACAGAGGCAAAGTGCACCTGGCTCGGTTGGAGTGCGTTCTCGTCAATGTAAGTGCCTGATTGAAGGTGAGACAGCGGCAGGGCCAGTAGCCAAAGGCACCCCGTTGCCAGAAGTCCCAACCTACTCGATGAGACAACAAGAAGTGAGAGGCTGAGGGTTGCGCACCTGAGTACGTCCAAGTATTTCCCGACTACAGTAGCGACCTTTTTCCGTTTCCGTATTCGCGCGGCGATATCACCCGACGGACGTAGTTGTCTGATACGTCGCCTGATACGATCTACGAGGCCAATTGGTGGGTTTCCTGAACTCGACATGGTAAACTTGTCTCGAAGCCCTGCCCGAGGTGACCACCAAACAACGGCCCGGCTTCGGCCCGACATGTTTGAGCGTGTAATGTTGCGCGTCAGCACGTCTTACAGTAACACCGAACACATCCATCGCATACTTTCTGCGCTGGTCTCTACCCGGATTTTCAATTCGTGTGGACGCTATGTATACGAAACGCAAGAGACGCCAAACTCAGCAGAACGAGGGTCTTGCTGCCGGGGAGAGGCTCAAAAGGCACAAGCTTACCTCAGATCTGGGAGACGACTGGGACTCTCCATGGGGATGGGTTGGCACCAGTGTCACGGACGCGTCGAGAATCACTGAGGAACATCTCCTAGCTACGTGTGGCTTCTCCCGCAGATCTCGTCACCCGTTCTGTGCCAACAAGTATCAGAAGTGCTCAGCAATGTCCGTCGACCTCGTGGAGACCGACGCATCAGGGGAAGAGCAAGTTCAGGATGTCATTATCATTTCGGATGATGGCGCACCCACATGCAATAAAAAGAATTGCTCAAAAAATCCGAACTGCCTGAATTACCTAGCTCAGGATCGATGGGAAGACGCAGGTCGGCTGTTTCTGTCTCGTCGTCGCACCACATCCTCACGCGAGCGGTTGTCAGAGGGCGGATTGAAGGCCTACTTATCTGCGATAGATCTTGGTCCAGACCCTGGTTTCCGGACGAGAAGACCTGGTTTGCCAGTAGGTCTCAGGGTGAGTTCGTCCCATCTCTACATACTGGTCTTAGAGTTCGACACCAGATCTAGAACCTCGGTGCCACCTGTTATGCAAATGCATACATTCAAGTAATTCATTTACTCCGCGTCTTGTATGCGACGCTCACTTATCCTAGGTGTGGTTCCAAGACATTTGTTTTCGCAATGGCGTGTATCAGTGTTTGCCAGCCCATGACAAGGACCGTACCCTCGATGTATGCACTTTCACCATCGCTCCTATTGCGGGAACTGATCCTTTTGGTAGGACTCGCCCATTTTTCAGCTCCAGACAACATTCGCTGCGCTGCAGGAAAGTCACCTGAGTGTTTTCAATCCCGAAAAACTTGTTAGCAGTTTGCACCTTCGAGCGAATGAGCAGCAGGACGCCCAGGAGTGAGTAATCCTGGTTGCACCCTAAATCGGCTGCTCAAAATAGCCACAGGTTTTCCAAACTATTCGTCACTCACTTGGACGACGAGTTCAAGAAGCAGCCTGATCCTGCGCTGAAAAATCTCGTCTCGAATCAAGTAATTATTAAGTTTTGATATGGATGCGGTGGCCCCATTCTCACGGTTTAATCATAGTTCGAGGGAACACAAACGTACGCGACAACCTGCATGCGGTGCGGAACCCGTTCTGAGAATGACTCAGACTTTCTCGAAATAGAGGTTAATCTCGAGGTAGGTCCATTTGTAAAGAAATCAAAGTGACTTGGGCGAGACCGCGTGACAGGACAACGCTACTCTTGAAAGCCGTATCGATGTACTTCTTCAGCCTGAGACTCTATCCGGCGACAACAAGTAAAGTATTCTATCGAGCCATTGAATGGCGTTGCTTAGTTGTTTACCAGATACCACTGTTCCAAGTGTCAGTCATTGGAAGACGCCACTCGACAACTCGTTCTCAGACGGCTCCCTCCTGTCCTACATATCTCGTTACTTCGCTTTGTCTTTGATCTCACGACGTTCGAGCGGAAGAAGAGGAAGCACAACGTATCCTTTCCTGTTGTGCTTGACATGAACAGATTTCTTGGTAATCAGAAGAGGACCAATGAGGAAAATACTTATGAGCTTAAAGGTGTCTTGGTTCACAAGGGCTCCAGTGCGTACCATGGTCACTACGAAGCCATGGTGTTTGATGTGATGTAGGTTTCTTGACCGAGCCAATCAGGCCACACACTGAGATCCCAATAGGCACAAGTCTTGGTTTACTTTCAATGATGAAGTCGTTTCGAAGATGAAACCCCCAGGATCAGCAAACCCGATAAGCGATAAAGGCAAAGTGTACGTCTGCCGCTCCACCGCGACTGCCTATAGCTAATAGATGATCGTCAGGAAACCTAAGCCTTCCAAGAAGCGACGACGAGTCGAGAGCAGCGACGATGAGATAGCGGAGTATGCCCCTGTCTATGTGGACTATTAGATCTTGCTCACAGGTGTCTCAGGATACGATCTCCATCCCCATCTGGGTCCGCTTCTCGAGTGCTAGTGTCGTCCAATATCTCACGAGTTGGTATCTAGACGAATGGCCTCAAGAGACGCGTATATGCTTGTATATATGCGTCGCGAGGCCCATCCGGTGGATCCAGGGAGGGTTCAACGACCTCCGCAGCGCGCTCTTGATGTTGTCCTCAAGATGAACCAGAGCCACGCTGACGCATGCGCTGCCTTCTCCTCAAGGTCAGGAACAACAGTTCCCTTTTGAGGAGGACGCTGACAGAACAATGCAGACGAGAGGAACTCAAACGCGAATTCCTTGAGCTTCGTTCGAGGATGCAGGAGATCTATCGATCTTGGCACCTATCGTCTTGGGACCAGGTAGGTCGAAGGTTTACGCTGTGTTCCTTCGTCTCTTTCATGACGTTGTAGGCATCAGTTGTGGTCAGCCAGCAGGCTTTGTCCACATTTCTTTCCCGGCCCTTTGAAAAGCGTACAAGCGATCCGATCGACAACGAGAGCCTTGTTGACCAGCCTGAACCTTCGAGCAGTAGTCACGCCGATAAGAATGGCTTAACAAGCGACCATTGCAAGAAGCCCGATCAGGGATCGGCCACTCCTATAGCGGAAGACATCTCTGTAGAAGAGATATTGTGCCCACATTCCAAGCTCGATCCGGGGACGACCGGAAATATGAAGCGAATCGACCGGGTTTGTCCTATCCCTTCTTGAGTCGTGCTCCTTGACGCTCAAAGCCACTATAGGCTACGTACGAATCTCTCATACTGGCTTCTGGCTCTTCGTTCTTTCCAAAGCTGGAGCCCGGAGACATCTGCCGCGAATGTGTAGAGGGCATTTTTCTTGGTGGGTTCATTTGGGCCACTCCCGAACCGAGATTAATAGCTGCTGTCCAGCGAAATTATACCAATATGAACATCCAAGACACGTCGCTGAATTCGATGCTGTCTCTAATGAAGCTGATGCCCCTGGTTATTGGATCTCTAGGCACTGGGTAAAAGGTATGCATCGTTCTTCGAAGAAGCAGGGGCCGGGCTGAATTTCCAAATCCCCCGACGTATCCGAGTCCAGACTGGAGGCAGCCAAGGCCAAAAATGCACGTGCCGTCCCAAAGCGACCCAGCGCCTGACTCTGAGGCTTTTCAAGGTCATGTCATGTGCGAGCATGACGGTTTAGCGCCCAACCTGAGCGCGCGAATGCGCATTTCGCAGCAGGTTTGTCAACTGTTCCGCCCTCATAGCAAGGCTTTCTCATGGCTCCCAGGCTTTCGCGCTGCTCAAGACGCTCTTTCCCTCCTGGTCTACACTATCTGAAGATGTTGGTTTGTGCCCAGTGTGCGACGCGCTCGCGGAGAACTCCCGCGAGGACAAGAGGGAGCATCGCAAAAAGGCGGAAGAAGAAAAGGTTGACCGAAAATAGTTTTATCAAAGTCGATGACTGACGCACAGACAGGCGAAACTCAAGCACATGCAAGAAAACGCTCTGAACGGAAACACGGCGCTTCTAGAGAATGTTGCGTGTGCTCTCATTCCCGCTAGTTTCGTGCGGGAATGGAAGCTCTGGATCCTCCGACCCGGGCACCATCCTCGTCCGACTGGTTTGGATAACTCCTCGTACTTGTGCGATCACGGACTATTGGCACTCGATCTTAACGCGGGTGATTTGGATCGCTCAGTCTGCCTGATTCGCCTCCCAGACTGGGACGCACTAAAGGCGCTGTGAGTAATAGCACACCTGTTTTGAAGGCCTAGACTTATTTGTGCACATAAGTTACAATGCTGCGCCACTTATCACAGTAGAAAACCACCCCATCGCGGATGGCGGGGTATTGAGTTCCAAATTCATACACGACCCTCCCCTTTGCGAGGAGTGTCGAATCAAGCGGTGGGTGGACTCCCGCCGATCGCTCACACGTCCTTAAGAGCCTTTGCAGTAAAACGGATTACGAGCTGACAGAAATTACCGTCCGTGTTTTGGGAAGCGAGGACCCCGACCCCACACCGGAAACTTATACAAGAAATCCCGGTCCGATCATGGTAGACAACCGCCAGACGAGCATTCTCACGTACCGATCTCGGAACGCCGAACCTCAACGACAATCAAAACGGATTCGTACCGTGAAACGGAGAGTGCGACGGATAGGCATCTCGAAACAGATGTCCGTCAAAGACATCAAACTTCTGGTATGTCATACACTTTACGCAATTATTGCGTTTTTTTTTCTCAACCCATTACCGCATTCGTAGTTGCAAGAAGATATGAGCATCCCGACTATCTGCCAGCGATTGTTTTATCAGGGTCGCGAGTTGACGGACAGTAGTGCAAGCGTGGCGACTCTGGGGATCCTAGCCAACGACGTCCTCGATTTGCGCGAGGAGCAAGAGAACGAAGACCTGCTCGATACGGACACGGAAGCGCCCCAACAGCGGCGCGAGACTGATGGCGGCGGTTTCAACGGGACGTTGCTGGCCCGCGGCTGGACGTCTGAGTCCATGCCTGATGACACGATGAGCGAGCGCACGGCGACATCGTCCCCCGCTCCGATGGATATGGTTAAGCCGTGTTCCATGTGTACCTTCGAGAATGTCCCCATGGCAACAATCTGTGAGATATGTGAGTCGCGTCTGTAAAAGTATTTAATTAAAGTACAGCAAGACGACATCCGTCTCTGTTTGCGTTATTTCGTTTCTGTTTCCTTCTTTGCTTTGGAGGCGTTTTTTTTTGCATTGAGGAACTGAACTGTTATGGTACATTTACGTCTGTGCGGCGTGTACCCGCGTGTGAAACTGTACGGCAACCATAAATCTGTATTTGAATGAGTAGAGCCAAGACATCTAGTTGTGGTCATGCCGCGCCACCAGATCGATAATCGCTGCCTGCCAAAAAGACCAAGAGAACTGCCATGACCTAAAACCCTTTTCTTTGCGGCGGCGGCACTCTGCGTGCAAGTATCCAAAAAGTCAGTCCCTTCCTTCCTTCTTTGCACAGATACGCTCGTCCATAACCCGTATACGTACTCGTCTCCACGCGCGGTGAGAGGTTTTCGCGACTCGACATGTCAGTGGCTTTCGAGTTGACCGCACACGGAGGATAATGTCTGAAGGGAAAAAAACAAAAAACTTAATAGATCTGATCACTCTCACCCAACCTCAACTCGACTGGCTAACCACCGGCTATCCGGTACCGACCAAGAAATACCGGTTGGTTTTTTTGATCAGAGCGTTGACTTTTGCACACGCAAGCGGATTTCCCCGAAATCGTATATACGGCCATTTCTCGATACAGTGGCCGTACCTATCGTAGTGTAGCCTCCTGGGCAACTCGAAACCTTGTCTTTTTCTCTCACACACGTACGCAAGCGGGCAGAGGTACCAGCTAGGCGGCGGGAAAGAGCCCACGGCGCGCGTACGATGATCGGTTGAGAATATGTTGTCTAGAAAAGGCAAGATGCAGCAGGAACGCAAGCAACAATCGCGGGGAACGACAATGATTGTGATCGGAACAACACGAGCGACGCCCCTCCGAATCACCGCCGACCCCATTGGTATAATAAACATATCCTTTTTTTTCTTCAGTAAGTAACAGCAACGAAAGCAGTAAGTTACTACGCCTCACACGTACAACGACGAAGATAGTCTCTATTATTTGCATAAATGCCAGCATTGAAAATGAGCAGTAAAAACTCCGAAAAAAGACGCAGATGAAATGAAAATGTGACTTCGATGACTTTACAACCCTCCAATAATTAGTATACAACACAACGCGAGAGGATAGGAAGGGAAGAGGAAAACCAGGGGGGGGAAAGAAAAAAAGAAAGAGAAACAGGGTTCAAAAATGAATGGGTGGGGGTTTGATCGAGTCTATGAACGCTGAGAATACACTGTTAGGTCCATGTTCGACACGGGCATCATGGACGTGATGAGATTTCCTTCTGGAGGGTGCGATAGATGTGGCGCGGGAATAGGTAACCCGCTGAACGACGATGAATGATGACGAAGCGCGGTCGAGACAGCCGATGGTGCCACAGGACGCGATTGAACCTGCTGTTGCTGCGCCTGCACCTGCGCCTGTGACTGCGCCTGCTGTGCCTGTGACTGCGCCTGTTGTGCCTGGAGAAGCGAGCTGGCGGTCATGAGCACGTCGACTTCGCTCGATAAGGGTCCGGTGAGTTCGACGGCCTGTGCGACCGCGGACTGCGTCGCGACGGACACCTCGTTGACCGTTACCTGACCGGCTGCACCCGCAGGTGGCGGCGAAAACCCCGCGGAAATCTGCGCTGCGGCAATGGCAGTGCGGTCCGCGGCCACCTGGCGAGCAGCCTGTAAGACGACTTGTTGAGCTGCGGCCGCCAAGACGCTTGACGGCTGCGCTACCGCGCTGCCTTGCGCGGAGACGGTGTTATCTACGGCCTGAGCGGTGACGGTGAGCACGTGCTGCTGCTTCGCCAGCGCTTGTAGTTCGTGTCCGGGTTCGCTGGGAGCACCTGCAGCAACGACTTGGGATTGGGCTTCCTGTGCGACACGTTGCGCGGCGGCTGTTAACACCTGGATCACCTGCGCATCTTGCGACGTAACAGGTTGCGGTGGTGGAGGGGCCAGCGTTGTTGTCTGTGGCCGCAACAGAAGCGGAGGTCTACGGGCGCTTTAGGACAACTGGGACTTAGACCGCGAACAGCTCACCGTGGGGGAGACGTCTGTGGAACAATCGTATCGCTAATCCTGCGAGATTCGACAAGCGATGGCCGCCGCGAACTAGAGAACGAGGTGTCCACGTTCGTCACAGGAGCGATTGTAATGTGTACAGTTTGAGAAAGGAAATCTTCTTGCCCGTCTTGCATGAACTGATGGAACAGGACAATCAACGAAAAGCCGCATATCCCACACAACCCCGACTTACCCGTGCTTCTACTGTGACATCGCAGCTCTGGGCGTCTGGCGTGGGTATGCCTGTCAGATATTGATCTTCGTGCCACAAAAGCCAGGGCGGTAGTGAGGGGGAGGTATAAGTGACGTGTAGATTGTTTCGGGATGCTTGCGGATCCCAAATTCGCGGTGTCCATGTCCAACGAAGGCCGACGTATGCCACGCCAGGTGGGACGCCCGCGAGACGGCGCTGGAACGGACGGAAAGTCCATCCACCCTCGCCAGTTTTTTTAGCTTCAATGTTCCAGATGTGATTCCCCTTTGACTTTGCCTTCTTCCCGTCTTCATTGAAACGTGAGATGTAAGGCGAATTCCAAAGATAGTTCCGAATCTGTATACACGTGCGCCATCAGATATGGCCGGATCATGTCCGGCAATTTGCGTTACCTTTTTCATGGGTATTTTATCCTCAGGATATCCTTGCCGTGCGAGCTAAGATTAAATAAATAAAGGTGAATCAGAAGCCCCGCGGAGCGCACACACCTCCTCCAGGAAGGCGTTCGTAAACGCCTGAATGCGGAATTTGAATGGCCGGAAATCAGGTGACTCGTCTAAGCGCTGCATCTTCTTTGCCATCAGGGTCTGGTGTATTGGCTCGCCCTTCGCGTCGGTAGCTTCCACTGTTTAGAAGAGACAAATGGTTAGCGCACATCACATTTGAGGGCGTGCCCACTGACAATTTGAGCATATTCTGTTCAAAAACTCGAAGAAGATCCGGTCCACCTCAGCACGATACTCTTGTGGGACCTCATTACTATGGTTGCTGCCGTTAGCACCCATGCCCTGACCAAAGTTGTCCGTGGATGACTGATCCACGAGCGCCCTGCGGGCAGGTTGACGAGAGAAGTGATGATTCACTTCTGAAACGCTACCGTTTCGTTCACGATAACGCGAATGGCTGGGTGAACCCGTGTCAGAATCGTGGTCGTCATAGTCTTCTGGCGAGGAGGCGGGGCTAAGGGAGCGTGAGAATCCGGTATCGGGACGAGATTGGTACTCTGCTAGTTCGTCTATCGTCACCTCGGAAACCGGTACGCCGAACGCGAGTGGGTCGCTAGGTGGTTGATTGGAGAGCGAATTAGAGCGGGAGGCACGCGCGGCACTTTGGAGTAATGCAGGCACGACGGTGGCCGCGGGCGGTGTAGCAAGCAGTACCGAACTGGGAGGCGATGGAAAGACCGCGGTAGGTGACGCGAATGCAGGCGAGGTACCGAGAATAATATTTTTCATGTCAATATCCCCATCAAGATGGCCACCAGATAGGGTGTGTCGATGTGAAGAAGTAAAGGAAATCGGATGCTCCCTCCACGGTTCTGGGGGGTGACCAAAGGTCGTCACATGACCGGAAACCGGGGGACGCGTGGCTGAGGCTGGAGGCGTAAAATCAGACGGCGCGTGTCCATTGGCGGCTGCTACGTTGAGGGGAGTAAAACCCATGGGAACTGAGGACGGCAATGATCGCCGATACATGTGATGCATGGACACGCCACCTGAGCTGGTAGGGCGTGATGGAGGGCTTGAAGGCGGGTTTGAAGAAAAGGGGGCAGAATGTGAGTTCGCTCCAGGACCTGGACCCACAGATGCGGAGAAGGGAAAGGATGACGATGATAGCGGGGGTTGTGAAATGTCATCAAGTGGCTCCATCTTCATTACCTTTATTACCCTATCATCCTCGTTCATGGACGATGCACACCGCTTCCTTGACTCGTGATCGGAGGGACCTGAGCCGTCCTGTGAGTGGAAATCGCCATTTGGAAGGAAGGGGTTGAATGTTAGGCCGGCTCCAGACCTCGCTACGTTTGGGGGAGAAGCACAAAAAGCAGAGGCAATAGGAGGTGAAGACTTATCACTCGGTGGGCTGGGCCCATCACTCAACCTCGTGGCAGCAATCAAGTCGGACACAAAGGCAATGGCCATTTTGATATGATCGATTTTGGCGCCCGCATCCGCAGTTTGGCCAGCACTGCAATGGGCGCGTGCTTGGTTCGCAGTTTGCATGATGCTACACGCCTGTTTAGAAAACGTTGGAGAGATGACAAGAACTACAAGACAGACTTTCTTAGCATGTTATCGACCAGCATCATCGGGGGGCCAGCTAAATCAGAAGATTGCACTTCCTCCGCCGAAGGACTGAGATCGTATTCATTCGGATGGAGGCGATAACCCAGTCCCTTATTCGACGTTGGAGTACCGGTGTTGGTGACAGACGGAAACGTGAGGTCTGAGTTGTTGCCCACGAAACGGCAGGGAGAAGCAGCCGAGCCGGAGCGGCTACGGCCCGGAATACCCATATTGTCCAGGGCGGAGGCGATAGAAGCCGAAGGGGTCGATGTGTAAGCAGGGCTCAGGCCCGGAATGGCCGGGGAGGAGGAATGCGATGCGAAACTGGATACGGAGGTCGCCGCCGGGGAGGACTGAGCAGGTCTCGGGACTTCAAAAGTCTGCTCGGTTGGGAAGGAGTCACGTAACGGAGACTGAAACGTGGCAATGGAACCAGGAGGGGGGACCGGGTCATGGTGTAAGGCAGGTTGATGGACGACCTCAGCAGGCGAAATGTCCATATGGCGGGAATCAGAAGTGAGCGCGACTTCTGGTTGAATGGTAAGGGTAGAAGCGGGGTTAACAGTGTCCGAGAAAGAGGGGACGGAGTGGGCGTTGGTGAGGCTTGTATCAGTCAAGGGCGAGCCGACGACGGGGAGGTAGGAGGAAATGGGATCGGACGACGGAATGGAAGTAGTGAGCGGGTCGAGTGTTATATGCTGATACTGTCCATCAGGAGGACCATCGTGCCCGAGAGGGTCCATAGGTAGAAGAGGACAAGCTCGCAGCTTAAGAAAGGAAGCGAGCCTCGACCCTTATACGAATGGGTTCAGCACCGGAAAGGTAGCAATGGTGAGTGTGACCTCGGTAGAGGAAGTAGGGCTTCAGGTTGGAGGGAAAGATAGGACGATAGGGGGAACTGAGTGAGTGAGTGAGTGGGTTTGTGAGGTTGTGGAGGGACTTGAAAGACAGCAGGGGAGAGGATGGTGAAGTGACAGACGGACGAAGGCGGATGGATAAAATCACTGAATAAGATCGTACGCGAATGGCAATTCCTCGGTGAACACGAACAGAATGACGCTCACGACGTTACACTAGATCTCTCTTTCAATTCAAGGTCTGACGGCCTGAGAGCGACAGAACGGCGAAAGAGGTAAGAAAGAACAAAATGAAAATGCTGATGGGAACGAAAAGGGAAAAAAAAAATGAGACAGACGGACGGAAAGACGCCGGATGAGTATTATGTCTCGGTGCACTCGACTCGACTGGGATGGTTCCCTTTCCCTCTGCCTCGCTTGAGACAGCACGCTTTACCTGAGCTTGATCCTTGATCAGGGTCAAGGCCAGGTCACAGGTACCCCCACTCGCTCACATACAATGACTTCTTAAACGCTGGCAACCTCTGTCAGCTGCGCAACTCAGTGCTACGCCACCTTCCCTTCCCTTCCCTTTCTTCCCTTCCCCTTCTCCTTCTCTGGCCAGGCTAAATTCGCTCAGGGCCAGCCCCCTCATCCCCTATCGCCAATTTCCATCGACTGAGTAACCATTTACAGAATTAAATATATATTTGATGGCTAAAGGTTAAATGGGTCCTCGCGTAACCCACCCAGGCCAAGATAAGTTATGAACCGGCCGTTCGGTTGGGCGCACTCGCTTCGTGACTTCGAAGAAATTGCCGCTTCTCCATTCGCTCAGATCACTCAGATCGGGTCCTCGCATATGCACATGTTGACGTCCCGTCCCATGCGACATTCTGCAGGCCAGCAACGACGAGGCATTAGTTAGTTCGGGTCCGTGCCCCGATGTGGCGAGGCGATGTCGTGCACACTCCCAATATCACATTACGAAAGCAATCATACCGACCGTCACTTTAGCTTCCCTATCTTGTCAAAAAAAAACGACTAGAATTTCGTTGGCCGTACAGTTGCAAGCCCAATAGCTTGATCAAACCACAATTGGGACCAGTAGCTACCACATCACTTAGTACCGCCTTCGTGGTGACCTCGAACGTTCCCGACGCCGATCACTGAGAAAACCGGTAAGCAACCAATGAATGAACCGAGTAGATATCGTATAACGTACTCGTAACGCGATGACGAATGCCGCTCTGAGTACCCACGATCCCGGTCGCGTTCGCGGTCTCGATCTCGATGATCGTCGCGAGACGAACGATGTTCACCGCCCCGGCCAGTGGAACCGCCGCCGCTACTAGGCGCGGGTGGCGGAGCAGCTTGCGTTTTGCGTTTTTCCCTCTCCTCCCTGAACTTGGTCAACATATTCCTCAATTCATGGTACCCCAGGTGCATCTGTGCTGGTGGGTGAGTATATGAGAGTGACCAGGCGAGTGTCAGGAGTGATTACTTTGCCTCCGAAGTGGTCCGCCAAACGACGATCAGAGTCCAACACGGAGAGGTAAGCGCCGCACACATCACACACGCGCAATTTTTGGTGGCCGGATGCACCCGACGTGTCTGTAAGTTGTTGGAGATCGCGCTGAAAGCAACCGGATCAATTTTCGGGCACCTGCCGCGGCGGTCACGGACCCACCTCTTTTTCCGCCTTCTCGCTCTTTAACGCCTCGATGGCCGCCATCTCCTTCATCGACTCTTCTACTTTCCCCTGTTCCCCTGAACAGACTAAGCTTCGTCCGCAATAAAAAAAAAGCGCGATAAATAGCCTACCGAATGCCTCAATCTTCTCCGTTCCGCCCTGAATAGCCAGCTCTATCTCAGCAATCTCACGCATCTAAAAGCACGCGCCATGTTAAGTCAGTCCCAGGATGTGGTGTTTGGAAGGGAGGGTCAACGGACAAGGTTTGTCGTTTTGGCGTTTTCCTCGGGCGTTTTTTCCAGCCGCCTCTGCGCGGTTCGGATACGGCGGTCGCATTCGTCCACAAATGCAAAAATGTTATTCTCGTATTCCGTCTGGAATTTGGCAAAGATAGGGTCGCCAGGGCTGGCTTCGCGAGCGGCGAGAAACTCAGTCTTCAAGCGTTCCGTATGTGACTTCGGGCACGCCCCGAGGTCCATTTTCTGCGACGGAGAATCGCATAGAGAGGGTTGTCAGGGGCATAGGATCAGAAACTGGGAGAAAACCATACGGTGTTGGTGAATAACGTGTGCGGGCAGGTTCCACAAAGGAAGTTGCGGCAAACTTTTTCATCTGACCAAACTAAGTTAACAGTCGCGATACCCATAGCCTCGGGACCCATCATTTGCTGGGAAAAACGAAAGTCGCGTCAATCCGAGTGGAACAAGGACGGTCAACCCTGGGCACCTGCGTACCTCTAACAGCTTGCGTTGCATCTCTGCGAGGCGACCCATTTTTGCTGAAGAAGCTTTTGTCGCGAGAGGATTGAATGAGATAAGTCAGAGTTCACGAACACACACACACTTCAACTAGACTTGGTGGTGTGTCGCAAGCGACCAACGGTTCGTGACCGAATTTGGTGATGTTTGGCCCGCATGTCTTGTTTTGGCTCTGTGGGCTTACCGAATAAGCGCCGTCGTTGTAAACAGCAGCGAGCACGAATAAAGCATAAGATCCATCCGGGTTCCTTCTTGGACGCTCTTGGACGACTTAACGTTACGGTCTGCTTATAGTAAACCCGATTACACGTGGCCTGCGTCCATTGACGGCGGGATATTTCCGAATTCCGAGCCCACACCGAGCCCCCACCGAGTTCATTCTGGATTCCTGGCCTCGCAGCGCTTACGTTTGTGGCGAGATATGTACACGATATTAAGGACCGTAATCACCCGCGGGCGTATAACTGGGCAGATGTGCCAGAAAATGGTTGGCATGCGAAACGTAGGCCAGCCATCGAATACTCGAACCCACGTTTGTCCACAGTGTAATAATGCTCTGACTGGAAGAAGTGAAGTCACCGTAGTGCAGACAGAAACAATTGTTGGCATCAATCACCGTTGACCTTAGCGATATGACAGGTGTAGCAGAGTTGGTTGGCGGGCCCGAGAGCGGTCACTTTACCATATCTGATTACCCCACTGGCAGTCGACCGCGTTTGCCACAAGCCCGCAGTTAGGAGGACTAGCTTCGGAATGGCGTTATGGAGCGAACGATATCTGGGTGCCTGCCTTTAGATCTACATTGGCTACGAGGGGCACACGACCAAGACCATCGCCTGCGCATTTTTCACCCGCCGCGCGATCCGACTTTGCTTCAATTGAGGTGGCCAGTGACGTGAGGAGAACTGGCGTTTCCCCACCACGGCGCGATCAGAATTCTAGCGCTTATTCGGCCCTCATAAATGAATAACTATTATAATCTTATTGCAACACGTGCTATCCGACCGTGGAGCATGGAAGGCATCCGTACCTAGGCGCCTTCCTCCCACTGGCCTGCTGCCACGACCCCTCAGTCTGCTTGCTTATCGGGCATGTCACTTGAACAGAACCATATCTATGGAGGTAAGGTTCCGTAAGTAACTAAGGGAGCGGAGGTTGTTCCATGTAGCACGATGCGGTGTCGTGTCATGTCCACGATTGAGGTACCGACGGATTCGCGCTAAAATCCGCACGAGGCCTCTCGCGGCGCGCTCCGCATCCTAGGGCCTCCTTTACGCCGTCGAACCCCTAGCAAGCCAACTTCACCGTGATATTGTCTCTCGACCCTCCGGTGCGGGGAAAGCAGCGGTTGACGCAGTTTAATGTTGAGGCTCGTGGGGTCGTGTGACGATAGTGGGGTACAGACGATGTCACGATGGCACACCCTCGGGGACATAGAGTCTCAATCGTCGATTGTCTGGAGTTCACGCCATCTCCTTCCTTGTCCAAGAAAGCCAATGAGTTGATGCGATCAACTATTCGATCAACGTTCTTCCCCAGAGGATTGGGGTTTGTGATCCGTACCCACTCCCCTGGGTCCACTTTTTTTTTTTCGGCGCATAGAAGAGCTGTTCCACATTGAACGGCGAATACTGTTGTGTGTGCTTTGCGACCAAGGTTGTGACTGTGATAGAGAAACTTCAATCTGCACCCTATCAGCGACTACATACCCGCATAACCGATAACACGGTGGTGCTGTAGGGACCATGTCAGAGGTAATGTATTGAGTGAACTCCTGTGAAGAGAGCGCCGCAGATTTTCGGCGGCCTCGTTATCCTTGCTGGACATTCATGCACCCCGTAAAAGGGTTAGCGCCACCGCCAACTGACACTGCAAAATGAATTAAAGTAGTACCAGGCTACCAGAGTGCTCTGTAGTAAGTCGCAGCGCAGCAAGATATGTAGCCATCCACATAGTCGGGTGGAAACCAGAAAAGTGGAAAAGCCTCCGTGCCCCAAACCCAAGTTTTCATGCCAGCTGTTAGCACTTCGACACGACAGGTGCGCGGTACACGCCATGAACAATGTGGTCCACAGACAGCTGATTGTGCGCTGCGTGAAAAATACATTACGTTAAGTTACCTCACAAAGACACAGCGTGATGTTCGAAGTGCGCTTTGTCATCCGATCAGCAGGCCATACACACAAGACCGGAGGCCGACACACTCTTATATTATAGGTCATTCCCGTCGAGCTTATTCTAGAAAATCGGCAGCCGGTCGATCATACACACCAAAAGGTCACGAAGTTGCGTTCGGGTCGATGCAAGATGTTTCGTGATTGTTCCAGGTTGTACAACCCAGGGTCATTACGGGAGAAGCACCGCCCAGGGTGTCCGTGTCGGCACTGAACATTGGACCGTACGTCAGCCAAAATGCGCAGTTCGACACGTACCATTTGTTATCCGGAACCAGATCCGAGAGGAGGTCAGCTGCCTCGTGATACCTAGTATTGGTACTCGATACCATACCTTATGCACTCTAATCCGACGACGACCCCCTTAATACCATTAATATTTGACTCGGGATCACGAGACACACCAGTTGTGCATTCCCGACTGGGGCTAAATGGACGCTGCGATATCACCGCTTGGGATACGCGGGAGATCCTGTGCTCGCTAAGGACCAGCCAGTTTCGAGGACGAGGATCACACCTAATTGGATTTTCGATTACAGTATTTGATATCATTGATCGTTTGTTGCGTAACTGTGGTTCTATCAGCGATTACGCTCCGTGTGATATCGAAAAAAAACATGTGGGTATCAGGCCAAGAACGCTTGCGGCGTGCGGGTACCGAATCGTCGCGCAAGCGTCTTTGGATCGAGGCGGAAACAGAAACGGGGGTGCGTGGATCGATGCCATCAGAGTTGTTCGGTGGCTATTGTCCCGTGTCCGAAAGTCCTTGCACAATAGCTCTAAGAGGAAAGTAGCTTATCTTCGGTCGAAGCTTCTGACACAGTAACGGCCGTAACGGTTCACTTAACAGGCCGGGCCGAGAGTAATTGGGGAGGAAGCAAGACGTCATTCGCGCGAGACAGTCACGATGTTGCATTTCTGGGCTACACGTACATAGAAATCGACCACATCGTGGTCGAAAGCCCGCCTCCGACGATCTGACATCATTTTATGTGTCAGCGAGCACTAGAAAGCAGACTGGTACTCAGAAGGGCCGAGTGATGGTGATGGGTTGTCACACAAGAGAGAGTACCGAAGACAAGGATCATGGACGGAAAGGAAAGGCTATTGTCTGGACTTCGACCACGACTAAGAAGGGTGTAAATGCGGCACAGGGCATTCGTCGAAAGTTCGGGAGCAGAGATTGATAGGGCCAAGGGAAGGAGATCTAGCAAAAGCGGTCGCTGGATCGACCACAATCAGTCGACTAGATGGAGTCATTGGGTGGGGTGAGCAAGTGACGAACCTTTTCAATTTCGAGCGGCGATCGAGAAGCGCTTCTGCTAAACGCCCTGCTTGGCGTGCGCGTTTAAGCTTTAGATACGGACGTGAGTGAGTAGTACTCGGGTGATCATAGACAATTTTCGCACTTCTTTTTTATCATCCCCTGATACAACGGACCTCCCGGCGCCCCATGCTTGGTATATGGAGCTAGAATGGCCAATTGAGACAGGTGAAGGAGACCAAGTGATGAACTTACTTTGTGCCCTTTTCGTCCATTGACGGTTGGTCCAGTACACCCCCTTTCTTCCTCTCCTCCTCGTGCGCCTCTTGCTTGTATTTGTTCTGGATCTTGACATAGAACCTCTCTTGAAACCCTACGGTATCACTGTCACCGCGGAGCGCTAGCTGCCCGCCGGCCACCTCGTCGATGCTGAGGTATTTCTCATAGACGTTCATGAACGCGACCATGCCGTCCTCGAGGACGACAGGTGTCCACTCCTCCTGGGGACCACGTGCCTCGCGGTCAGCCGTGACGAGTCCGTGCTTGTCGCACGAGAGAAACTTGCCCTCTCCAGTACCTGTGCGCAAGTTGATGGTTCCCGCCCCGGCGACACGAGTCGTCACCCACACCTGCGAAACCTCGGTAGGTGTCCGGTCCAGGACGCTCCCGCCATCCTCGAGTTTCTCGAGTGGGTGCACCGCGATGCGGTTGCGCGTACTGTCGAAGGAGACGCAGATGGGAGACGGGTCGGATGGATGGAAGATAAATGTCGGGCCTCGGATTTCTGTGGCTTGGTCCGGGTGGACCCACTGTGCGGGACTCGAAGCGTCCTGAGCATCGTGTCGCCGGCGGCGGGACGGGCCCGTACCTTCTTCGACTTCGTCATCGTCGCGTGTTCGTTTCTTTTTAACCTTTTCACCTTTGAATTTGAGTCGTAAGCTCTTTGATGGTTTAACGTCTGCCATGTCTCGGCTCTTGTTTGAGTAGAGTGGGTCAAGGTGTGGTGGTCATGTGACTCGACATGCTAAGCATACACGTGATGCATGCCCAAATATGGGTTCTGTCTACATTCGTAAACCCAGTTTTCCGTCGTCGCCGTCAACAACGCCCTCAAGACCAACATGAAGTTCAATCCTGGTTAGTTTTCAATATTTCTCACTTCAGGTGTACATTTTTCTCGCAGTAGTGTGGTTATATACCTGTTATTGCTGAGAGTTTCGGGTGGATTGATGGTGTACGGGTGGATGGTGTCTATACGAACCTGGGACACTTGGGATAAGAGTGCTGATTTCCACATTTCCGTAGATGTTTCGTCCTCCCGGCGCAAGTCGCGCAAGCAGCACTTCTCCGCACCGTCGTCGGTCCGCCGCAAAATCATGTCTTCGTCGTTGGCGAAGGAGTTGCGCAATAAGCATCACGTACGCTGTCTTTTGTCCAGCACTCGGTCCACACGCTGACAAGCCTCACTGTGATAGACACGGTCGCTCCCCGTCCGGAAGGATGATGAGGTGCGGATCGTCCGAGGAAAGTACAAGGGGCGTGAGGGCAAGGTCACCCAGGTGTACCGCAAGAAGTGGGTCATCCATGTAGACCGTGTCCAGCGGGACAAGGCGAACGGTTCGAGCGTGCCCATCGGCATTCATCCCAGCAACGTTGTCATCATTAACATCAAGCTGGATAAGGACCGGTGTGTTCGCTCATTGTAACATCTCAGGAGTTCAGTCTAACGACGACATTGTAGGCGGGCCACTCTTGACAGGAAAGATCGCACTAAGACGGCGAAACCGTCTGATGA
Source organism: Lactarius pseudohatsudake (assembly GCA_021525015.1). NCBI lineage: Eukaryota > Fungi > Basidiomycota > Agaricomycetes > Russulales > Russulaceae > Lactarius > Lactarius pseudohatsudake. The sequence goes on from JAKELH010000037.1 coordinate 93,932, forward strand.
CGCTGTTGTCGATGTTAGTGGTCGCCACTTTTCTTGTCATGCTATCTTACTGACTTTCGTGAAGTGATTGGTTCATGGATGGTCGCTTTGTCTCACGTTGTCTTCTTTCACGATTCCTCCAAAAGCAACCGCATGTACCTATGTACCCACCCTATGATATGTTTCATGGGCGTTCATCAAGCTCCTAAGTCCCCCCAAAAGTACAGTTTCATTGTCAACATTGGTCATACAGCAAGGTGTAGCGTGAAACAGCTTCAGCTCAAAGCGCGCAATAATTACGATTAGAAAATAACATCATTGTCCTTGCTGCTCAGGAGATCGACAGGAGCACTCTCGTCTTCCACGAATGCCTCGACTACCGGCGCTGCATCTACTGCAGGGCCTGGTTCAAGTGACTGTTCCTGTGTTGCAAGCTCGGCTTTCTTCTTAGCTTCTGCGGCATCGGCGTCGCGTTTCTTCTTTCCTTGTACCTTTTTAAGTCTATCGTCCACGAGTGTCGTTCACATCCATGAGCTGCAGAAAAAGCGAGTAGACGCACCGGAAGAACTCTTCGCGGTCCATCTCGTCCAGCTCGCTAATGATATATTTGATCGTATTGTCGAGTCGGGGGATGACGACGTGCTCTATGGCATTCACCCGACGATTCGTCGCGCGGATGACCTCGTCGAGGATCATGAACGCCGTCTGGAGCGAGGCGAGCTCTACGAGCGTCTCGACCGCCTTAGCGTACACCTCCTTCGAGCGCAGCACCTGCTGGCCGCCTCTCCCAAGGCCAGTCAAATTAAAGTCTAAAAAATGATCGCCAACGCACGCACACATGAGCATGAGTCAGTCAGTCAGGTGGACGTATGGCGAACGAACGAACCGGTGCCGGGAACGCGGTCGACCTCAAAAGCGGGAAGCACGACGCCAGAGACGTTCTCCTGCTTGGCCCTGACCTTGAAGGACGCGGACTTTGCCTGCTCCTGCACGAGATAGGCGATGTCGCCCGTGGCGTAGGTGACCTCCGCGAGCGAGAAGGACGCGAGCTGCATCACGCGGCCCATCTTCCGCTTTGCCTTTTTGTCCTTATTAAACTAGCGCACGGGTAATGAGAGAAGTTTTTCGGACACGCACCTCGTCGACTTTGCGCAGGATCGCGCGGAAGCGCGTGGTCAGTGCGTCGCGCTTTTTGGCGAGCAGCGAGTGCCCCGTCTGCGCGCCCTTGAGACGGGTCTTGGTGTTCGTGAGTGCCATCCGCGTTGGGAAAATTGATTCTCGGGGGCCGGTGCCAGACATGGTGACTCGTGGGGGTTAACGTGGATTGCGATGGAGTGTGAGATTGCCTGCGCGAGAGCAGGAGCACAGGACAGATATGGGTACACGGCCCGAGGTTCCGGGGATTCAGATTTCAAAATAATACATCATTCATCATGCATCATGCATCATGGCCTGAGGACAGAGCTACGACAAAAAAGATTTCATAAACCAGTCACAGATTCATATGACCCTGACTAAGAGGCATCGCGACCTCCCAGCAGAGAGGTATCTTGGCGGGTCCGACATTTGGGCCCCACATTACAATACCCCAACCAGAAGGTGCACAAATGCTCTCCTGATCCGCGTCAGCGCATTAGATAGCCTAGTTGCTATCTGTTGCTAACTGATACATGGCCCAAAGAAAAAATATGAACAGTTCGCACTGAAGATATAACACAAGGTCCGCACTGACCCCTCCCTCCGATGTTCTTGAACGAGAACGGCCCCGTACAGTCTAAGCGATGGTATACTTGCCATAACTTTTCTCCGGGTCAAACACCTGGACGGTAAGTAGGTTAGCAAGTCGCAGGTAGTATGCACATCAGACTAACCTCCCATCGGGACGCTGGGAAGATGTGCTTGTTGCGTTGATACCAACTACGTTCTACGACCTTCCCTGCATGGGACTCGTCCTTCTCTTTGTGGCGTCGGCGAGCAGCCGCACATCGTCGTGAACGTCAAAATTGAACAAGGGCCCTGACTTGCCGCGCGCCTTGTTAATTATAAAGTCGTAAAACGTGTGGTGCTGACGAATGAAGGTGAATTACAGGGAGGGGTGGGCAAATGTACAGTACATACATGTGGAATAATGAGGTCCTCCTGCAATTGAGAGTGAGGTTATGCGAACAAGACAGGTCGTGCGAAAATCCACATGCCTTGATGTACATGAGATTGTCGACATTGACGCCCCTGAGTTCAGGGAATTGATGTCGACACCTCTCCAGAAAGGTTGCGATATCATCGCCCTTCTTACACTGACGAACCAGGTTAGCACGGTGAGGGGGAAAAAGTAAAATGATTAATTCACCGTAACGCTCCTCCGGTGGCCGCTTCCATCCCAGTAGGAATAGGTGATTTCAATCTCCTCCTTTTTCATGTCTTCCTGCCGCTTTAGCCACTCCTGCCGCAAATGTTCTCGTTCGCGACGCTCGGCGTCCTCGCGCTCACGGTCCGGCAAGAAAGAGGTATCCACGGTCGGGTTCTTACGGAACTTCTTGCGTTGCTGGGCTTCAGCGTTCGCACCGTTGTTCGGGGTGGCTGTTCCAGAGGTAGAATCTGCGGTGTCGCCGTCGCCGTCGTCGTCGAGTGCGAAGGAGAGCGTAGTGGCTTTCGCAGACTTCTTCCGTTTCTTCACCTTCTTCTGCTCCTCCCTAAACAAATTCTCCACATAAAATAAGTCATCCACGGAGCGTACGCGAGGCGTGCGTCCCAGAACGGCGAGGAGAACGAATAGAAAGGGCGTACCTGAGCTCATCCGTACGCGCCGCTTCGCGCGCTTTCGCTTCCTCCAGCTCCTTGCGCTTCTGCTGGAAATCCTCCAGCCTTACGAGGCCAACAGTGCTGTTTTTGAGCGAGTCCTCCATCGAATCGTTCTGCCCGACAAAGCGGTGCGCGGAGGGCCTGGCTTTTTCGGTCTCGTTGATGAGCTGCTGCTTTTGGCGTTCATACTCTTCGCGAGCCAGGTTGCGCTGCTTGACGAGAGCATCCTCGCGACGCCCCTCTCCCGTGTTAATCGACATAGTGGCTGGGTGATGAGTCGTGTAGTGGTGGTTTTGGCGTAATGTGTGTGGGTGACAACCAAGAACTGAGTTTGAAATCAAGCTTGCAATGGTCCACATACTCGGTGTGCAGCTCATTGAGAATAATGTCGTCAGGGTCTGTCCTCCTGTCCTCTTCTTGCTTTCACTCTCGGCTCACGTCCTTTTAGCACGCACTGACGCGCTTCTACGGGGTCAGTGGCCACACGGCCGGCCGCATCTGCGCCCGCCTGCAGATCCACGACACCTGTCGCGTGCGCCAGCTCTCCGCGACGCAGCTGACTGCCATTGCCGCCTTCCTCTCCTCGCCCTCCACGTCCCCCGTCCCCCCGCGCACGCCCCTCGCCACGCCGGTGTTCCAGCCCGCCCCGCTGTCGACACCGCTACGGGCTCTCCCGGGCGCGCAGGCGTACTTCGCGCGGCTCGACGCGTCCCCGCCGCCGCTCCCGCGACAGAAGACGAAGGGAATGGACCCGCTGCGCTGGCTGCGGATCGAGGCGGACCTGAAGCGCGAGATACGGGAGAACATTGCCCACCAGCGCATGATCGGCAGTTACGTCGGCAAGAGACACGCGATGGGTCTCCCCGTGCGTGGACAGAACACACAGACAAATGCCAAGACGGCGAGGAAGCTCAACAGGGTCGAGCGGCACCGATAATACTACTCTCTATACCAGTACGACCCAAAGCCAGATCAGGGTTTGGCTGGGAGCCCATATCCACCCCACTCCCCGAATAAATAAAAATGCGTTTTTATATCTATCGTACAAACTGCATGCATGCCAAAAAACATTTAATCGTCGCCAATGGGCACTTCTTCCTCGAGGTATTTGACGAGTTTGACGCGGATCTCCGTCGTCTCGTCGCCTCTCAAAACATCAGAGACAAACTGAGCTTCGACACGTATCTGAACCTGTGTCATCGTCGTTGAGTATATGCGTCGTTTAACAGGCAAATGAGTGTGTGTGGATTTCGCTCTGCAACGCACCATCTCGAGCGCACCGCGCAAAACACCACAGAGGACGTTGCTGAACCACAGCCCGCCCTCAATCGCCTCTTCTGGGAGCTCGACAAATTCCGCCAGTGGGTTCTCGTCTAGCGTGAGCGTGAAGTGCGGCTGGGACCCCGTCGCTGCGACGGTCTGCTGCTGTCCTTGCCCACTCGCGGGGGTGCTGGACCGTGGGGAGGCGGGCGGCGGTTGCGAGTGCGTGACGGTGGGAGTGACGTTCAGAAACGACTTGAAGCCGACCTGTGCACAACGAACCCGTCAAGCGGGCAGGGAAGGGGGGAAGGGAAGGGAGAACGCCACCTTTGCGACGACCTCGCCAGTCTCCTTGAAGTCGGCACAGCGCCCGAGATTGCTGCGCGCGAGAAAGTCCTCGATCAAACGCGTGCCGATGTTGTAGCCCATCTTTTCGAGCTGCTTGTTCACCTCGGCGTAGTCCTCGTAGTCTTGTATGAGCTGCACGACGAGCGCGCCGTAGGTCATCGCGAACAGTTCCGCGTTCTTTGTCGAGTCAGCATGGGGACGATTGGGGAAGATCAAAACGCACTATCTTCTCTGTGCGCCCTTTCCATAAGTCCTCGCCGATGGCTTTGTACTGCTTGCTGGTCGTCGCCATCGCAGGAGTGTCGTGCCCGATTAGATTTCCATTTAGGGTCAGTCGACGATAGCGGGCCACGCGTTGTCAATTTTCTCCAATGTCACGCCCCGAACTACAAGCACCACCAGAGATCGTGCGCAGCTTCACTGTTTTCGCTGGCCTGGCGCTGACGGGATACACCATAGTACTACGGGGATGCAGAGGCCTCGAAATATACGAATAAGTACGTTTCCTTTCCTTCCTCTCCGTTTCCAGCTTGAAAACAAAAAACGCTGAATCTGCAGCACTCGCATCCAGCAGATCCAAGCGGACATGACGTATCGCGCTCTGGAGCTACTCAATCTACCACCGGGCGAACCGGCCTTCCTCCTCGATATTGGCTGCGGCTCTGGCCTATCCGGAGAAATTCTCGACGAAGAGGGTTATGTCTGGGTGGGCGTCGATGTCGCCCCCAGTATGCTCGGTGAGCATACGTCTTCTCACCCCCTTCAATATGGGATTTACTCGTACACTAGAGGTGGCTCTTGAACGGGAAGTCGAAGGCGACCTATTCCTGCAGGACATCGGGCAGGGCTTTGGCTTTCGACCAGGAAGCTTCGACGGTGCCATTAGCATCTCCGTGCTGCAATGGCTGCTCAACGCCGAGACATCACACCCGACGTCCTCGCCGCCGCATCGCCTCTCCCGCTTCTTCACGACGCTCCACTCCGCGCTGCGCAACCCAGCGCGCGCCGTGCTGCAGTTCTACCCGACCTCAGACGACCAGGTCCAGCTGATCACATCCATCGCGCAAAAGGCGGGCTTTGGCGGGGGCGTCGTCGTCGACTACCCCAACTCCAAAAAGGCGCGCAAGGTGTTTCTCTGTCTCTTCGTCGGCGACGGTCGCGCTGCTTCTGCTGCACCGCAGTTGCCGGCGGCGCTCGATGGCGACGGCGGCGCGGAGGGCGAGGATGCGAAGGCGACTTTTGAGAAAAGGAGACAGCGGGAATCGCGAAGAGAAAAGAGTGGGAAACAGAAAGTGGCCAAGGGTGGGAAGGACTGGATCCTAAGGAAGAAGGAGGTACGTCGTTCCCCTCTCCCGGTCTTCCTCCCTCGTTGAACACCTCCGACTTAGTTGTATCGGAGACGAGGCAAGGATGACGTCCCTCGTGACTCCAAGTTTACAGGTCGTAAACGAAGAGCAGTCTTCTAGACCGGATTATTTTTTTCATCTCATTTTTTGCGCGTTGTACAGTTGAATTGGTCGCATTTGCATATACGTCACTGTGCGCAAGTACGTGCAGTCGAGGAGGCGAAATATTTCGACCATGCCTGCGAGGTCAGCACACTTGGAGCTTCACACGGAGCTTCCCAACAGATAGTCAGATGACAATGTCTTCGTTTACCCAGACGAACAGCTGAAATTTCCAGGAAGGTGGAAGTAGGTGAGACTCGGAGTAGTTACTGGTTGGGGGATGATTCAGACAACATCCAATGAGAGTATCTCTCATGCGATCCCAGGTAACGCCTCCCCATATTTCATAGTTCCTCGCCTGGGTTGCCAGCCGCAGCCGTGGGAATTCCGTGCCATTGAAGCTCCGATCGGCGGAATAATCTCCTGTCTTTACAGCGGTCAGGGTCATCAGTGGTCTATGATGCTCACTCAGTCTACCGCTAGAGCCCTCCCCGCAAACCGGTATTATTATTATTTTGGCACGCGCTCGGGGACGCTTAGCTGTGGTTTTAGATGGTCGTGTATGGCGAGCGGCAACAAACTCCCAGAAAATGTCCTCGTGGAGATATTCGATGCTTACCGGCAAGACATAGAACTCCAGCCTGGTTATAAATACGTCTGGAACAGTAGAGACGGGTGGTTCAGGCTCGCACATGTGTGCCGAAGTTGGCGACGTGTCGTGCTTTCATCACCTTCCCGTTTACATCTGCACCTACTGTTTACTCCGCGCAGGTCGTCGAAGGCAACCATGTTGAACAGTCTCCCCCCCTTTCCGATTCTGATCGACTATTACCCTGAAACCGGGACCTGGACGAAAGAAGATGAGAGTATCGCACTTGCCGCTGTCAGCGACCGTAGTCGTGTGCGTGGAATTGCTCTTCAAAGACAATGCCCCGAGATGGCCGAATTTCTCAAGGCGCTGAGTCACCCTTTTCCCAAGCTGGAAAGTCTCGAAATCGGTCCCGCTTACTGTGATCATGAAACGCTTCTTCCCGCCGGGTTTCTCTCGGATTCCGCTCCATCTCTGCGACGGCTTTCATTACGGATACTCCTACTGACACGCTTCTCCCCGCTATTATCATCCGCAACGGGCCTTGTCGAACTTACTTTGACCCTCAAAGTTGCGTACACTGTACTACCAGAAGCTTGGTTCATTGCGAGTTTGCAGCGCATGTCCCACCTGCGTCGTTTTGAGTTGAATCTAGACTACTATTCGGGCGTCAGATTTTCCCAACTCCCGGAACTCCCCGCTAGGACAGGAGATGTTGTCCGACTGTCGGAGCTCACGCATATAATCTTAGGGGTCATCGATTATACTTGCAGGCGCTCGTGCTTAGGTTAGGCGCCCCAGCCCTGCAGCATCTCCGAGTCGACGTTGGATTCCTCCGCGGCGGGTCCCGTCGTTCCTTCCCTATTCCGCATCTCTGCAAGTTTATCTGTGAAGCAGAATGTCAGTTTACTGAGGTTTCCTTGGGTTTTGGGCATCGAGGGCTCAGTTTTTGCGCTGGCACGAGTTCCCAGTCCCTTTTCGATGTCCAACCTTTTACAATAGTCATCCCCGAACCTGTCTCGTTGGAGCAGTTGGGCCAAGAGCTCTCCGGGCCGTTGACCACCGTTGAAGAACTCAGCATTGCGTGGGACAGCGATTTGCGGTACAAAAATGGTCGCATTCAATGGCGTGGATTTTTCGAACATGTCCCGCAAGTGAAAAAGGTTCGGGTGCTAGCTCGGGTGGCACCCGACGTTGCCCACTCCTTCCAGCAAGGCGACCAGGAGCCCGACCTGGACCTTCTTCCCGCCCTGGAAGTAGTCGAGGTGTTTTCGGCGTTGGGCCACCGATACAAATCTATCTGTGGTGCCTTCGAGCCACTCATTACTGCGCGGAAACGAGCAGGGCGTCCCATCAGGTTATTATGGACAATTTGGAAGCAGGATTCTACACTGGTGTGGCGTCGAGTGACATAATCAAACTGCGTAACCTATAGTGTATGCAGCGCCTGTGGTCAGAATTAGCAACTTTGTTAACCTTCACCTTTCCCCATGCCTGTTACGGTGCTCGGCCGCAGCCGTGGGAATTCTGTACCATGACAGGTGGCTCCGACCGACGGAATATCTTATCTTCCTTCGCGCTGCGGTCAGGGACCATCAATATTGCATCAATGTATATGAGGCTCACTCGGTCTACCGCTAAGACCATCCTCGCAAACAGGTATGTTTTATTTTTCGCTACGCGAGAGGGGGACACTCAGCAGTGGTTTTGGATGGTATAGGTATAGGGGCGATAAACTCCCAGAAAATGTCCTCTTGGAGATATTCGATGCTTACCGGAAAGACATAGAACTCCAGTCTGGTTATAAAAACGTCTGGAACAGTAGAGACGGGTGGTTCAAGCTCGCGCATGTGTGCCGAAGTTGGCGACGTGTCGTGCTTTTGTCACCTTCCCGTTTACATCTGCACCTGCTGTTTACTCCGCGCAGGTCTTCGAGGGCAATCGTGTTGGACCGTCTCCCCCCCCTTCCAATTCTGGTCGACTTTTCTGCTGGAACCGAGACCTGGACGAACAAGGAAGCACTTGCCGCTATCAAGCACCGTAGTCGTGTGCATGGAATTGCCCTTCGGAGATCATACCTCGCGATGGCCAAACTTCTCAAGGCACTGAGCCACCCATTTCCCGGGCTGGAAAGTCTCGAAATCAGTCCCACTCACGGTAACTACGAACTGCTTCTTCCCGCCGCGTTTCTCTCGGGTTCCGCTCCATCTCTGCGACAGCTCTCATTACGGGTAGTCGCACCGAGGAGCTTATCCCCGCTATTATCATCCGCAACGGGCCTTGTCGAACTGACTTTGACCCTTAGAGTTGAGTCGGTTGCACTGCCAGAGGCTTGGTTCATTGCGGATTTGCAGCTCATGTCTCACCTGCGCCGCCTTGAGTTGAATCTGGTTTACTACAACACCAGAAACCCCTACCCCACAGTGCTCCCCGCTAGCGCAGGAGATGTTGTCCGACTGTCGGAGCTCACGCATCTCTTCTTTAGGGGCCATCGATTCTACTTGCAGGCGCTCGTGGTTAGGTTGGGTGCCCCACTCCTGCAGCATCTCGAAGTTGCACTCTGCGACGGGTCCCGTCATTATTCCCTATTCCGCATCTCTGCAAGTTTATCTGTGATGCAGAATGTCAGTTTACTGAGGTTTCGTTGGGTCTTGGGCATGGAGAGCTCAGGTTTTGCGCTGGCACGAGTTCCCAGTCCCCTCCAACCTCAGGTTGTAAAAGGGCCTTTTACATTGGCCATCCCCGACCCTGTCTCGTTGGAGCGGTTGGGCCAAGAGCTCTCCAGGCCGTTGACCACCGTCGAGGGGCTTATCATTGCGTGGGACGGCGCACCGTGGCGCACCGATGGTCTTTTTCGAAGGGATCAATGGCGTGGATTTTGCAAACGTGTCCCACAAGTGAAAAAGGTTCAGATACCAGCTCAAGTAGCATGCGACGTTGCTCGATCCCTCCAGCACGGCGGCCAGGGGCCCGTCCTGGATCTTCTTCCCGCTCTGGAACTAGTCGAGGTGTTTTTGGTGGTGGGTGCAGATGCCCTATATAAATCCATCTGTGATGCGTTTGGCCCAGTCATTGTTGCCCGGGAACAAGTAGGACGCCCCATAAGGTTATTATGGACATTTTGGAGACGGAATTCTGCGGAGGTGTGGTGTCGAGCAGATAGTACATAATCAAACTGCGTAACGTATATTGTCCCAAAGTCACCTGTGATCAGAATTGGAAACCATTTTTTTTTGGTCACCTCCATCCGTCCTGACAAGGTCATACATATACCAGGTGAGAAATGAGATGAGATGAAAAATGTGAAGAGAGCTCCGAACGGCGCAAGTTCAGCTATAACAGTACCGACGTTGATGTGGGCGGTCTAATTCAGAGGGTCGATTGAAGGGGTCGATACTGTCCCGACCGTACTGCGACTTGACTGCGACTGCGCCCTTCTGGCTTGGACTGGCTACTGAAATTATATAGTGGAACAACACAACGGGGTGATACAAAGACGCGAGGTTTAAAGCAGCTCCGTAAGTTCAGTAAGGACGTGTTGAGACGACAAGTGAGCTGCGGTCAGCCGAGCGCCGCATTAACATTATAAAGGAATTAGAACTTGAACCCCCCAGCGAGCCCCATAACATCGCCTGGGTCTATAGCAGCCCTGATCTTACGAAGCCTCGGCACATTATGTCCGTAGATGTCCTCTAATGGAGTATCGAACAACGCGTAATTCACATAGACCGCAGCATGCGACACATTCTGTCCTTCCGCGAGCGCGATAGCGTGGATCGTGTCCTTCTCTTTGCGCAACGCAGAGGCAACGATGCCATCGATCGAGGCATTGACCCACGAGGCGCCAGTGACAGACGGGAATATTGCCTGGGAGCGATCTGGAGGATATGCAGACCCAGACCCGTGGGAAAAGACACCGCTGTCGAACGGCTCAAGGGTCACGGTAACAGACGCATTTTTGTCCAGGGAAGCAAGGTACTCGCCCCAAAACTACCAACGCATTCAGCCTATGGACTCAAATTATGGCTTGAAGAGAGGTACCGACCTTGGTTTGATTCAAAAATGCGTCAAAAATGGCAGGTGAGTACTGAGTGACTGGAACACCAGAGAAATAATTTCTAGAAGTACTGTGTGAGCATCACCGCAGCTGGGTAGAGTAGACCACCAACCGTATATCACTACTGGAACCAAAAGTTATTTGGTTGAACGATAGGAGTAGGTCAGTGAACGATTTAGTCGATACATTCTGCAGGGTGGTCGGAATGGCCAAGAAATCATCAAAAGTCCCTGAGGAGGAACGGGCGCATCGTAAAAGAGGAAAGAACCAAGTGTCAGCTATTGGGAGTCAGCTTAGTTCTTTGGATACACCGAGGGCTTCGAGCGCACTTGACCAGAGGCGTAATTCAATACCACCGCGACTGAGGCCTTGACGTCTTGCTTTTGCTGATACCTCACGAGGGCGTTTTTAACCGCGTCCAATTGGTCCGGAAAATAAAACATAAAACCACCCTTCCAGCTGGTATGTTAACACGACTTCTCAAGATATAGTCTCGATACACACCCAAATGTTGGTTTGCGGATACGACTTGAGGACAAACTTCGTCACAATTCCCTGTCAATTAGTTAAGTTCTCGGACAATCATTCCCTAGTAGCAATTTCGTCGCGCACAAAATTGTTCATTCCTCCCTGCAATTTCAAAAGTCAGCAAGACCGTGGAGCATTCGCGGGGTCATAACCTACTCTCAGACCGAACCAGAGATCCGTATCGTTCGGGGTAACCGACGTGATAGTTCCATTGGGTAGGACGAGATCGTAACTCACGACGTTGTCGACAGAAAGGCCATATTCGTTACTCTTATATGAAAATCCTACAAATAGTCATTGATCTACGCCCTGTCGAGGCATCAAGTGATGAACAACACCCACCGCCACCGAGTGTCAAACCGGCGACACCAACGCCCGGTACGCGTCCCCCGATGACATTCACTCCAGTCGGATCAAGCGCAGCATACACTTGATCCCAAGTAAGACCAGGACCCAGCTCGACCGTTCCAGAACCAAGCGTTACGTTGTTGAAACGTATCATGGAAATATGGACACCCCGTGTCGAGGAGAACCCAGGATTACCCGTGTGACCCCCACCCTTCACAGCAAAAGGCGTGCGCGTCGACCCTATGATGCGTAGCTACAAGAACATGTAATCAGCGAAAATAAATCGAATAATGCACAGCTTCGTACAATCTTGCTCACGTCGTCCGCTGAGCCAGGCTCTACGGAGCAGGCGGATGCCTCGGAACTCGACGCGTAAGTATGTGAGATGTCAACGGCATATTGAGGAGAAGCTGTCCAAGAATCCAGGTATCAGTTTGAACCTTAGGAATGAGCAAATACACGGGACACACGGGGAAAGAACACCTCGGAAGCATTAGAGATGGTAGCCGGCAATTCGATGGCAAGTTGCCTTAAAGTGAGACGTTGCACCTAGTGTTGCACGGTCATCCAACTTTCCGGGATAGCCATACGCCAACCCAGCCAGCGACAAAGCACAGAGTAAAGGTCTAGTCGAGAGCATGAGTACGCCACTTGGGAATTTGAACTGCCCGAGCCTGAGGGAAACTGTAGCTAGTTATACCTTTCGAACTATTCATATCGAGGAACCATCTCGCTGCGGTGCCAACTCACTGACCGTGGCATAGAAATAAAGGCGCCTGGCTGTTACACCCAAGTACTGGCGTGACCACATTTGTCATGATGGGTCCTGCCAAAGTTTTGCAGCGAGATGGGGGGTTTTTTTTTTTTGAACCGTTCATATCCCGGGATGCATGGGTACAGACCGGTCATAGCCCGAGACTAGACATATGCTAAGTGTAATACTGAAAGTTCCCGGGGATCTAAGCCCGCGTCCATCAGGCTTCCTAATCGGTTCCGCCTATTCGTTGGCAATAATTGGCTGACCACCTTCGAGTAATTATAGTATAGAAGTTACGCTCACACATACAGTAGTATTTGCGTACTATTATGTGTACGTTATTAAGGCACTGTACAGTTGTCACGACACATCAATATTATGCATCAATAAGGGAAAGAGTCTGCATACATTAGTAAGGAGCCATTGTTGGATATGAATTAGTTACGGTTGTCAACATATCTATGACAACTCTGCGCCATCAGTGCATCAGCCTCAGAACTAGTGTTATACGAGAGTTTCCCTCTTATGCGCTGCTTTCTAGTCCCTGATCAAGATTAATTGCTACAAGGTTGTCGGTTCACTCACTCACCTATGCCGTCGCCACGAATATGCGTCTAGTGGTGGGGCATGATACACAGGCACCTGCGCAGCCTGTGTTCATACTGTAGACCGTGGGCTCCAGCTCCACCATGCAAAAGCACCAATCAACGGCCAATGCATCGAACTCGCCGCGCGGCGATTCCAACTCACTCGCGGTCCCCATCCCTGTCTCCATCACCGTCGAACCCGTGAGCCCCGTTAGCGGCCGCCACCTGCGCCTTCGTTGCGGCTAACCATGAAGGGTGACGAATCCGAGACGCCTTCCCTGTGGAGTTGAGTAGTGGATCCATCCGATAGCCCTAGCAGAGTAGGGGTTAGCATGGAGAGAATGCGCGATGGTAACCGAGGGAAGATCTGTTAATAGTACCAGTGGCGGCAGTCAAGCACTCGAAAAATGAAGCCCTTCGGGTTCCATTTTTTGAAGCTTCGAAATTTTTGGCTGGTGGTCACCAACTCGGGGTTGAAGCCAGTCAAGCCGCCGATGCTAGTGACTCAGGGACCTGCGAAGACGTCAGCGCGACAGCTTGTACGTAATAATACAACACGTGCGAGCTGGTCGTGCAGAGAATCACCACGGTCTTGCTCATTCCTGTGTACCTGTAGAGCCGATACGATGCGCCTAGGAGATCGTCGGCTTGGAACACGGTGCATTGGCGGCCGTAAGCTAGCTGCTGTTGTGTATCCTTAAGACGGAGGAAGATATGCCCTGGTGTTCAAGAGTTGACGAGTTCTAACACGTCTCGGCGCTGTACGACAGGCTCAGCGACCTGCTTCTTGGACAGGTACGCGCCATATCCACATCTGAAACGGGGTAGCAGTTGAACACATGGGTGCAGGCGCGAGTGGAGGAGTGGCGATGACGCACTTTGGGTGCATGGGAGTGCTGACTTCGTAGAGAGCATCAATCTAGGAATTCCTGCGCCGAGCTGAAGCGCAATGTGGGGGTCGACCGCAGTACCAACAGGAAGGGGATCTAGAGTCTCCCAGTTGGGAGGGGTGGCGTCCCACATGTGCTTCGCACGCATGTCACCCCGGTGAGTTGTAAAAGGGGTCGTGAGGTTCCCGAGGGGAGCGGCGATAAGTGCGGAGACAACCGAGCCACCGGCAGCGCATGATTAAGGAGGGTCACCGACTGTTTAAAGGGCTAGAGGCCCGGAGAGTAAGCACGAGACGTTGAGACCACCATAATAGGCTCTATTATCGTGCAACCGGGCGTTAAAGTCGATTCAGAGGTAGGAGCAGAACCACGAGACTTTTCTATACGGTGTCAGGAAGCGCCCACGGCTCTTGACATGCTTGACAGACTGTGAAGTAGGGCTGTGACGTAGAGCAAGACACATAAGCAAGAGCCAGTGAAGTCTGACTAGGTCCGATACGAATATCCGAAGCCTCCAATAAATTGAGAACCTTCCAATATATGCTCTCTCTCGCCTTGAGTTACGATCGCCCAGATATGAGCTGCTTGCATTGTCTGCAAAAGACAAGACCATGTCGTAGTTTTTCCTGCGGGAGGATCACTTAAAACTTACTAGTATGCCCTTGGGGCTTACCAGTGTTAGTGTTCGCGTAGTTGCGCATCGCATTACCATAGCCCAAAAGTTGTTGTGGTGATGCGGGTAATTTGACGACGTCAGAAAGTCCGGGCCTTGCCATCCTCTTACTGACTTCTTGTCTCTTTACACCTGCCAATGAGGAAAGCCGAGCTCATCCACGGGTATGCCACCACAGGATGATTGTCACGGGGAAGAGCTGAGCCGGAGCCGGAGGCGACTGTAACCGAAATTGGCGCATCTCCCAGCATGGATACCGGTCCCGTGTGCGCGCTGTGCTTGCAGTTCTACAGTACCCGACCACGACCAGGTTCAGCTGATCACTGGCACGTCCACCGCGCAAAAGGCAGGCTTGGCCCGTCGTCGTCGTCGACCATCCCAACTCCAAAAGGCGCGCAAGTTATTCCTATGTCTCCTCGTCGACGATGTGGCGCTGCCTCTGCTGCATGGCATTTGCCGATGGCGATCGATGGCGACGGCGGCGTGGAGGGCGAGGATGCGATGGCCACGTTTGAGAAAAGGAGACAGCGAGAATCGCGAAGAAAAAAGAATGGGAAGCAGAAAGTGGCCAAGGGCGGAGGACTGAGTATGTCGTCTTCTTCTCCCAGTTCTTGCTTCTTCCCTCATGGAACGCCTTCGACCAGACGACGGAAGGAAGACGTCCGTCGCGGGTTCGTTTTTCGTCCCCCTGTTTGCGCGTTGTAAAGTTGGTCATATTGCATGATGCACGGAACCGTAGTAGGTGCGCAGTGACGTGCATTGATAAAGCACTGCTCGGAATGTTTCGACCATGTCAAAAAACGCTATGCCTGCGAGGACAGCACGCTTGGAAGGAAACAACGAAGCTTCTCCGACAGCAAAGCCATCAATAGTCGCAGCTGAGATTTCCAAGAAGGTGGAAGTAGAGACTGGGAGTAGTTGTCACTGATAGTTGGGCGTCAGGGAGATGACTCGGACAGTATTCCAGTTTTCCTCACCTCCATTCCCCGCCGCCGCCGATGTTCGTACCGCCGATGCTCATAGCCGCAGCCGTGGGAATTCGGTGCCATGACAGGTGGCACCGATCATGTTCTACGCTGCACCGGCCAGTCAGGCCTGGTCAGGGGTTATCAATGTCTACGATGCCCACTCGTCCTACTGCTGGCACCCCCCTCGAAAACCGGTACGTTGGTAGTGCTCAGGTGGCTCTCAGCGGTGGATTTTGATGGTCGTGTACTAGGGCGAGGGGCGATGAACTCCCAGAAAATGTTCTCTTGGACATATTTGATGCTTATCGGCAAGATATTGAACTCCGGCCTGCTTATGAAGACGTTTGGAACAGTAGAGACGGGTGGTTCAAGCTCGCACATGTGTGCCGATGCTGGCGACAAGTCGTGCTTTCATCGCCTTCCCGTTTACATCTGCACCTGCTATTTACTCCACACAGGTCTTCGATGGCAATCATGTTGAACAGTCTCCCCCCCCTTCCGATTCTGATCGACTATTGCGTTGCATCCTGGACCGAAAAGGAGGATATATTCGCACTTGCTGCTATTAAGCACCACAGTCGTGTGCGTGGAATTGCTCTTCGAAGACCATACAAGGACATGGCCAAATTTCTCAGGGCGCTGAGTTGCCCTTTTCCCGGGCTGGAAAGTCTCGAAATTTGTCCACCTAACAAAACTTATTCTCGCTGTCACGACCATGAACTAATTCTTCCCGCCACGTTCCTCTCGGGTTCTGCGCCATGTCTGCGACAGCTCACATTACGGGAAGTTGTACCGGAATGCCTATCCCCGCTACTATCATCAGCAACAAGCCTTTCCGAACTTACTTTGACCCTCAGAGTTGCGTACACTGCGCTGCCAGAGGCTTCGCTCATCGCGAATTTGCAGGGCCTGTCTCACCTGCGTCGCCTTGAGCTGAGTCTGGATTATTGGCCAAACACCAGATATCCCGAGCCTCCAGAGCCCCCCGCTAGTGCAGGAGATGCCGTCCCACTGTCGAAGCTCACGCACCTCATCTTTACGGGCCATATATTATACTTGCAACCGCTCGTTGTTGGACTGGCTGCCCCATCCCTGCAGCATCTCGACGCTACACTCTGCGGCCAGTCCCATTGCTTCCCTATTCCGCATCTCTGCAAGTTTATCTGTGATACAGAGTGCCAATTCACCGTGGTTCGCTTGACGCTTCGGTATTCAAAGCTCACGTTTTGCGCGGGTACGGGCTCCCAATCCGTTGATGACCAGCCTTTCAAAATAACCATTCCCAAGCGTGTCCCGTTGGAGCAGTTGGGCCAAGAGCTCTCTAGGCCGTTGTCCACCGTCGAGGAACTCGTCATCACCTGGGAGACGGAACCGTGGATCACAGAAGGTTTAAATCAAGCGGATCAATGGAGTGGATTTTGCTGCCATGTCCCACAAGTGAAAACGGTTCGGATATCAGCTAAAGTGGCACTCGACGTTGCGCATTCCTTCCTGTCGGACGGCCGAGAGCCCGCTTTGGATTTTCTTCCCGTCCTGGAACGAGTTGAGGTGTTTTCGGTGGTGGGCATGGATCACCTACATAAACCCATCTGTGATGCCTTCGAGCCACTCATTGTTGCACGGCGACAAGTAGGTCGCCCCATAAGGTTATCATGGTCATTTTGAGGCAGAATTCAGCGCTGGTTTCCAGTACATAAAAAAACTGCAGTATGATTGGTTGGTCCTGTGATCATAATTAAAAATTATATATATCTATTTATTTACTTGTTTTTTTTGTTTTTTTTGGTAACCTTTCTTGACAAGCCATTTACCAGGTGAGAATTAGTGGGTAAGCGATTTGTGCAAATCGCCTGCGCTAGTCCGCTGGTTGCAAGCAAAAAAAAACGGCACACGTACTGATGCAGGGAAGGCAAGACGGAACTGGACTTTTCCGGAACACTGGCTTCGGGTCTAATAATAGTAACTATCCCAATGTCTGCAGTCCCTACAGCCAATTCCCTCATTGCCGCCGCTCGCATAAAGGGCGCTGGCGCCGCATATTCTTGCGGGGGACACAGCTCGTCGTTATCGTACGGGGTGCTGATATTCTGCGGCACGTCCGGCTACATGAGTATATAGTTGAGCCACTTGAGGTACAAGTCGCACGGAGCTGGCTCGTTTTTGGGCGACACCAACAAATGCCACCGACGCTGTATTAATTTAGAGGATTAACAGGTAAGCCATGATGGCCTCGGTGTACTGGATTTTGCTGTTCGCCACTGAGTTGGGGTCGCTCGGTCGTACCCACCGCTGTTGACTCCTCGACGGTGAAGGTCATAATTCGCGGCCGTTGCTTCGACACGAAATTCGTTAATGAAGGCCGTCAGATCCGCCAGGCTCGGGTACTGACCCTTGAAGTCCACAAACCTGAACACATTCCGGTCCGTCGCACCAGGCGCATAGATGAATATGACGGGTCATCAACGTCATTGCGACTCGACAGTACCGTGACAGGCTCCACACAGTGCCTTGTCCGTTTCCGTAGCTTCTCCTCTGGAGCGCTTGTGCGGCGTCTGCCAGTGCTGTTGCACGAGCGGAAGTGCGTCGTCAGCGTGACAGGCTCGCACGTAATCATGTCAACGCCGCAGTGTGTGCGCATTAGCTGGTCGTGCGGAGAATCACCACGGTCTCGCTCGTCCCTGTGTACCTGTAGGGCCGATACGATGCGCCTAGGAGATCGTTGGCTCGGGACACGGCGCATTGGCGACAGGAATCCAGCCACCGCCGTGTGTCCTTGAGACGGAGGAGGAATATGCCATGGTGTTTGGGCCAGGAGTTGACGAGCTCTAATGTGTCTGCGACTAGCCCAGCAACCTGCTTCTTGGACAGGTACGCGCATATCTGAAACGGGGCCGTGGGCACGTGAGGGCAGGCGCGAGTGGAGGAGTGGCGAGGACGTGCCAGTGCTGACCTTGTAGAGAGCATCAATCAAGGCACTCTCGCGCTGGGCCGAAACACAATGTGGAGGTCGATCGTGGTGCCGGTGGTAGGGTGACCCAGACCAGTTAGGCGGGGTGGCGGTCCACATATGCTTCACACCCATGTCACCCCAATAAATTGTAAAAAACGTCGCGAGGTTCCCGAGGGAGCGGCGACAAGTACCGAGAGAATAGAAAGCCTATGGTAGCGCGTGATTAATTGGGTCGCCAGCTGCTTCAAAAGATAGAGGTCCGCAGAGTAATCACTGAAATGTTGGGACCAGCGTAGTAGGGTCATTACCGTGCGACTGAGCATTAAAATTGCGGTAGGAGCAGAACCGCGGAACATTATTATACGGTGTCAATGGGACGCGCCTGCGGCTCTTGACAGACCGTGGTGAGGAACCGTGAAGTGACGCAAGACACATAAAGCAAGAACCAGTGAAGTCAGACTAGGTCCAATACGACATGTCCAAAGCATCCAATAAATTACTGTAAGAACCTTCCAAACGTTCGTCTTTAGTTACGATCGCAGTGAGCTGCTTGCAAAAGAAAAGATAATGCCGTAGTCTTCCCCTGCAGGAGAATCACGTAAAACCTTATGCCTTTAGTCTAGGGGGGCCAAGCTAGGGGCCTGTTCGCGTCAAGCCAAAATGTTGTCGTCGCAGTGCGGTGATTTGACGGTGTTAGAGGGCTGTGCCATACAAGATGAATCAACTAAACTTGCCAGTGAAGAAAGCTGAGGGTACGGGACGATGTCTTTAGAAGAGCTGGGCTGGAGCTGGAAGAGACCGGAGTTAATGCATTTCCCAGTCCCTGGAAACCGGTCGCGTGTACCTGAGCCGTAACGCGTAACGTGTAACAGGTTCACTTAATCCTGAAGGTTCCCACGCCCCTTACCCATGAGAGCAGAGCAAGCAAGAGCGAGACGACGAGAAACGATTGCAGGCGGGTCACGTGATGACGTTCTGACCGAAAATGTTTACGCAGGCGATGAACTACCTCCGGATCATCCATCGGATTCTTACTCCTGGCGGGGTCTGGATAAATCTGGGTATGGTCTTGACTTTTGATTCTCAATATTTGTGTGATCACTGCTGGATTTCTGAATTTCTCGCGCCATCTATCAGGCCCTCTCCGTTGGCACTTTGAGGAAAATGCAACAAACGATCCCTCAATCGAGCTCGATCCAGAGGAGGTCAAAGCGCTCGCGGCACAGCTTGGCTTTGAAATTAAAGCGCGTGCTTTATGCGTACCCTGTTGCCTTACGCGCACAGGCTGACTGCGATCAGAACGAACGCCGAGTGGATACGACCTATGTGAACAACAAGCTCGGTTACGTATATCACACGGCCTTCTGGACCGCAACGAAGAAGTTATAGTTCCAGGGAGGCTGTGAGATTTAGATGTACCGCATGAATATTACGTGGGTCTCCGACCCATTCAACGCGCGCTGAGTCGGTCGGCTTCAGATCAATGCGCCAGATGCTTGTAGTAGATGGCTTGACTAGTTGACTTCTCATGTGTGTCTACACATCCCCGGCTCTATCCTCCGCTGTACGCAAGCGCTTCTCCATCCGCACCTTACGTAACTGCTTGCTCTCGCGCACACCAAAGCCGTTGCGGAAAACCATGCGCACCTCTTCGAGACTCAGCCCGGCGGTCTCGGGAAAGCAGAACACTACAAAGGTATAGCTGAGCGCGCACAACGCCGCGTAGAACCCGAATGCCCCAGAAGGGGTGATGTGCGCCATGAGCGAGAGGTAAGTAGCGCCGATCAGCAGGTTGACCGACCAGTTGGTGGCGGTGGCGAGGGAGGTCCCGATGCCGCGCACTGGACGCACACGAGAACGCGGGGGTGCGGACGTGTTGGTTAGCAAGGCGTCGCCGCTGCCAGGTCATAGGCCGTACCTTCGAGAGAAAACAGCTCGCCTTGTTGCCAGGGTACATTGCCGATGCCAGTGGCGTACGACGCGACGAAGGCGATCATGGAGAAAAGCACCACGCCTGACCAGCCATGGGAGTAACGCGTACCATCTACCAAGACGTTCCCCGTGTTTCGTGTCAGGACTGTGTCACGGGTTCTCTCAGCCTCATCTTGCCAAGAGAAAAGGGTAAAACAAACGCGTACAGTGGAAGGCTACGCTCGCCAGAACGAGGCCAAAGACCATGCCAGGCATCGACCAGAGAAGGATACGGCGACGCCCGATGATGTCGATGTACTTCAGCGCGAAGAGCGTGAAAAGGAAGTTCGTCCCTGATACGATAAGCCCGACCGCTGTCGGCTGGTTGAAACCGATCTCTTTGAACAAAGTTGCAGAGTAATACATCAAAGTATTGAAGCCACAAGCTTGTTGAGCGAACTGAAGTGCGCAGGCGACAACTGACGTTCTTGTTTAAGATCTGGTTGGACAACGGAGAAATGTGATGCATCACGTACCAAGGGCACGGCGGTTGACAGGGACGAAGAGAATGGAACGAAAACGCTCCAAGAAGGTTGTAGTTTGAACAATCTCCACGCTCTGCTTCACAGCAGCTTGTAATACCTTGACCTAGCGAAGTCCGTCCATGAGCGGCGTAGACAGCCATCTACTGGAAAGCAAACCTTGAAGTCGATTTCAGCTGCGCTTGCATGCGCATAAATCTTCGACATAACGCCGTGCGCCTGATCAACGTGTCCTCTCCTGAGCAAGATACGCGCTGTGAGGCCAAGCGCGCTTGTGAGATACGGGGGTAGGAAAAATTACTGCAATATAGCGACATACGTGACTCCGGAAGAAAGAATAGGAAGATCAGCTGCAAGCTCGCGGGTATTGTACCAAGTCCGACCATCCACCTCCAACCTCCATGAATGTTTGCGAAGCCAGCGTCTATGCCATAGGCCACTACCTGTCCGAAGGTAATTGCGACGACATTTATGACGACCATCCGCCCGCGCAGACGTGTCGGTGATAATTCCTGGATGTAAATAGGTGCAACACAAGCTGCGATGCCGACACCCCAGCCAATCAGGAAACGTGTGCCGATCTTCGATAGCGTCGTAGTCTCAGCCTTGGACAGCCCACAGCTTCAGTGAATTCGGACACACCATGGCCCGAACCGTATGGCAGATTGCCTGTCCAATGGCGCCGGCGATGAAGAGGATATCTGCTATGGCGAGTACCGGTCGTCGTCCGACGGCATCGGAGAGAATTCCCGCGGCCAGGCCCCCAAGAAGTGCTCCCAGCGTGGTGGCAGAAGTGATAAGTTCCTAAAATAAGGCCCGAGTGTAAGCTGCGGGGTCACTCATCACTCATATCGCCGCCCCAAACCTTCTGGACATTGGAAAGGCTCTCAGGACCAAGGTCTGAGCCAATGCTGACGAGAGCGCCAGATACGACGCCGGTGTCATACCCTAAGTCACCGAATAAGACATGGTGGTCGAGAATTAAAAAAAGATAAGACTGACCGAACAAGAGACCGGATATGCTGCTACAAAACACCAACGACCACACGAACCACGTCGTCCTCTCTTCACCCTCAGCAACGACTACAAGTTCAGATATTTCTCCAGCCGCGATTTTCTTTGTGATGTCATCTCCTAGCGGTTCTACGTACCCTTCCCTGACTTTCACTTCTCGTCGTTTCTCGTCGTGAGTTCCCATGAAGAGGTGTCGGTATCGTATCCTCTGAGAAACTTGGGGGTGGAAAGTGTATGGAGGCGGGGTTCCATGTTTGTCCCTTTTATTGAAGAAGGTAAGGAAGAAGGTTCCCCGAATACGGAGGTGTCAAAGGCTGCCGCTCCACGGAACATGGTCACTTGACTGAGAGAGAAGAGAGGAAGCCAGGAAAACCGCTCTTGTTGCCAGGCTTATCAAGGAGTGTTCTCGAGTGTGCGCGGTAGATTCGGACCGAGGTCACGTGGTCACATTTAAGGGTTATATTGGTCCGAAGTCTGGTTACATTACGACTGACTAGAAATTCGGAGGGCCCTCCTCACTTCTATTGTCGCACCTTATGTCTATGTATAATTCATGAGGAGTCACCTAATTACCTTACACAAAAACATTAGAGTGCAGTAAACTATACAGAATACGACGAAGGAAATATCTACAGCGCATTTTTGGAGACAATTCCCGAGTTGCAGTCACACTAGCCTGTGTGAACTCTTGGGTTCGAGTCCGAGTCGATCCCTTGGTCGATCCGAGTTATCAAAAGTCCAAGTTAGAGTTTACACCGGCGTAGACTCTAACTCGCGGCAACAGGTGGAATGAGGGAAGCAGAAGTTGTGCTAGGAGGGTCCGCGGCGAGATGAAATGCGAAAATATCCCGTAAATTTGGACAGGAACCGTGCTTCCCAGTCGAGTCACAACGGCCTTGTATTCAAAACAAGGAGAAAAAGGGGCGTCACAACTGTAGCAGAGAATAATCCAGTCTGGGACAACCTTCCAAGATATGGAAAACGTAGAGCGAATATGAGACATGTCACGGTGAAGCTTCCCAGCGGGAAGCGCATGGTAGGTTTGGACAAGCTCAGTAACAAGGACGTTTGTCTAGGTGGCAGGCGCCAGTCGACGTCGTCCTGTCCTAACACAGTCGAAATCGCATGCGAAAATGGCTTGCCATTGGCAACCCATATGCATTATGAATTATTCTACTGTATTTTTTACTCTGCCGGTGCAAATGACAGATTTTCCCCCCTCTATTGTTGCGCAGCCAAAAGTTCTCTTGTTGATGCCACGGCATCTTTTGCGTCGCACCTGATGAACGTGCCCTGCAGTGCCGCCATGCTAATCCGCCGGTTGGCCATTATGCCGTCGCTCACGATCTCCTGCAGCTGATTGCCAAGTCGCTCCACTTCAGCGGAAGCACCGCCTTCCGCTTGTTCGGTGCCATAGAAGTTCGTGAAAAGCGTTTTGGCTTGCTCTGGGTCGGCGTCGTCGATGAGAGTGGCCAAGTCAACGCGACCAGGCCGGATGAGTGCGGGGTCGAGTCTCTCTATGTGATTGGTCGTGAGAAATATGATACGCTCTTCGCCAGAGGCGACGCCGTCCAGAGTATTCAAGAATCCCGAGAAGGTCACCGAGGATTGGTATCTATATATTTCTCCATCAGCTGCGGTCCCGGGAGTGTGTATATAGGCAATCATTAGCGCCTGCTCACCCATCCTCGCTCGTTTGTACACGCTTGTTAAACGCCGCGTCCACGTCCTCTATGAGGACGAAACTCCGTTCTGGCACATTTGACATCAGGTAGTTGAGCTTGTCGTCGGTCAAGCCACGCTCAGAGAGATTCAGCAGACATATATCGTACGACAACGAGCCCGCGAGCGCCTGAATGAAAGACGACTTGCCCGATCCAGGCGGTCCGTGCAGCAGATACCCTCTGCGGTACGGGATCCCTTTTTCACCACCGTCAGTCTCGCACCGCGTCGACAGAAGCGGAGACGCACCTCGGCCCGCATACCACTCGCGGCGCGCGAGGAACGCGTGCACGTCCTCGGTGATGCGCTCCGCGACGCCGCGCGCGAGCACGACGCTGCCCGGCGGGCGCCGGCCACGGGGCTGCCCAAACGGGCGCCACTCGGCGCCCCACGGAGTGTGCACGACGAGACGCCCCTCCTGCCCCTGCAGCGCCGTATCGCGCGCCTCCGCAAGCAGCGGTGCGAACAGCGCGCGGTCGCGCGAGAGCGTCGTCAGCGTGACCGTCTCCCACGGCATTCCAGACCCTATCTCCATCGCGCGTACCTCGCGCTCGCGCTTCACCTGCCCCCCGCCGTAAGGTAGGCAGGGAAGAGTGGGAAGAGCGGGGGACGCACCTGCATCCATGTGCCGCGGTACTTGAGCCAGTGTACGCCGGGCCCTGCGACGAGGCTAAAACACGCGTCGGCGCTGCCGTTGTTGCGCTGCGCGTAGGTGGTCTCGACGCTGAGCTGGTGCGAGTGGGCCCAGGCGGGCCGACGGGCGGTGCGTTGGTGGTGCGCGAGCCAGGAAAGGAACCAGGCATACGAGCGGTCCTTGTTGTTGATCTCGAGCGTGACGAGCATGCGTCGGCGGAGCGCGACGGAGGCAAGCACCGTGGCCTGGCGGAGCACGGTGATGCCAACTCCGACGCCCTGTGTTTTCGACAGTCAATGCGTACGTCGATTCTGTCGGGACAATTGCTCACCATCAAGCCAAAGCCGGCTTGGAAGTAAGGGCTATGCTTGGTAGGGTGGTGAGCGTGACGAAGTCATTGCGGTGTGGACCAGACGCACTTGTCAGCGGTGATAGAATCAAGAAGAGAAGTTCCTGTCGCATGTGCGCTTTGAGATACTGGTGGTGTTGCTGCTGCTGCTGCTGCCATGTATGTCATGTATAGTCAGCTGACAAGGCAGGCAGATAGTGATTGTCACGGGTTCTGGTATATAACTTCAACCCGAGGCAACCCGAACCGGGTTATGTGCTCAAGGCCGCTTGGTTGAATCAAATCAATCAATTTCCACGCCGTGACGAGGTGACAACTCAGGCTTGCCCTCGGGTACCATATTTCCATTGCCACATCACCTCGCCTCACCCGCCTTTTCACCTCCTCAAACCATCCCGCCTTCTACCGCCTCCACCCCTTCCCCACGCACCAGCCCCCATCACGGTGCGCAAGACCGCCGACGCACTCCACGTCGTCTTCATTTTCGATCCCGTAGATGTAGCTTTTGTGTTAGACAGCCTTGATGACGATGACGGCGCCAGCCAGGCACTCTGCTTTGGCAGAGTTCAAGCCCCATCTGCTGTAATCACGGCGACGAAGATGAACAACGAGGGGCACGCCGCCGACGCAGACTCGAGGTACGTGAGCCACCAACCACGATAGTAGCACCCCACTGACTAAACCAAACCTTCTCCGAGCCGGTGGGTGGTCAGTCAATTCAACTCCAAGCCGTGTGCACCGCTACCCACCACGATGTCGTGCACATGCTGTTCACCCCTCCTGCAACCCTCGCAAAGTACGATGTCCCCGCGCGTGCTCAATGTCCTCACCACGTCTCCATCACCGGCCAGCATAGGCCGGTGCAGCCCACCTTCACCGTGGAATTGTGCGAGCTTAACAGCACGTCCATGCCCTTGCTCCTCGGCCCACCCACGCTGACCCTTCCCAGTCGTGAATATCTGGACATGATTCGCCGCGGTATCAAAACTACCTAGTAAGTCCGGCCCTCTCGCCCCTTGTACCCTCCACTAACTTCTATTACCCTTTTACAAACCAGCGTGTGGCGCTTGCCCCAGGTGTTCACAAGAAGCCGCCAACAGCGCCACCCCTCATAAGTATCGGTCCATTCAAGTTTACGTGCTGACATTCATCGTCGACGAAGACAATCACGACGGCTGCAACAACGCGAAGACCATCAAGACTGCGGTGGTGACGCGAAGACCATCAAGAACCACGGCGGCGGCGACGACGATCAAGATGGCAGCGGTGTGGGTGATAACGGTAGTGACGAAGGCGGTGGCCGGGAGGGCGATGTGGATGGCATTGGTTAGTTATAGTATTATACTTTGTGTACCCGTACCCGTTGTGCAGTAATACAAAACCCGTCAACCCTCAAGAACCCGGACCCGTACCCGCGAGGACGGGTACGGGTAGTCCTTTTCAACCCGACGAGCCAATCAATACAGGCAGATCTCACATCATGAGTTCATTCCGGACCGAGTCTCCGTGTCTTCTCTAGGGACAGGCAAAGCAGACTACATTGTAAGTGTAACGTACGTACGAAAGCCTACATCATACGTCTAGCTTGTACTACGCCATAACCGCACGCACAAGACGACAACTAAGCATGCACATTAGGCTCACCGCTTCGAATGCATAGAATCTGTACGATGGACGAGAAAAGAGGCAGGAGGAGAAATTGCTGTATAAGACAAGCCATGTCGTTGATCGAGATAAGAGTAGTGCACGTTAACAAGGGGACTACAGGTCATCATCCTCTTCTGGAAGGGGAACAGCCTCGGCCTGAGATGCATGTCGTCAGATGATGATCACATAGGTGAGACGACGATGATCGTACCTGCGCCAACTCCCGGTTATACTGCTCCATCAAGGCAGAGTCAACTGAAACCTCAGCGGGTGCAAGTGCAGGAGCTGCGACAAACTCAAGAGTTGGGTTTCTGGGACGCCGATATATAAATCGATGGCAAGAAATATTGAGATGGCCGACTTACCCAACCAATTTACGAGCAAGCCACAGGAAAGGCTTCTCGAAGTTGTAGTTGGACTTGGCAGAGATTTCAAAGTATTGGATACTTTTCTTCCGGTGGAAAGTCACAGTAGAGGTCTTGACTTTCCGCTCCTAGGATCCAGGAAAGGAAAGTCAGACCAAGGCATTGTATCAGAAATGTGGGCGACGCACTTTAACGTCAACCTTGTTTCCGCACAATACAATGGGGATGTTCTCGCACACACGCTCGAGATCGCGGTGCCAATTGGGGACATTTTTGTAAGTGATGCGGGCCGTGACGTCAAACATGATAATGCCACACTGGCCCTGGATGTAATAACCATCGCGGAGACCACCAAACTTTTCTTGCCCAGCAGTATCCCAGACATTGAAGATGATTGTGCCAAAGTTGGTGGTGAAGGATAAAGGGTGGACTTCGACTCCAAGGGTAGCTGTGCATGGTGGCGGCCCGCATGAGCAGAAGTGAAACAACGACAACGACAAAAAAATTTGGGCACAAGGTGATCGCACACAACAAATAGGACTACATACCGATATATTTTTTCTCAAATTCACCAGTCAAGTGACGCTGTGAAGAGAAACTGGTATTAAAATATTGTCAAGGCGCAGGGCGATGAACCCCACGCTTACCTTGACAAAGGTGGTTTTTCCCGTTCCTCCATCACCAACTACGCGTCACAGAGGGAGCAGAGGGAAGGAAGGTAGTGCGGGAGTGGTGAGGAAAACGAGGATGCAGGATCACGGATCGATCGCACGAGGGAAGTAGGACAGATTGTGCAATGACTCAGTTGGCGAAGAGATCAGAGATGGCGATGTGGCTTACCGAGCACAAGCTTGAAAGTGGGAACTTCGTTGGTGGCCATTGCAAGAGAAAGAGAAAGGTGAGGTAGAGGGGGTACAAGAGTTGTCGAAGGGCTTTGCCACGGATTACTGACTCGTGGAAATTGGTTACTAAGCTAATCTAATCTAACGAAATCTAATCTCAAGATAGTCACATGATGGCATAGCAGTTGAGCTCCGGCGGAAAACCTTATTCCGCCATGGTCGGCCAGTCTCCATGAATGATTGCATGACAGGAACTTTTACGAATTGACATGACGATGGCAGGCATGTTACATGCCGCTAGAAGTACAGTAAGTCGTCATGTGGCGACACAAGCGCCCCCCTGCTGGCGCTCACGCTGTGAGAGACAATGAGATACGGGTTCTATTTTCGGGTCGGGGCTCAGACTCTTCGGAGCCGCATATTCGACGGATCCAATACTACGCACGTGCCAAGGTGTAGATAGACAGAAATACAAAGAAATGCGAGTGTGTGTGTGGGTTCGCCAATTAGTTGTCTCTGCTCTATGGCATGACCGGATCTCTGCTCTATTGGGGACCCTGATTGATCGAATAACGCGAAAGTCGATTCGGATTCGCGATGCGATCTACAGAACACAGAACCCGAGTATGTAATGCCGACGGGTAATGGATGATGCCGTGCCGAATGTGCCGAATGTACTGCGCCCAGGAACTTCTTCGTCCACGACTGGTCATGCTCGCTCTCGCAAATCACTACAGAACCGTTAAATATATTGTCCCACGAATGCACCCTCGTTCTGACTCCTCTCGCCAGCTGTTGGACGGCCCCCACCTTTGACTCACTTCCCATCCTACCGTCAGTCTGCTGTATAGATGTCGGTTTCCTCTCAACACATTAGCCCTACGACTACGCAACCTTCCCACGACAGGGACTTACAATCATCCCAGGAGAAACCGAAAGCTGGCGCCTCCTGGAAAGCGACAGAACAGCATGTTCTCCCATACAATCGTCTCGGGATAGTCTTCTCTGGTCTCATGGCCTGCATTTTCTTGGCCGCATTGGATCAGGTATCTATTCCTTTTTCACCGTCCCCTCGTCGCCGACGATTCACCACCGATAGACCATCGTTGCCACAGCATTACCCACTATCGTCGAACATCTTGGTGAGGGCAAGAATTACAGTTGGGTTGGCAGGTATATACGTCATTCCCTTTCCGCCGTGAATTCCGTCACACCCTTGTCAGCGCGTACCTACTCGCTGCTAGCGCGCTCTCCCCTTTATACGGAAAGCTGTCGGACCTTATTGGGAGAAAACCAGTACTTTACTCCGCCATCCTGATATTCCTAGTAAGTTGCCTATACGTTATCTATCCCTCATCCTTCCGCTAACACCAAGTCAATAGTTGGGTTCTGCCCTCTGTGGCGCTGCACAAAGTTTGACATGGCTAATTATATGCCGCGCTGTCCAAGGCATCGGTGGGGGTGGCATCATCCAGCTCGTTCAAATTACTATTTCCGACATCGTTTCTCTGCAAGAGTAGGTCCGGTTCTCGCTCTTATGCATTGCATCCGTTAACGTGCTTACTTCCCATAGTCGTGGCAAATATGCCGGCTTGCTCGGCGCGACGTGGGGAATTGCAAGGTAAGCGTTTCGCAATTTGGATCGTCCCCAGGTTCCTGACGCCTCCGTCCTTAGCGTGGTTGGGCCTCTCCTTGGGGGCGTTTTCACTGACCATGTGTCATGGAGATGGTGAGAAGACATCTGTGCTCTTATACGCTGACATCTGAGACATGTTCATTTCTGTCATCTCCCAGGTGTTTCTGGATTAATTTGTGCGTGTGAGCAGTCATTCGTGTTTACGTTATTTCCCATCTATGTCGTAGACCCACTGGAGGCATCGCTGGTGTCATACTATTCTTTTTCCTCAACCTGAACCCGCATCAAGGAATGTCACTGCAGCAACACTTGGGCCAATTCGATTTTCTCGGCCTAGCCTTACTCATGTCTGGAGTCGTCTGTGTTCTTATTGGTTTGAATAGCGGTGAAACTAGCTGTGCGTTCGGTTTTGTGTGACTTCATCTACTAGCTGATTCATCTTAAAGGGTCATCGGCCGAAACGATCGCACTCCTCTGTGTTGGATCTACGTTACTGATCCTCGCGACGATTAACGAGATTTTGACTTCCCGGTCACCTATCATCCCCCCTCGGTTATTTAAGGTTGGTTTGTGCTGTTTTGGCATGAGACAACCATTTGCTGATGCCGCAACACAGACACGAACTACAGGAATCATATTGATTTCATGCTTTTTCCACGCCGTCACATTCTTTTCTGGTAAACTCTATTTATACCTTCCTGAGTCCCATTTGCGATAGTCTTATTCTATCAGGTGCTTATTACCTTCCTCTTTACTACCAAGTCCTTGGGTCGTCTGCAACCGGTGCTGGTATTAGGTGAGACCCACGAAGGGGGGGTCTGCTGTATGTTCGCTGCCACCTGACACGCTATTCAGGATGATCCCGTTTTCCCTCGGTGCTGCTGTAATTTCCGCCGTCGCGGGTATTGCTGTTACTCGCACGGGAACATATCGTGGTATAATTTGGGCCGCTTGGGCAATGATGATTCTCGGATGGGGTTTGATGATCACGCTAGATGATCATTCCAACACGTAAGGACATACTCTCCCACTACCTACTCGACTAATATTCTCTGGCGAAGGGCGAAGAAGGAGCTTTATCCCATGATTGCTGCTATTGGCATTGGGTGTCTGTTCCAGGTATAGCGACAATTCTACACGTTCAAAGTCGCTCATTTGCTCCTAGACACCGCTCATCGCCTTGCAAGCCGCTATGCCTCTGAAGGATATGGCCACGTCCACTGGAGCTTTTGGTTTTCTCAGGTACGTGGACCCTGTGCGTCGTTGCATCCGTCGCTGAGCTTGTAATTAGGACTATGGGTGGCACCGTTGGGATCTCAGTTGGACAGGCGATCTATACAAGCATTCTCAAGAAGAAGATCAATAGAATTCCTGACCTAAGCAGCTTCGACACTTCGCCCGCGGCGCTCTCCGAGAGTGTTAGGACGCTCCAAAATCTGCCGGTAAATACCTTTGACGATCCCTGGTTTTCGTTGTTTTTTTGGACTAAATGCCGCGTTGTTGTAGCAACCCGAAAAGGGGCAGGTCATCCATGCCTATGCGCAGTCGATAAGCGCGATATGGGTTTTCAATACGCCTGTTGTTGGCGTGGGGTTCATTATGGGTGAGTAGCCGGAATTCATTGTGTTTAACTGAAAGTGTTTTGATTTGCGATCACGGTGACAAAGTACTGTTCATGAAGGCATATTCTCTAAAGCGAACCACGATTCAAGGTGCCGCGCATGCGAAGCCAGACCAAGAGATGGCTGCTGGTGACGCGACAGCGCCAGGAAGAGCAGCGGCAGGGGTAGAAGAGGCAGCGGCAGATGTATCAGATGAAAGATCAGAGGAAAACAAACAGTCACTGCAAGGGGCACACGGGGAACAAGATCATGCAGTTATTGACGTTGTTAGCGAGAAGAAACGCACCGACGAATCGGAGAAAGTATAACGACGGGAGAGGCGAGAGGAGAGACAATGCAACAGTATAGCAAGATATTGGACTACTACACTAGTGTTGTATTCCTGCTTGTATCACCACTAGGTGTCGACTTCGTCGACTCAAACTTGTTCGAAATAAAGTAGAGTGAATCGTCGGTTGCTTGAATGCATACGTCGTCCGAGTTTTAATCCCCGCCCATTGCACAGGTTCGTTACTGATCATACTACGTGTGTGTATGTCACCGTTCATCGTCCTGCTCTCCCCTTCTGACTGTCTTGTCTATCTGTAATGGACGAGAACGCCGGAACAAAATCAGCGAAAGGCAAAGAAAAAGAAATGCGGTGTTAAAAGAGAAAAGTACGAGGAGATGTAATGTAAAGTGGATAAGTAAACCGAGGTTGACCAAGCGAAAATGCAGGTCGTTGTTTCGTTTGTCGAGCTGTAAGACAGGGTAGACAGTAGAGAGCCACTGGGCGAGAGAACGAGGCGACATTTTATTTGTTGAGTTGTACGGAACACGACGGTACTGTACTAGTGCGGAAAAACACAAGACGAGTGGAACACCGCATGATAGAAGTCAGAGAGTAGATGCAGTGGCTAGAAATACACAGCCAGGAAGAACAGGAAGTGTTCGCTCATGCGGCCACTTGGAAATGGACCGGAGACCCTATTTGCACGGCTGAGTTTCGGGAACTCCCATCGGGAGACATTTACCGCACAACAAAAAAAATAACAAAAAAATATAAGCTTTATTTTTTGTCGGTCAGATAACCGCTTACTCACTATTTTTTCTGTGTATAGGCCTATCGAAGATATGAAAACGGCTGTCGTGTTTAGGATCCACAGAATCCTCAGGTAATCCCCACCAGTACTGGCAGTACAAGGTGATGATTCGTGTCAATAAATGGAGTATCCTCGACAGTCTCGATCCATCATTTTTCGGGTTCTTCGGGCGACAAACGGCCAATTTGATATAATTTTTTCATAAAAATAACTGTTCTGATTTGTGTGCTCCAGCTGTGCAGAAACCACAGCATAACTTACGTCCAAGCAGCATAGGTCCAAGGTTGCTCTCCTCCCTACGGCAATGTACAAATTTCTAAGCCCTGTGCTCAAGTTTAGAGATGGCGATCTGCACGGCGACTACACAACCAGACCATGGATGGCAAACTCTCCTACGTATGAGTGTCAGATCAATTGAGAACGTCAATACCTCGTTGTTTTCATGTGATGGACCTTCACTGGCACCTTGTCAGCGCTCATCATCAAACTGGCGCCTTGCGATCCGATTGGAAGTTAGCACGGGTTGATTGGCGCGCCCACAGCTGTCTTGACTCCAGCATGTTACGTCCGAGTCTCGTCACATTGTATATTGGGAGCTGGATTAAAACTCGGGAATTCTTTCCTGTACAGTATTAATCCCCCTCCACTCTCCCAGACCCGTTATATTGACTAGACCGCCACTGTCACTTGCTCTGTACACTATCCGCTTGTATTGTAGTCGGCCATTCCCAGACCATGTCAACGCTCCCCCCAACTCCCCCCATCCCTCCAAACATCGCGGAGATGTAAGTGTCGTCGTATCTCATGCAGCACGAGTCTGACTCCTCTTTCCACAGTACTGCCCCGATGGTATGTGGGGTGCTTGGTCTTATCAATATTGATGATGCTATACGCTTCACCACTTTTAGTTGCTGGGCTCCCTGTGGAACTGGACTTTGTATGGGGTCCTCATCGTTCAGCTCTGTGAGTTTCTCATTTCCTGTCTCCGTGATTTCGTCCTCGAAGCTCATCGGCGGTGAAGACGTGTACAGCTATAATTTCCAGGGAGATAGGACACCCCTTAAGCTACTAGGTATGTACTACTCGGGCGCCGTTTATAGGTTGTGCTCTCTGTCCTGATAACAGCTCCCTTGCAGTGTACTCTGTATTCTTGATCGAAACGTTGCAGACGGCACTCACTGGAGCAGACCTCTATTATTGGCTCGTTTCCGGCTTCGGAAATTTGGAACGCCTCACCTCACCTCACCTGTCTGGCTTCGACGTGCCCATTATCGGATCCATCGTTTCAATGGCCGTCCAATTTTTTTTCGTATATCGCATCTGGGTGCTCAGCGGGAGGTCGTCCTGGTTTCTGATCGTATGTGTGATCATATGTCTCGTGAGTCTGTCGTGTCAATCTCGTGCCTATACTTCACCTCCTTACCTCTCAGTGCTCTATTACTGCCGCAGTAGCTGCGTGTTATGGGGGTGTCTACGTAAGTCCTACTTGTCCCGAGCTATTTCCAATTCGGCTCACATCCGTAGGTGTATCTCCACAAGAAGTTCGTGAGTGGCCGAGTGCTCAAGGTCCTCGCCTTGGTAGGGCCATCATGTCTGCAGGTTACCTGCTTCTTCCCCCTCTTTGCTAACATCAACGGCCCTTACAGACTTGGCTGAGCGGAAATGCCTTGGGTGACATCCTCATCGCCGGCTCCATGCTTTTCCATGTAAACCCTTGGTGCATTGCTTATGAGCCTCTGTACTGATTCCTCCCTCGTTGCTGCTGCAGCTAGGACGACGACGCAGTGAAGGAGGTGGCAACTTCAGTGACCACGCTTTATCGAAAGTCGTTCGTTTGACAGTCGAGACCAACGTATTGACCAGTAAGCCAACCCTCGGATCTGGTGTGCTGCTTGGTTCAATCATTTGCTCTCAGCAACCGTGGGGATCATATCGCTCTTGATGGTGGCCGTATTCCCCGTAGGTGATTATAAATTTCTCACGTTCAACGACTGACCCCGCTACCTGTCGTAGGACAAGCGCTGGTTCACCTGCCCGTACGTCCCTACTATGTCCATCCGGGTTCAACGTATCTGAAACGCCACCCCACAGAACTGCTATCATTGGAAAGCTGTGAGACCTATCTTGTGGTTTTCGCACATCGTGGCTGACAGTTGACGGGTGCTGGCGCAGGTATTCCAACACGCTCCTCGTCTCTCTGAATAACCGGATCTCCCTCCGCGAGGGGCAGAGAGCTGTGGTTAGATCCCCACCCGGGACGTTCGCTTTCACCGCCAGCTCCCAGCCCACGTCGGAAATCATGCATGCGGAGTTTAAGATGCCTTCGGCGGCCCTGTTAGTAGGAGGGTCGTCGGAAGACTGCGCGCGACAGGACACGAGCCAAATCTTTGGTGGGAAAGACGACGTTGAATCACTCGCGATGAGCTCAGCACGAACCACATCGCAACCGTATCGCAATCCAGCGTACATCGGAAGCTCTCAGGCGTAATGATCTTTCGCAGTTTTTGTCTTCCCAATGTATGTGTACTCTACAGGCCAGATCAAGAGGGACGCCAAAGGATGATGGGAAGTAAATTATAGACGAGATAATCTGACGTGCAGTGCACGACCTTTAATGAGATTAATAGAAGACAAGCGAGGGTGAACAAAGGCAAAGCAAGTTCGCGTTGGAGAGGGGAGCTTGGAGGCACACAATGGAAAAGACAGGAACAACTGGATGATATTTCGAGTACATACATACAGTATAGCTGGCCTTTCGGCACTTTGCGCAGTCTCAGTCAATTCAGAGACCGGTACGCTCGCTGACTGTTGGCCTGCGTGCCTTGGTAACCCGCTTTCTCAGCTTTCTTCGGTGTGGCCATCAGTATGATGAGGAAGGCTCGAGAGGAAGAAAAGTAGTACCTTGAGATGAAATGCAATTGGAAATAAATGGTAAGGGCACAGAACAGGGAGCACAACTTAATGGAAGGGCTCCTGAGCGATTCGAGTCGGCCAGGTTACCCTCAATGACCGCCAGCGGAAACGCCGAAATGAAAAACGATTTTTTTCTGTAGGAAAAGGCAATATAAAGAGAGATTTAGCTTGGCTTGAGTACCAGGTTGTGTGCGTGGACGTACCGCTCATGAGGTGGATGGCCATCAATACTCGAAACAGCTTCTCCGCTACCTCAGATATGTCATCTGGCTTTCCGTTATCGTCCAAATCGATTTTCACATTTCGCAGCAACGGTCGTATTTCGTTGCGCCATAATCATACGGCTCTCCTCCTGCGTGAGTTTGTCCAACCTATGTAATGCATCCTCAATATCTGTCCTCCCAAACAACCTATTTAAGAATCTCCCTAAGCCATCGTGAGTCTGATGCATCTCATGAAAGCGTCCCACGAAACAAAGACTCACCGATTCGTCCCCGTTTCATCTCCTTCGTCGAAAGAGCAAGGACGGAAAGGATTTCAACCATGATCCTACTCATTTATTTCGGTGGTGAGTGGAATCCCAGAATAGATCTTGAGACGTTCGAGGAAGGACCCGACGAGCTCAAAGAGATCAATGAGGGCGTTGTGGCTAGCCTCAGAAACCTTGGCCGTCTGAGATATATGGATGAGGGAGGTTGTATCAAGGATTTTGGGATGATGCACACGGCAAGAAGGACAGAAAATCCAGCGAAAATAACTCTTGCTGGCTTGAACCTCTGGAGGTTCAACATTATTAGACCACCGCTGGGTAGGGGCGGATGGTTGGAACTCGCCAAGCCAACACCTTCACCGAGTGCAGCGAGAAACAGATACAAATCATTGGGTCGAGTAACTTGATCAATCTCTGATCTCCATTACGAGACTCTTCGTATGCCCGTACGTGTTCTTGAAGTACGTTTAGGACAGCATCGGGTGAGTCGCAAGTTTGCAGATTGTTAGCAAGCGGATGGGTGGTAAGATTTGTCCCGGTTTCCTTCTTATACTCTTCCAAGGCGTTGTCAAAGATGGCTTTGGATGTCGAGGTGTTCATGACCACCGAAGACATAGGGATAGCTGAGAGTAGCTCGAAGAAGGGTTTGAGGGAATAGTCTCGAGGAGGTGGATAGGAGAACCAGGCCGCAAGCCAAGCCTGAAGTACAGCTGATAGACCACTACGGCCGATGACTTACACACATATCGATGCCTCAGCCCAGCTTAGACGCCGCCCAGCCATTCGTCACTAGCATCACTATCACTTGGACCTGTTGTACGGGGGGTGCAGGCGAAACGAGTGTTTGTTGATGTTTACGGCACACTTGTTTCCTCCTCATCTCATTACAGGCACATACACCTCTTTCGCTTCCCTCCCTACGCCCCCACATCCAATGACCCTGCCTCGTCTGTTTGTAGCAGGAACCGTGCCCGCGGAATCGTTATCGTGGATCTGCGATACATGTTGTGCATGAAGTTCGCGAGAAGGGGCGCGTAGGTAGAAGTAGCCGTGCTGGCATGACATGCCGGTGGGATGTCGGTTTGACGGTTTCTGACACATTCAGCCGTTCTATATATCGGTCCATCAGCGCGCGCCGCTGTAAGATTTAACAAACCGACAAGACCAGAGAACCCTTGTCTGATGAGCGTTATGACTGCTGATGAGACTGGCCTCTGATTTAAACTTAAAAGAGAGGTCACCATGCGCGCATGCGGACATCTGTTTTCTCATGACTCGTCATCGCGTCATCTCTCGTCATCCTCTTCGGCTACTGTAAAGAGTCAGGTTGACCGACGCTTGACTTTGACCATGACCACCAGCTAACTTCACGAGTATCCCAACGCTCAACTACGACCTCCTCGCCTCGCCAGACACCCGTCCGTCCTTCATCCAGCACCTGCAGGGCGCGCTCATCAACGTCGGCTTCCTCTACCTCGAGCACCCGCCGATACCGACCTCCCTCATCGACGAGGTAGTCGCGTACCTGCCCCGCCTCTTCGCGCTGCCGCAGGAGCGCAAGGACGCGCTCCGCATGGCCAACTCGCCCCGCTTCCTCGGCTACTCCCGCCTCGGCGTCGAGCGCACCAAGGGTGTCGCGGACCAGCGCGAGCAGTTCGATCTTGCGACGCCGCTCGACGTGAATGACCGCTGGACGCCCGGCAAGCCCGAGTACTTGCGTCTGTGGGGCCCGTCGCAGGTGGGTTCCCCAGGTTCGAGAATAAATAAGATGTTATCGGATGACCGCGCCGATCGTGTAGTGGCCGGAAGAGGAGGACGTGCCGGGGTTCAAGACCGCATTCGTGCGGTACCTGGCAGCCGTCGAGAATCTGAGCCACGAATTTGTGCAGCTCGTGGCGGAGTCGCTCGGGCTCGCGCCAGACGGTCTCGCGCGGTTTTTTGACGCGCGCGAGCGTATGCAGCATCGTTCAAAGGTACAGTATGGCGCCACGCCCAATCACGCAGCGGCTCGGCTGATCGCTCGCTTCGTTTGCCAGATCGTCAAGTACCCGACACGAGACGAGGTCGCGTCAGAGCAGGGCGTAGGCCCCCACTTTGACGCCGGTTTCCTGACTTTCGTAAGCCCGACGCCTCTTTTTTTTCGGTGCCTTCTCTCCTTTTCCCCATTCGCTCTGCCGTCGATTCCTCCGTTCTCCCAAGAACCCCTACATACATATCGGTTTGTGGGGCCACGAGGCAATCAATAGCAATTCAATTCATTCATTTCGGCCCAATTCAATAAATTGCCTCATATCATCATCGTTTACTGCTTGTATGTAGCTGCTGCAGGCGTCGGATCATCCCGGCTTGCAAGTCCAAAATTTGTCTGGGCAATGGATCGACGTGCCTCCACGTCCGTACACGTTCGTCATTAATTTCGGTAAAGGTACGTCCTCTTTCTGTCGTCGTAACGTGTTGGCGGAGCGTGGTGTGGGTGCATGTGTACAATCTGACCTGACCTTGGGCCGCGGTGTACACAGGGCTCGAGTCGGTTACGCAGGGTCTTGCGCGGGCGACCTCGCACCGTGTGCTAGCCCCGCCTGCAGGCACGTCGCCGCGGTATTCGATTCCGTTCTTCCAAAATATCGCTCAGGAGGTGCGGCTAAGCGAGCACGTGTTGGAGTGTGCGTCTCGTCTCGTCTTGAGATGACAGCTGCTCATCCGCCTTGCGCGTATTTATAGTCCCTCCTGAGGTGCTCAAGCTCAAAGGGCAGCGTGGCGAGCTCGGCCAGACAGATTGTGAGTCTACTGCCGTCGCCATTGCGAATTTAGCTAAACGTACGGCCTGCAGCGGTAAACTTTAGTGAATATGACAGTCTGCCGTCCGGGCAGGTCTCCCTCATCAATCGGGTCAAGTACGCACCACCATGCAGGTCATGAGGGGTGGTTAGATACTGACGAGAAGCTTCACAGGAGTCACCCAGATGTAGCCGAGAAGCACTATCCCGATTTGTTCAAGCGGTTCTTCCCCTATGGCATGCCAACACACGGCACGGCGTACTGAGAACTCTTCGTCAAAAGGAGGGAGATCCATGTGGCGCGGAAGAAGGGAATGTCGTACCGGTGTACGTGTACGTGTAACGCGAATGTTGAGTGGGGATTGGCCAGTACTCAAAGTAAGAAATTAAGGT
Source organism: Lactarius pseudohatsudake (assembly GCA_021525015.1). Taxonomy (NCBI): domain Eukaryota; kingdom Fungi; phylum Basidiomycota; class Agaricomycetes; order Russulales; family Russulaceae; genus Lactarius; species Lactarius pseudohatsudake. Next base: position 132,052 of record JAKELH010000037.1, read on the forward strand.
GGAGACATAAGCATATCGAAAGGGTGAGCCGAGAGAACTGAGGTCGGAAATGAACACACGTACCTAATTGGCCGTGCACGAGCACTGCCCCGGATTAAACTTGCGGACCCGTCGGTCGAGGCGTCTAAAGCGTGCCGCGGTCCAGATCACTCACTGTAGAGTGTTCCAGAAACTGCTAGATCCCCCAAATCTGCGAATGTACGATCTTGCGGGCTCCTTTCCTTGACATTGTGTCTCTAGCAGGGACTTGTGTGAGCTTCGCGTTCTGTTGTATGTTCTAAGATCTTCATGTGCCAGGGAACTGGTTGACGTGTGTGCCTGAGCGAGTCTCCACATGACCAAGTTGCGGTCAAGATCGTCGTCGCGCCGCGCATTTGTTATGCCCCGGACATCACCGCCAGGCAAGCGCTCGTGCGTAAGTAAGCTAGGCACCGACCGGAGGATATGGTCTGTGTGGGATATTGGGGGATGGACGAGTTGATCGGAAGGTGTCAAGCGGGACGTCGGGGAATGCCGGGGTGGGTGCAGTGTGTCAGTGGAACGATCAAAGGGCGGACTGATCGGGATGAAGAGAGACTCGGACTTGAGCTTGATGGCCACGTCGAGGGGTCAAGGCGATGGCGGGGATGACAGGCTTAGGGGGTCACACTTTTATTGCACGTGCACCAGTGACCAGCCAACCTCAACCGACCGGGTTCTCACCCTCTCCATCTCCACACCACCGAACCACCACCGATCCCTTTCCTCCTCCAACCATGCCCGTCTCCCCTACACAACAAGACGTCCACGCTCAGCCTCAAGTCAAGCTCTGCTCTTCATGTCGTTCTCCTCTAACTCAAGACCTCGACGCAACATCTGCTCACTATTTCTCTGATTCCGACGTTAATGACCTTATGATGTGTTATCCCTGCAAGGAGCGCTATCTCCTCCAGAACATACAACAGCAGGCCCATGAACTTGTCTCTTATCATGACGCTGTCGATGAGTCCCATCGTTTACATCAACACACGGCTCACGCTGTCGACGGCCCCGTCCCATTGATGGATAGTCCCCCGTCTGTGCAACCGCCACCAATTTGTCCACCCTCCGACCGTCCATTACCGTCCAAGGTCCAGCACGAAGCTCTCGCTCTGTCTGTCCCCAGCAAACGCGCAAAATTAGCAATCGTGGTTTCCGACGGACTACGCTCGGCCGTTTCATCCTGCCCCTTCTGTTCCCTCTTCAATACGATCCGATATATCCCCTTTGCAGCATTCGCCTGCTCCAGATCCCTACATTGACATTACGCGCATCCGTATGCGTTCCCAGGGCCACCATTGTCTTTACCCCGGCGCAACATTCCAGGGTACCCAGAAGAGCGGGCGCAACAGCTACGATGTTACAGTCTCCATAGTGGTGGGTTGATCCGTCACAGTGAATTATTATTTAAATGACGCCACGCTTTAACCAGGACGTCGACTTCTCTTCCTCCTTCCTTTGCGGCTATCTCTGCATTCGGGGGCTCACCGACGACTGGCCGGAGCTCACGACTTATTTTGACGCTGAAATTATCGGCAGTCGGTATGGCTTCCTCACCAGAGGATGGGGAGCTGACGAGGACGGTGACATGGTACATTGGGCTCGCTTCCCTGCCTTTCGCCACGTCAAGAACAAGCTCAGACCTCCGCACCTGACCATGGACGGCTACCCGGGCGCTGTTTTTATGCGATGGAAGGAGCGATTCTTAGTCCCCGACCATCGCGTGCAAGATATTAATGGAGCGAGCTTCGCAGGCAAGTGATTTTTATCTCAACCTTATCCTGTCCGGGGCTTATCTTTTGGGCAGGCTTTTACTATGTTTGTGTCGATTTCAATTCTCACGCCCAATCCCCAACAAGCCCGACGCGCCAACAACAAACCTCGTCAGCTCTTATTCCGGACGATCGGGACGCGCAGCGTACACACCCTTCGGCAACATCCAAACCGGACGCAAGAGGAAGCTCTGGCCACGATGATAACGGGAGTTTACACCGCCCCTCGCCTACCGGAACACGGTCGGCGCCGGGGGTGGCTACCATGAGCGGGTTTTACTTCCACCAAAACTCTGAGCCGTAAGTGTTCCGATTCTGTAATGTCGTTGAACACTAATCATTTACTTGTCCGCAGATACCAGCAGTTATCCCTCCAACATGTTCCGGAGACCGTGAGCACTAGCTTTGAGCTCCGATGAGTTCCGTCTTTTGTTCATCTCTTATTTACAAAAGGGATGATCCTGTTATCCCATTCCCCGTCTGTACTCACCACCGCTCGTGTAGTTTTTTTTTTGTAACATTCCGTATGATATCCAGTCAGTGGTTTCTGTGACGGCTTGCACTTTGTAAATGGACGATGATTCGTTTAATTTTTTTGATGCCGGTTCGCCCTGGCAACATGCTGTGCACTGCAGCCGACAGGTGTGAAATAACCGGCCTGAACGGATAAGGGCTAAGCGACACCTCTTTCAATGTCCCAACTATCCCAGCTCGAAACGCAGTCCATAGACGTTGTCCGACCAGAAACGGAAGAATCGACGTATGTGGTCATCATCGGTGCAGGGTGAGTGAGCCGATCTCGTCGATGGTCGACGCTGTGACGTCCATAAACAAAGACTCGCTGGCATCGCCGCCGCAATCGCCTTGAAGGACGATCTCAACTTTGACGGCTTCACGGTGAGAGGTCGTGTGACAATTGAAGTCTGTTAATCTACAATGCTATTCTCCGATTAGATATACGAAAAGTCTCTAGATGGCGTCGGCGGTGTATGGAGGGTGACGCTCTTCCCTTGTTCGTCAACGAAGCGCTTACGTTCTATTCTGTACTTCCAAGGATAACACTTACCCTGTACGTGTCGCGCGCTGCCGTTGCTACAATCACTGACGTCGTCAAACAGGGCTGCGGCTCGGACATCCCTGGGCACTGGTACTCGCTCTCGCGCGCGCCGAATCCGCACTGGACATCATACTACCCCGCCCAGGGCGAGCTACAGGCCTACTGGGACTGCCCTATGGACGCGCGCGGGGCTGCGCGCACACACGCGCTGCGGCACCGAGGTCGTGCGCGCGACGTGGGACCCCGCGGCGCGCACGTACGCCGTCGAGCTCGAGGACGTCGCCTCGCGCGCGCGCCGCACCGTCGTCGCGCGCGTCGTCATCAACGCCACGGGCCCTTCCAGGCCTCGCGCGTCCCGGAGGACCTCCGTGCCGCGGCGGGCGTGTTTGAGGGCGAGAGCTGGCACTCGGCGCGGTGGCGCCATGATGTGCCGCTGGCGGGGAAGCGAGTCGGCGTCGTGGGGAACGGATGCTCGGCGTATGTCTGTCTTTTTTCAGGGACCGTTGGCGATTAGTAATTTGTCGTCGAAGAGCGCAGTTCGTGCCGCAGATATCGAAGGACCCCTCGGTCGAGGTGATCAACTTCTGCCGGAGTCCGCAGTGGTATATCCCGAGAGTAAGTTTGCTATCGTAGTCTATCTGCCAGGCTGAATCTTTGCCTTCCAGTTCCAGTTTGACTATCCGAGCTGGGCTAAATGGGTCTTCGCACACGTCCCGTTCGCGATGTGGGCCTACCGCGCTTTCCTAATGGGCAGGGTACACTTTTAACGTACCTCCGCGGCCCGTCGTTCATGTCTTTTTTTGCCAACTCATAGGCAGATATGCTATTCATGCTATTTCGCCGAGCCGAGTCGCGGCCCCAGCGCGAAGCACGAAAGGTCAGCCCTTTGGGACCGACGGGTCCTCAACTCATGACTTACGTTGCTGGGAAGGGTATGACGAGATACATCAAGAAGATGGCACCCGAGAAATACCACGCCAACCTCATCCCCCAGTTCCGTGCGGCTGCAATTTCCCTTGCGATCTGTTTTTTCATTGCCCAACTCACATCACACAGCACCGGGATGTAAGCGCCTCATTGTGGACCCTGGGTATCTGAAATGTCTGCATCGCCCGAACGTAACGTTGACGTTTGATACCATCGACCGCATCCTGCCGCGGGGCGTGCAACTCAAGACCGGCGAAGTCGTCCCGCTCGACGTGCTGATATTCGGGACGGGATTCTCACTGGTATTGTTCTCCCGCCTCTCGCGCACCGGTCTCTCTAACCAACGCCCGACAGTTGCCCCCACGTCTGGAGATAATCGGTGTTGGAGGCCTCCGACTTGCCGACTATTGGAAGTCGAAAGGCGGCCCCGAAGCATATTACGGCCTTGCGGTGCCGAACTTTCCCAACTACTTCATGCTTCTCGGTACGTTTAGAGAGGGCCAGGCAAGGCAGGGACACTGATGGGGCTCAGGGCCTAACAGCGCCGGAGGACACGCGTCCGTTATATTCATTGAAGAGGTGCAGGTACGTGTGACTAGCGCAGAGCTGCGATCTCAGACATTTACCGTTACCTGCCAGATCCAGCACACGATGCAGCTGATCAAGCCTATCCTTGCGGGAAAGGTGCGGTCAGTCGCGGTCCGCGAGGAGGCGAGCGCAAAGTACAACTCGTGGCTGCAGGCGCGGCTGGCACGCTCAGTGTGGAACTTCTGCGACTCGTATTATCGTCGCGAAGGCACGAACGGGAAGATCATCGCGACGTTCCCGGGGACTGTGAGCCTGTTCTGGTGGCTCGCACGGCGCCCGCGGTACTCAGACTACGAAGTCGTTGTTAGCGGGGAGGAACGGTGGCCAAGGCTGAAGCGGGTCAGTACGTTGCTGGTCGTAGCGGTGGCGGTGATGTTGGGCGTTGTTTCGCGGGAATTGGGTGCCTAATTTAGGATAGCGCTAGAGTTGTCGGGAAACGCCGAGAGGGAATTGTCGCAAAAGAAGAAGACTGCTTTGCCTCTTTCGCTTGCTGGGGCCAACTGGGCTTTCTCTTTCCCTCCCCTTCCACCTCAAGATGTCCACACACACACACGGGAGCACTGGCTCGACCCAGCACATCGTCGGTGTTCATTACCGCGTCGGCAAGAAAATCGGCGAAGGGTCCTTTGGTGTCATCTTCGAGGGTCTGCCCTCTTCCATTCTCCCATCCCCATAGCCCTCCCTGACATGGCCTCTAGGCGTCAACCTCCTCAACTCTCAGAGCGTAGCCATCAAGTTTGTGCGTAATGCATATTCTGCTCCATCTTCCATTCCCTTGAACCTGTGCTGCAGGAGCCCAGAAAGGCCGAGGCCCCTCAACTTCGCGATGAGTGCAGGTCGTATCGCATATTAGCGGGGTGTAGTGCGTCTCATCGTCTTCGGAATTGTTCTCATAATAATGCGACCCAGCCGGCATCCCGCAGATATATCATTTCGGCCAGGAAGGGCTCCACAACATCCTCGTCATCGACCTCCTGGGACCGAGCCTCGAGGACCTGTTTGATATGTGCGGGCGCAAGTTCTCGATCAAGACGGTGTGCATGGCTGCGCGGCAGATGGTGCGTCCACACCCCGCGCGAGTCGTGCTGCGCCTCTGACAGACCGTGGTAGATCACGCGTGTGCAAACCATCCACGACAAGAATCTGATCTACCGCGACATCAAACCCGATAACTTTCTCGTCGGTCGACCGGGGACCAAAGTGGCCAACCGTAAGCGCATATTTTAATATCTAAGCGGTGGAGACATGATCCGACCTCTATGACAAAAAGTCGTACACGTTGTCGACTTTGGCATGGCCAAGCAGTACCGTGATCCAAAGACGAAGCAGCACATCCCTTATCGCGAACGCAAGAGTCTGAGTGGGACCGCACGATACATGAGCATAAACACCCATCTCGGAAGGGGTAAGCTGTTTGCCTGGTCGAGAATGAAGGCGTCCTCTGATACATTCACAGAACAATCTCGGCGTGACGATCTCGAGTCTCTTGGTCACGTTTTTATGTATTTCCTTCGCGGGAGTTTACCATGGCAGGGTCTTAAGGCGGCAACGAACAAGCAAAAGTACGAGAAGATCGGTGAGAAGAAGCAGACATCGCCCATCAAGGAACTTTGCGAGGGTTTCCCAGGTAATCTATGGCAACTTGTCGTCCTTTTTTGAGCACTCTTCTGACCCGCACATGCCCACAGAGGAATTTGGCATCTACCTCAATTATGTCCGGAAACTTGGCTTTGAGGAAACGCCCGATTATGAGTTCTTGCGCGAACTCTTCGTCAAAGTGATGAAGAACAACAACGACGTTGACGATGGCGTTTACGATTGGAACTTATTAAACGGTATGGTCTCTTCAACTTTGCCTACATTCCCTTTTTCATCGTTTCTTGTCTTTCAAGGCGGTCGAGGATGGGAGGTCGCTGCGGTACGTTTCCCTTGTCATGCCGCTCTTCTGATTCGCTCACCCGTCCACACAGCAGAGCAAAAATCAAATACTCTCTCAGGTCCCCGTCACTGCACCTGCACCATCTCCCCAACCCGATCGTCGGAGGGATCTCCAACATCGGGATTCCGACCGTCGCAGGGGATCGAAGGTAGGACTCCTGCACACCGCTTTTGCTGAAACTTGTGACTATCATCTTACATACAGGCACAGCCAATGCTCTCTCCAGTCGGCAGCAATACCCCGGGACCAATTACCCCCCTTTCTGCCGCAGCACAGGTTAATGTCCCCGTGTCGGCGGTGCATCGTAACAGCCACGGTCAAAATCCGCAACATCCTTATGCTGCGGGTGGCTATGAGTACCCGCGCGGCGAGGCCGGGGAAGATTTTAATCAACAGCAATATGGACGGGCGTCACCGATGATGGCGAGTGCTGTACCACCCGCTGTGACTCCAGTACGCGCACGAGCCGGTGACGTTGGCATGTCGCATACGCAGGACGGCGAGCCGCCACGGCAGAGCGCTTTGTGGAAGTTGCTGACCTGTAGCTGCGGTTGATCATCATTCCTCCATCGTTCGCTTCTCTTCAATTCATACACGGCGTTTATCCCGGCGATCTAACCCACTCCATGCCTCCTCACGAGATCTTTCCCGCATTGACCATTCATCTCTCTCTCGTTTACTGTCTTTCTTTAGATACCCTTTACGTTTCTAATCGGTTTTTTCCCCGGTGTGCAATGTTCTTATGGATGCTGCTTTAATTCAGATTATGGGAAACTACATCCGGGTCCTACAGTTTGAGGGTGGGGGATTCGGCAGGTAATTTAGGATATAGGAATAACGGCACTTTCGAAACAAATGACACAACTGATATACCTCGCAAAGTTTATCCCTATGCACATCGTCCGCGGGTATAAGAGACCAGAACATCGTAAACAATCAAATGCGATGGAGAGCAAGAAAGCATCGAGAGCGGCGGGGGTATCAGTGAGACAAGGGCCCCACCTTCCGCCGACGGATATGGTACAGACGATAGCGCCGCCGAATACAAACGTGATTTCCAATTCCAATCCCCTTTCATCTTATCGCCGCTCACGCACGCTACGTACGTCGTCGCCAGGGCCACGTCTCACATAGCCCCGGCTCGGGCTCGTGCTCCGGCTCCCAGTCCGGCTCCGACTACTACTACGCCGTCCCCGCCACCGCGGCCTCTGCTGCTGCTGCTGCTGCTGCTGCTGTGGTCGCTGCCGATAGCCGTGATGATAACGGTGGCGATGTGGCACCGCATGCTCGCTCGGCGACACCGACGACGACGCCCAGCGCTGCTGCTGCTGCTCGTCGCTCCGCACCGGCGAGTACCCCGCAGGCGGCGATTCGCCTGCATAGCGCGCGCCGTCGTCCCGGCGGTATTCGACGCATGGCGACGGCGAGCGCGAGCGCGCACGCGCCGACGGCGCTGCTGCCCGCTCGTCCCGATACTCGACGTACGAGGAACGCGAGCGCGCACGTGGCGGCGGCGGCGGCGGCGGCGCTCGGTCTACGTACGTCTCGCGGGCAGGCGATGGGGCCCGCGGCGGCGGCGATGGCTCGCGGGAGCGTGTGTGGTCCGTATGCTTGGGGACGGGCGGGTCGGTGGTGCTGCGGTGGGCTCCGCGGGTCGGCGGCGTCGTCGTAGTGCGCGGGCGTGTGTGCGTGCGATTGGGGGTACGACTGGGAATATGCACGTGAGTGCTGTGGTGGCGGTCCCTGGGTGTGATACGAATCGCTGCGCCGTGGGGCAGGGACTGGGGCAGATGCAGGAACAGGTGCAGGTGCACGCGGCGGCGGCGGCGATGGCGATGGCTCGCGGGAGCGTGTGTGGTCGTATGCTTGGGGACGGGCGGGTCGGTGATGCTGCAGTGGGCTCCGCGGGTCGGCGTCGGCGTCGTAGTGCGCAGCGTGCGATTGGGGGTACGACTGAGAATATGCACGTGAATGCTGTGGAGGCGGTCCTTGGGAGCGATACGAATCGCTGCGCCTTGGGGCAGGGGCGGGGACTGGGGCAGGTGTAGGCGCGGGCGCGGACGCAGGAACAGGTGCAGGGGTCGGGGCAGTTGTTGGAGTGGGTGCTGTCGTTTGGGCTTGCTCGAGGGGCGCCGTGGCGGAAGTGGAAGTCGGTGGCGCAACCCGCACAAACTCCCACCCCCACCCATCTGGGATGGGTGGACCGAATGAACGTGGGTAGTAGGTACCGTGGCGGTGTCTAGTATATCCTCCGCGTGGCCCGCGCCCGCGTCCGCGGAAATGGCGAAAGGTACCCCTTCCATAACTATTGTCTTGGGAAGGCTTCAAGGATTGATCAGCTACGCTACGGACGGAAAGTAAGACACACTACGCACCGGTTGCGCAGGCGGCTCGTGATTCTCTTGGTAGTGTTGTTTAGTAAGTCTGGGAGGGGTGTAATCTTCCGGTGGTACCCAATTGCCTTCGCCCTTTGGCTGGGATTCAGGGACAAATTGTGTGTTCTGGGGGAAAGTCGTGATGCTGGAGACATGGACGGGTGTTGGAGGACTAGCTCGTATTCTGCCTAGTTCCTCTAGAAGTCGGTCAATAGGTACTTGAATGCGACTCTCGGTTTTTTCCAACATATTTTCAAACTTGGTCTTCAATTCCGTAGTCAACCTGGGAATGGTGTTCTCGACCCTCTGGAGATCCCTCTTCGACAACTGGAAAGTCCGAGATAGGTTCGTAAGCTCATCCCGGAGGTGGACGTTGTCCTGGACGAGCTGTTCGACCCTCTTGTTTTGCTCTCCAATCGCGAGAGTGAGTCCTGTGATAGCACGGAGGAGCGTAGGTTCGAGGGCGGCGAAAGTCGGCTGAGGCGCTTGGGCCTCCTCTTCACTCACGGACGTCACAGGTTCTAGGGGAGGGGCTGGGCTAGGAGAGATCCTTGACGTCGTCTGGGTCCACACAAAGTCAAAAAGTGAGTCACACTATCCAGGTGAGGATACGAACCTTCCGTCTCCTCGCTGGTGGGGCCACCCCATCGAAGACAAGATAAGTCCTCTTACGCTTCCCTGACTCGATGACTGCGGCTGCAGAGGGCTCAATTGATGGTGGTAGTCCCGGTGGCTTCCTGTCTACTTTACTTACGTATCGGTGGTTATCTCTTTGTTAGTCGCGGAATCTCTCGTACCGAGTGTAGGAGTCCCAGCCCTAACGAGCGTTGTATTACTAACACTGTCCTCGGGATCGATATCGGTAAGAGGCGAACTCCATCCACTGTCATCTCGAGGGTGTGACATGTCCATTGTGTCGGGTAGATAGATATGAGGCCTGGTGGTGGTGGATGAAGACGTAGTGATGCCCTTATCAGTGATTCATGTGGGCGATGAACGGCACATACAGCCATTTTATTAGGTTTGCGCTTGTCCCAGACTGATATAATGCCCATTTAAGGGGGGCTGGCAGTGCGGGAATGACAGGGCGGTTTTTGTCCCATCAGATTCGAGAAACCGTCACCTGATACCTCGGCGGCTAGTGGTGATTGTTTGTTTGACACCTTTCTCCTGGACAAATGAACTGTGTGCCATAGAGTATCTAGTTCGACGAGTCGTTGTCAATGGTAACGGTTTCAGATGAGTGAATGCACGCTTCAGCTAGATGCGCGAAACAATGACTCTGGTGACTGTTTTGCAGCGATTACAGCATGCGATACCGTAATTGGTAATCACCGTGCACAGCCACGAGTCTCCTTGTCCTTGCCTATCTCCATTCGCCACTTCTGAATTGCAGCCTCGAATGAACCCATTACACCATTATCTGTTATTCTTGTACTGTGTACAAGAGAAATGACCTTAGCAGCCACCAAACGAAGATATGGAACTTAACTTAACTTGTCTCCAAGTTCTCTGAATTTGTCCACTCCGACGCTTTCAAGTGCGCGCACAGCCCGATTATAATCAGCGTACAAAATTCGCAAGGGCCAGCACAGGACAGGATCCATGAGCCGCCCGCAACGGCAGGAGCGCCCTTCCACATAGCATCCGGGACAGATATGCATGCCGTCACTGACACCACACGAGTTCTCAGCCGGGAGAGAACAATCCTTGCACCAAAAGGAGCTGACAAATATGTCGGAACCGCAGAAATCGCATATAAATCCTGGATAACCTCCTGTATCGTAGGTGTTGTGGTTGAAGTCGTTCACGACACGCCCCAGCACTTCCGCATCGGGGTGGTACTCATCCCGGATGATTTCTAGGAAGAGTTCAAGCGAGGCCTGCACATCATTGGCGAGTTGCTTCCGAAATGCGCCATAGCTACGTAACCCATATCAGCGAAAAGCATCACTCAGGCGATTGTAGTGCACACTGGCCAACGCTGCCACCCTTCGTCCTCGCTAGATCTTCAAGGAGCGCAGTGTTCCGGCGGAGTGTGTGATGCATTGTACTTTTGACGCGGTATGTCTCCGCCCGGCACACGCTAATAGGGAGGTGTGGGAATGTTTCACCACGTTAGGTGCAGTACAGAACCTCTTACCGTCTGTAGATCGGAAGCTCGTGGTGCAGCGCGATCTTGGCGCAATTGGTTGTCATACGCGACCAAGACATTTTCATGGTCAATCCACCGTGATTAACGACTTGATGGCAACTTCTTGGTGGCACTAATACGAGGTCACCAGCCTTCTGCTCGGTGATATAGACCCTGCAAGGGGCCGCAGCGAGTTCTTTTACCGACATTGCATGTTCCTCCAAATCCAGTTCGAAGCCCAAGGTCTGAAGGTACATTGCCATTGTCCAGGCGTCGGAGGTCTCAGTCATAAACCAGAACGCAGAAGCACCATTTTTAGCATAGCACATGAGGTTGTGTCCAAAGGATGCGCATAGATCCTTGTGGAATGGTGTGAATGTATCTCCTGGACCAAGATAGCACATCAGGGTTTCTACACGAGTCTTCGCACATGAACATGAGAGCATACACTTCGTTTGAGAAAGCACTCACACCTTCAGGAAGATTTTGCATGATATCAGCGGGACCGTGTGGACGAAGCCAATGGGAAACCGGAGATACGGTTTCTAACCACTTTTTCCATTCACCCGGACATTCCATGTCCTTGGCATACCATCGGGCAGTTTCTGCGAAACATTTTAACGAACGTCCATGAAGAAAAGTACCAAACAACCGACCATCAACGCTAGCGTAGGGTTCGGTGGACTCTAGATGGTCCATGAATTCCGCAAAGGAAACGTCGAGATCGCAGCGGTTATGTACGTCTCTGACCTGAATGTCTGGACAAAAATGGTGACCACAACCGAATTATCTGCCATGTTGCCGAGCTCACGTTGTTGCCCATTTTCACATAACCATTGGGTGTTGAAGATGGTAGCAGGCCATGCTCGATGCTCGTGCATGCCCTCGATGACAAGTGGCACGCCCAATGCCTCGTGTGTGTGGATGATCACTTCCAGATTCTTGTCCGAAACAGATATGCGAGGTATTTTAAGGAAACGAGACCCCCTGGAAATGAGTCCGTCCATGGACCATCCGGAAGAACTGAGGAAAGGTCCCGGGGGCATATTCTTGAGATGAGAAGCAGCGCGACCAACGTGGCACGGTCAAAAGTCGTGAATTAATGAACCCATCGCGGTCACGTGGAAGGGATGATAATGTCACATGGAAACTCTTATCAGACACTCAATAAACCTTATCGGACATAAAGCTCTCACGTCCCGCTTCTCACAACTTTCAGCATGTCCCATGTTTCCTCTTCCTCACCCAACGACCTTGATATCTGGGAGTTTGTTACTTGCTCCAAGTGCCATCTACCCTTCTCCTCGGGACCATCAGCTCCCCCTCAAGTCCCATTCTGGCTCACCGAATGTGGGCATGTCATATGCAACGTCCACCTAAGTAAATCGGCATCATCTGGAAGAGCTTCGTTAAATCGACAAGAACTTGCCGTCAGATGCCGATCAGTCATGCTGTGTATGCGGAAGCCAGCAGATACAGATGATGCCCCTTCAAAAGGAGGTGTGAATTTTACCTTTAGTATTTCTGACAAGGACCTGAAAGCCGCAAAAGTTGGACCCTCCAATGTCTGATTGGTTTTGTTCGATACCTCGTGCAATGGACACTATATCTTATGCAGTCAAGGTTTGCACATGTCTCATTCGCGATCAGTTCCGGGCTAAGTCCTTTCAGTTTCAACAAGATATGCTAGCTTCGCTCATCCGGTTTCAACGGGAAAAGATGGCCCAGCAGAGAGATATTATTATACGAGTCAAGCACGAGCGGGAAGAGCTGAAGAATTTAAGGAAGTGCGTGAGTCCCCTTGCTTGTTGTAGTTAGCTGATCGACACTTCCAAAGGATGGTTGAGGAGCTTCGAGCAGAAAACGAACAATTACGACTATATGCTGGTCTAGATAGTAATGGAACAATGAGCGCCCCAAATTCCGGTAGCAAGCGTCGAAGAATAGACGCATACAAGTGAGCGTTTTCTTGAGTCCGTTCGACACTCATCGTTCTTTACCAAACACAGCGCCGATGGGAGGAATCTTTCGAGTCCTCGCTCAGCGACGACGCCCCTGGGACCCAACAGGTTGACCCTCCCCCCTGACCGTCAGCCACCTGTGCTCGGACAACGGTCCTCAAATGCGACAATTGCGAATCCGAAGGACTCGCCAGCAGACCGGCGTCCGTTATCCAGTCGATTGCGGTATGCTCTGGACGAATCGACGAGAACTATACTAACCGCCACAACTTGACGTCCACTTACTCAGACAGTACACATATGTCCCTTCGCATTCGCAGCAGGGGCAGCTCGACGCCTCGGAGCCCCAACAGGGGACTCCGTACCAACAGCAGATGCGCACGATGATGCCGCCACCTCCTTCGGTTGCTCGAGAGAAGGCTAACGGGGGGTTGCAATCTGGGGGTTTCCCTTCTCGTGCTCGTGGTCAGCCGCCTCCCGGCGATGTATCAAACCAAATGCAGCGTCCTCTACCACCAAGCACTCCTTTTGGACCGGCCGACGTGCATCTTGTTGGCAATCAAGCCATGGCTTCTGGTCGCTTCACCCCTCGGGCGTCAACATCACAGGGCGCGAACCCGCGCTTCATTCCTCAGACTCCAGACCCAAGGCGCTTTGTTCCCACTGCTCCTATAGCTGGCGGGCCTCGGATACATTCTAGGGCCGGCAACCCCGAACCCGTTATGCACGGAGGACAGAGGACCCCATTCTTTTCCGGGACAAGGATGGGCTGAGCATTCTCGGTCCGACCAGTCTCTGGAACCATAGTTGATGGTCGCGTAACTTATGGTCCCAAATAAATGATCTCATCGCAAATAATAAGCTGCGTCGTTGAAGGAACATCTAGTGGCGAGGTTTTTGAACACAGGTGCGTCTTTCAAAAATAAAGAAGGGGGATGTACTAGTCACCTAGAAGAGGCGCAACCGAGTCTTGACTGGGCCAAGTACTCAGAACATTTCGTCTTTGATCAAGTTTGATGTCGGCAATCAGGTCTCCAGTTTCTTGTTCGCCATGAGAGTCTTATGGCTAACTAGGCATTTCGACTGCTGCGCACGAATGAGAAATGTCCGCGCGTCAGCTATCATCTCTGAGATTATTGGTACTAATGCAGGCGACGGGTGGTAGCGTCAGCCTACAGCCGCGCGTGCCAGTGTTCCGTATATTCGCCCACCAGCAGTAACACCCTCGGAGGCGATACCCCTACTATATTAAGCGATGACCCCTCTTATCCGATAGATAGTTTTCTTTTGTCGGACAAGATAACCAATGCCAATACCCTGAATGGCTGAGATTTGGCAACTGCAGCGGAGTTGGCTGACCTCCTGTCGAGAATCGCATAATTGTCTAAATTAAACCAAAAAGTGCGGAATCAGCGAATACTGAACTCCCTCCCTGACCATGATAGATGACTTCCGGGCTTCTCGAGGACCTGAAAGTCTCGCCTCCCCCTGTTAAAATGAGTCATCGTGCCGCTCGTTAGGTGACCGTTCGCTCTATGAGGTGCCGGCTGCGCTTGGGACGCTCCAATCGCTTGCGACCCTTCATAAATCCTCGAATGGCTGGTTACGAGTCTAGCCGCTCGTGATCGTCGTCTAGACCCTACGGGGCTGGATGCGACCGAAGCGGTTCCAGTAGGACATTTCAAAAATATATCTAAGCCCTTGATGCCTGCAAACTCGAAGCTCCGGGAGACAACAACCGGGAGACAAAGGTTGTTTTCAACTTTGTGCATCAAAATTCGTGCATATAAACCAGTTCTCCTCTTCATAACCGAAACGTTTCGGCCGTGACAAGTGAGTACTGTATCGGATAAATGGGGGTCCACTTTATCGACCCAACTGTCCAAGATGCTGCTGCGGTGACGTTGCTATAAGTCTCGGCAAAAGGACTAAGAAGCGGAGATATTTCGGAGCACGTGCCGATATCCCCTTGTCAACGGTTTTTAATTGGCAGAGGCTCCTCAAAAGTCTTGTCAAAAGTGTCAGACTACTTCTAATTAAATTCGCCTCGGTGGATCGGAAGAGACCATGTTAAGCACCAAGGTGTCCCCCCTTGGTCCGCGCGCAGAGTGTGACTACGTAGTTTGCGTTTGCGTTCCAATCCCTCTTGCAGCGCTGCAGCACAGGTGGGTTTCCACCCACGGCGCCACCCCGGCCGAGCGTTGTTTGTTCAGGTTTATTCAATGCTGTAGCATGGTCGCTCCAATACTGTTGCTGCGCAGCCAAGCACCGTAGAGTTTCCCCTTTCATTGTCCCACAACCATCATCACAATGCCCCCTTATGCTACTGGTGAGGCCAGCCAATATTATAACGATAACCAGCAGCACGATGCATACTACGATGGCTCCCACTTTGATCCATACAACACGCACCAACGACACGATTCCAACGATCAGGGGAGAATTCAAGAACCGTACCAGGATGAACCCATCCACCCTTTATCTCAGGGGCACTCAACGGACCCATTAAATCATGAAAATAAGGAGGAGCCTACTTTCTACGCCGACGAGTTCAGCGCAACTCCCCGGAATGGGTCCGTACTTTGTCTCCCGCATGGACCGTGGACCGCGGCATGCTCACACTTCTCCTGACATAGGAATCCTCGTAATGTGCGGACGTGGCGCTACCAGCAGGGTCGCCATCTATGGACACGGGTATGTGCGAGTTGAGCTTGCTTCGCACGGAGTTGATGCCGACATTTCTGTGCTCTGCTTGCTCTCCAGGGAGGCGGCCTGCGGTGTTTGTGCCGCTTCTTCTGCTGTACCGTTTTCATCGCTTTATTCCTCGTAATCGCGATCGCTCTCTGCCTCGCATTAGTACGTTGGTTCTACACACTCCCTCAAGCGCGCACTTATCCCTGTTTTCAGTGGATACAACCCCCGGACATCATTATCGGGGGCAACAACAACACGGTAAGTTTCGATCATATTTGAGAATGGCATTTGACTAACGCCGGGAGATCTCAGTCCCCAGTTGTCACACAAGGCGTTAATGTCGTGAACGACGGGATTCAAGTCAAATTGGGCCTTCCTGTGCAGTGGGTGTCGACGATCTCCCTGCGGTGTACGGTACCATTGATTGTTTGCTTATAGAGTTGTCAACCCAAATTACTTCTCGGCGAAACTTACCCATGTGACGGCCAACGTGAGTACCGGTTCATCTGCGTGTCATCTATACGTTGACCGCCAGTATAGATCATCTACCCTATTAACAATACATACATCGGTAATGGAACACTCAGTAACGTGAACCTACAGTCGCATTCCACTACGATCTTCACATTCCCGTTCACGATCGACTACACGGAGAGCATTGATCCGAGCTCTGCCATTATAACCGACATTGCGGCAAAATGCCTCGCCTCGCCGCAAAAGGATTTGACAATCAAGTACGAGTTGACTGTCGGCGTGAAAGTGTTCTTTGTTTCGGTTTCGCCAACCATCAGCGACTCGATCTCCTTCACCTGCCCTATTTCCTCGAGTGACCTAGAGGTCCGTTCACTCATCTCTTCTACTGTCAATTTGACTTGACCTTTCTTGTTATGCACAGACCCTGGCGAAACAGCTTGGTCTAAACCTCGGTTCTGGATCGTAGTTGAGTATCCTGTGATGAGCATATTTCGGAGGACGAATGGACAGTAATGATATTTTCGTCGACGATCTCGCTATCTATTTATTATAAGTACTTACCTTGCGGCGGGCGCCAAAGTGTCCCCACGGGGTTAGATGCGTGCCTGTCGACTATCACTTATCAGCTATCGTAGTGATCTTGCTGGGGCCACAAAGCCATATGCGGTTGGTATCACCCGCGTCTCTTGCGAATCATGCTTCATGCTCTAGTTTGACAGGACTCCAGCTGAGACTGGGTGAATGGTCTGTCCTTCTGACGTTGGAGTGTCTCCATGTGAAATGACAGCAGGACGAATAACTGTCAGGTTTTGCATTCACATGAGACCGATTGACACCCTGTGAAATAGAAGTGCAGAAGTGCGACGATCCCCTGAAATCCATCCACCGGACTTTCACCGGTCCGAGACGCACAAGAAAATAGCTCAAAATCTGGTCTCTTCACTCCGCTCTCTCTCTCTAAAATGTCATATCCCCCCCGCATATACCCACCTCATCATGTCTTTGCCCGGTCCCACTCCTCTTCAATCGTTTCTCGGTGGTGTCTGCCTCGCTTTCCCCGTACAGGCCCTTCTTTCCTTCAATAATAACACCTTCGGCATCTCTGGTTTCATGCATGGCGCCGCGCGCGGTAGGCTAGAAGACGCTATGTCAGTGCTCGGATTAGTCCTCGGTGGTGTTGCCGTTGCGGTCATCGAGGGGGACAAGCCTACTGTAGGAGACACTGCTCCACTCCCCCTCATGCTATCCGGGCTGCTTGTCGGCGCAGGTGCAAAGGTCCGTCAGACTATGATAGTAGTCCATTGCCTGCAGTAATGTCATCACCTGGCCACGAACAGATGAGCAACGGTTGCACGTCCGGGTAGGTACAACCTGGGGTTTTTGCCTCATGACTACCAATGGCGACATTCTCTCACCACCACCCCTTTTTCTTGCCCGCGGCAGACACATGATTTGTGGCCTGTCACATTTCTCCAGCAGGTCCGTTACTGGTCCGTTACAAGAAATCCCCGGCGTCGCGTGCTCACCGTTTATGGTCGCAAATATGATTTGCACACCCCAGATCTATCGCCGCAACCGCGACGTTCTGTGCAACAGCCTCGCTCACCGCGCGTCTCTTCCACGGCATGCTCCCCCCTATACCGGGGGACCCGTCGCTCGGCGCTCACGGCGGCGCTCTTCTAACCAGCGGCGTCGTGGCTCTCGTTTCGACCTTCGCCGCCTCGCGCGTGATTAGCGCGGGTGTCCACGCGCGCCGGGCAGTCGCGTTCTGCAGCGCGTTCGGGTTTGCATTCGCGCTGCGTCTATCCAACCTTTCCGACTCGCGGCGTGTCCTCGCGTTCTTGTTGACACCGGCACATACGGCATTCGACTCGTCGCTTGCGTACCTCGCCTGTCGGCGCAATCCCACTCACCACGTTGCTCTATCGCATTGGGGCGGTGCGCGTGCCAAAAAAGGGCAAGGTTGACGCACGGTTGTTGACAGGCGCTGCTTTGTTCGGTGTCGGATGGGGGATTGAAGGTATCTGCCGTAAGCTTCTTTTGGGACGACGTGCCGCTAGATCGCTGCTAATGATAGTCATTTTGACGTGTGCCGCATGCAGCTGGTCCTGGGCTGATCAACTTCGGTTGGGCGCTGGCGACGGGTGCAAACGTCAAGCCGCTCGCGACCTGGTTGGCTGCTGTTATCATCGGAGGCTTTGTGGTGCCATCATAGCGACAGTCTACGACACTTTGTTCACGCCGTTCCTGTTCCTTAATTTTTTTATCATTACTCTATTCTGAAACACACTGGAACCGTAAGATACACAACAAACAATCAGAGGGTGGGATATGCGTGGCGGGCGACAACTGACATTTACGCTGCTGTTACAGCTGGGACTGCAGGGGTTGTGGCTGAGGTATTTTTACTCCGTCCCCAGCGTACCCCAAGACGTTCGCCGTCCATGTCGAGCCCGTTGGCCCATGCTTCAGCTGCGCGCTCCGCCGAGACGCGGTCTTTGAAGTTTACAAATGCGCATCTAGAGTTTGGGCACTATGAGGTGAATTCTGACAAGAGGTGGGGGGGGGCTCACCTTGATTTTGCAACGTGAACTACCGAGCGCAGAGATGTGGGTTCAACACCGGGTAGTGACTTGATGACGCGTGTGCGGACGGTATCCTCCGTTGCCGACGCAGGTAAGGAGGATAGGAATAGCGACATCTGGGTGCATGTGAGCCACCAAAATTTGAGACACCGGGAGGACGTACCACAGATTCATCTTCTGGCGGCTTGAGGCCCTGCTTGTCGGCATGCCCAGCCAAGATCTTGCGCGCGACGGGGTCGTTTTGTCCAAGATACCTATCTTGGATGTTCTGCTTTGACAAATCGTTCTCCACTGGCATCTCATGTCTATAAAAAATGAGCGGACTCAGCTCCTCGATCCTACTATACCGCGCAGGGGAAGAAGGTAATCGTACCGGTATGGGCACTCCGTGCCGCGATTGCAGTCCCCCTTGGCGTAGAAAGAACATATATGTGGCCGGTTGCGCTTGTAATAAGGCTCCGTCCGCGCCAGCTGCTTGAGCATCTCCCGACCCGCCGACGACGCGCGACCATCATTCAGCTTGTTCTCGCTCCCGGCAAACTGCACATTATATGTCAAAAACACGCCTCACTGACGGGGTAGAAGGGGGGGGCGCACCTTGGACTCTTGGTTCTGCGCATAGTATTCGCGGTTGATGTCACTGGTCGGCGCCTCGTTCGCGACGCCCAGCGCAGTGTCGCGGACCTGCGTCGGGAGGTGGTATTCGAGGTCGAGGAGGCACGTCTGGCACACGTTGCGCGTCTTGGCGCAGGTCTGGCAGACGACGGTCGTCTTGAAGCGCATGCCTGCGCCCGGGTTCCAGCGGAAGACGGTGAACGGGCGCGCGCACGTCCCGCATTCCCGTCCGAACTCTTGCTTGGACTTTACGAAAAGAAAAAAAAAAGGTTGGCATTCGGTGAAAAGAAAATGTGAATCGTGCGCGTACCATCCGGATGAACGGGTTGTCCCCCAGGCCTTTCGGATGTTATTAGACGGCTGTCAGGTGGGAAAAGCTACGGCGCACATGTCTCGCAAAGGATGGGAAATTCGCTCTGTTCCCAACCGGCCTTGTTGATGTCTGCTTTGGGTGGCATTCTCAGGGAGGACGATGGTGTTACAAACAGAAAAGATTGGATGACAGTTACACTAGCAGTCGCTCGTCCCAACTTGTAGATGATGACTCAGCTGCAGACCCTAACCTCAACTCCGGTTCGGGTCAAGTGAAGATCACAAAGATGACCAAACATATCTCAGATCTCTGACAAAGAAGTACAAATACATTTGCCTGCTCATTCAGGTGTAAGTCGTTCCGTGTTCGTCCATTGCCAGCAGATGACAGCGCCATCGTCGCTCCAGGGATTTACGATATTTTTGCTACTGTTGCGTCGTCACCTCTTTCTGTCACCAAGACCGTGCGCGCTAATAACTTTGTATAGGTCGTCCCTTTTCGTTCGATGTCAACACGACCCTTTCAGACGATGGGTTTCGGTAAATGGGGGGCATCTTGGGGGTGCGTTCCCTGCCTCGGTCACCGATTGTCTGGCGTCTCATGTTCCGTGCAATTGAGGCCCGTCCCTGTGGAAACTAAAGACGCGATTGCCGCGTGTAAAATTCCTGCCAGAGTTGTCAGTGCTGGTATGGTCACCTCCATCGACAAGGAACACGGTTTCTCCGTGGTTTCCCTATCTCCGTATGCTGCTGGGGACGCCGAATGACCAGATTGCGGTCCGCAGTCTTATGGAAAGAGGGCTTAAATGGCCGGATCCGTCCAAGAGGCTGCCGTCCGAACTCAGCGTACAAGTAGTCGAAACTATTTCACCTTGAAGACAACCCAGACTTCAAACAGACGGTTATCAAATCCGCGTGCTGTCGTCGCTTTAGACAGCATCACTTATCTCCCGCGGTCGAACAACGGCTTGTCATCCAGCGGCGTTTCTGCGACCTCTACGCCTCTTGATGACGCCGACACCGTTACATCCCTTAAATAGAAAGGCAAACGCAAAGCCTCGAGGGCAGACAGAGATGCACTAACGCAGAGGAGAATAGAGATGACAAGAAACCGAGGTCTGACTCGGACCTCTTCACATTCCAAATCGTTTGGACTCGGTCTTCACGGTCTATGAGGGCAATTCTTCGGCGAACGGCACTCACGAACATCCTGTGCATGATCAAGACGGACTTCAAGACCCTCCATGGGTCTGTCTATCTGCCCCCTTCTCCCCCCTCTCGTCTGACAAGGTGTTTCAAGGGCAGAATTTCGCAGAGATCGCACAGTCCGATGCGGTGCAGCTTGCGTGGTTCCCTGGCTTCGGTCTTCAAAAGGTCGCAAGGCTTGACAACGTGTTCGAGCGACTCATCCACATGGACGCGGCGGGTGACTCGCTCCCCGCTGCATTTACATCCGTGATCACCCAGACTTCTGCACCCACCGTGTCCGTGCGGCCTAGTGACGGTGACAGTGCTCGCGGACCAATGGGCGTACTAGTGAACGCGGTCTGGGACATGGAGCTTGACCTCAACTCCCCCCTCTCCTGAACCCACACTCGTGCGTCATCCGGGCCCTTGCGCGAGGAACAGGAGAGCCCGCTATGGGACATGTGTCAAGTAGCACTGGTCACTGGTCGGTAAAGGGGGGGAGGGGAAAGGGAAGTGGAACATTACCCCGACAGGTCTGATTGTACCAGTGATGATGCAACATAGCCCGAATGTTTAGTAATGCACCGCATCTCGTGAATGGAAACCAGTTTGGTAAAGGTACAACAACGACGCACAAAGACCAAGTACATCGTGCACATTATACATGACTCGATACAATTCCTGGGGCCACCGGATCTACGTATCCGAAGGCCTCGGGGATACTGGTTTCCAAAACCATTTAAATCAACGACCTTCTCTATGGACACGGTTGTCGACCGATGACTCAAACGGCACTGAAAGTTGATGAGGTATTGTCCAAACAGACACGAGAATAAACGAACCAATATCAGTAGTCATAATTAAGTCCTCGATAGAATGCTCCCAAGAGGATGCCGTGTATTGTTGAATCTTCGAGTCAATATTCGCAGCCTGATAGTCCAGATCCGCGTGGGTTAGAGCTGATTCAGGTGACATGTTCGAGAGACGTAAGAAAGTGGCATGCTTCAGGATAAGAATAACAGCTTCCAAAAAGATTAAATACACTCTAAAAATGATAAAGTGAAATACCAAGGATTAAACGGTTGTCACTAAGACCGGTGGTGAGCTATTGATAAATATCATAAGCCATCGAAACAGACAACTGTGATACAAAGATAGCACATTTTGAATGGTAGGCAGGGACATAACATGCACTACCTTATAAAGAAGTGAGATTTTTACTTTAGTGACTGCGGGGAGCACTTACAAGCTGGAGAAACAAAGATAGACGCCATTAGCAAGCTTGAAAGGAGAGCATGCACGCACACGCTAATGGGCCAGTCGTGAGTATGATACGAAGAGCCAAGGACAGGCGTCATCAGCAGGCTTCAAACGCAGCGAGGCACCGCAGCCACTCACTTCCTGGAGAGCCGAGGACAGGCGTCGTTAGCAGGCTTCAAACGTAGCGAGGCACCGCAGCCACTCACGGACTGGAGAGCCGAGGACAGGCGTCGTCAGCAGGCTTCAAAAGTAGCGAGGCACCGCAGCCACTCACGGGCTGGAGAGCCGAGGACAGGCGTTGTCAGCAGGCTTCAAACGTAGCGAGGCACCGCAGCCACTCACGGACTGGAGAGCCAAGGACAGGCGTCGTCAGCAGGCTTCAAACGTAGCAGGGCACCGCAGCCACTCACGGACTGAAGAGCCGAGGACAGGCGTCGTCAGCAGGCTTCAAACATAGCGCACCGCAGCCACTCACTCCCTGGAGAGCCGAGGACAGGCGTTGTCAGCAGGCTCCAAACGTAGCGAGGCACCGCAGCCACTCACATACTGGAGAGCCGAGGACAGGCGTCGTCAGCAGGCTTCAAACGTAGCGAGGCACTGCAGCCACTCACTCCCTGGAGAGCCGAGGACAGGCATCGTCAGCAGGCTTCAAACGTAACGAGGCACCGCAGCCACTCACAAACTGGAGAGCCGAGGACAGGCGTCATCAGCAGGCTTCAAACGCAGCGAGGCACCGCAGCCACTCACTTCCTGGAGAGCCGAGGACAGGTGTCATCAGCAGGTTTCAAACGCAGCGAGGCACTGCAGCCACTCACGAACTGGAGAGCCGAGGACAGGTGTCGTCAGCAGGCTTCAAACGTAGCGAGGCACTGCGGCCACTCACGAACTGGAGAGCCGAGGACAGGCGTTGTCAGCAGGCTTCAAACGCAGCGAGGCACTGCAGCCACTCACCGACTGGAGAGCCGAGGACAGGTGTTGTCAGCAGGCTTCAAAAGTAGCGCACCGCAGCCACTCACTCCCTGGAGAGCCGAGGACAGGCGTTGTTAGCAGGCTTCAAACGTAGCGGGGCACCGCAGCCACTGGTACTCACATACTGGAGAGCCGAAGACAGGCGTCGTCAGCAGGCTTCAAACGCAGCGAGGCACCGCAGCCACTCACATACTGGAGAGCCGAGGACAGGCGTTGTCAGCGGGCTTCAAACGCAGCGAGGCACCGCAGCCACTCACGGACTGGAGAGCCGAGGACAGGCATCGTCAGCAGGCTTCAAAAGTAGCGAGGCACCGCAGCTACTCACAAACTGGAGAGCCGAGGACAGGCGTCGTCAGCAGGCTTCAAACGCAGCGAGGCACCGCAGCTACTCACTTCCTGAAGAGCCGAGGACAGGCGTCGTCAGCAGGCTTCAAACGTAGCGAGGCACAGCAGCCACTCACGGACTGGAGAGCCGAGGACAGGCGTCGTCAGCAGGCTTCAAACGTAGCGAGGCACTGCAGCCACTCACTTCCTGGAGAGCCGAGGACAGGCGTCATCAGCAGGCTTCAAACGCAGCAAGGCAGCGCAGCCACTCACTTCCTGGAGAGCCGAGGACAGGCGTCGTCAGCAGGCTTCAAACATAGCGAGGCACAGCAGCCACTCACTTCCTGGAGAGCCGAGGACAGGCGTCGTCAGCAGGCTTCAAACGTAGCGAGGCACCGCAGCCACTCACGGACTAGAGAGCCGGGGACAGGCGTCGTCAGCAGGCTTCAAACGTAGCGAGGCACAGCAGCCACTCACGGACTGGAGAGCCGAGGACAGGCGTCGTCAGCAGGCTTCAAACGTAGCGAGGCACTGCAGCCACTCACTTCCTGGAGAGCCGAGGACAGGCGTCATCAGCAGGCTTCAAACGCAGCAAGGCAGCGCAGCCACTCACTTCCTGGAGAGCCGAGGACAGGCGTCGTCAGCAGGCTTCAAACATAGCGAGGCACAGCAGCCACTCACTTCCTGGAGAGCCGAGGACAGGCGTCGTCAGCAGGCTTCAAACGTAGCGAGGCACCGCAGCCACTCACGGACTGGAGAGCCGGGGACAGGCGTCGTCAGCAGGCTTCAAACGTAGCGAGGCACTGCAGCCACTCACTTCCTGGAGAGCCGAGGACAGGCGTCGTCAGCAGGCTTCAAACACAGCGAGGCACCGCAGCCACTCACAAACTGGAGAGCCGAGGACAGGCGTCATCAGCAGGCTTCAAACGTAGCAAGGCACCGCAGCCACTCACGGACTGGAGAGCCGAGGACAGGTGTGTCATCAGAAGGCTCGAAACGCAGCGAGAGACGACAGCTACTCACATACTAGAGAGTAGAGCACCAGCATGGTCAGGTCTGTCAATCTGAAAAGCGTGAATAATATCGTCACTCACCCACTAGGAGTTGGGTCATTTCAGGCATGAGGCATGTAACATAAATCAAAACTTTGTCCACACTTACCCAGATGTATGGAAACGCAAAGAGACACTTCTGAACTATACTCTCTGCACCTTCGATTATGAACCCAGCAGAGGAATAGACGCTGCAATGTTCGTTGAGATCGTCGCTCGGCTCGCCATTTCAGCTGGTGAACTAACCTATTCACAGCCAATGCAACACTCAATTTTAAATTACGCTTCTGCACAGCTAGAAGCATTAATGCGGTTGTATCTTCATTCAATGCTGCAGCTGTCTTCTCAATGAGTTCATCGCAGCGCCTATTTTGCCTGTGCATTTCTGCCGAAGAACGTCAGAATGTAACCCGGGCATTTGACCCTGAACCCACGTTCTAATCGAACAAATCGAACGCGATCACCTAGGGGATGCAGGTAGTACTCTTGAAATACTTTCTTTGTCACTTCAGTCACGTCGTCACCTCGGTTTCCGTAGTCCTCCAAATTGATTTTCACATTTCGCCGGAACTGGTCGTACTTGGTAAATACCACAATGACAGGGACTTGATACCATCATGTTGAGCACAGTCACGAATGTTGGTAACGACGCACCATTCTCATCTGGGCAGATGCCGTTGAAATTTTTGAGATCGAGCTGTGGTCGTTGGTTGTCCATTGGGACGCAGTACCTCAAAATATGAATATGTCCGTCAGTTGTCGTAATCGTGAACATTTGAGAGTCCAGACCAGACCATATTGCATGTAATCTATCACGCAGTCGCGCTTCTTGACACTTTCGTCGAACAAAGTTCTGCAAAATCCCAAGTTCTTCTGTGCTGCCTGACTCGATTCCACGAGAGTCATGAAAAATGTATCCCCGATGATTGGAGAATACAAGTTCATCATCGATTGTATGCTCGCCTCGCTGTCCTCAAGTTTAGAGGCAACCAAAGAGAAGTACTACTGTCACTAACATCCATGGACGGGTCGAGTTCAACCTGGTCGGCAGTGGGATCATATTAGCAGGCAAAAAAGTTGGACTACGTACCTTCTCCGAGTCCCTTTCCCTTCCCCTTCCCCTTCCCCGGTAAATAACGGGGCTCTCCGTCGTTTCGCAGACTCGTTGAAGGATCGACGTTTTTCCTGCGTTTGCCCTTCCGACAATAAGAACTCGGAACTGGAACTTTGGAATTTGACGATGGGGTTGTTGCGTGTCCATTGGAACGATGGTGTTTGGGAAAAGCAAGATTTGATCCCGTCCTCGTCGATCGATGGTTCCCACGATCGACATTCCTCATTTGACGCATTTTGCCGGAGTCCAATTGGCTTTTCGTCCCACCTATAATGTATTATTGGCCGGTGGCTTTGTCCTGCTGCTTGTCATATCATGGTCTCCATCCAAATTCAACCCACCGGTGCATAGAACGTCTGGTCAGACCTGGCCCAACTTCCGCGTTCTATCCCTCATGTGTGACATCGTGCGCATCATGCGTCATCCCTTATTGTACTCTTACGCATCCCGCTCATCCCGCTCTCCAGTCGGAATACCGAAACCTGTTTGAGAGTTGACGAATGTTTGCCTGTTCCACAGTGTCACCACCGTCGTGACCTAGTCGTAAGCAGCTTCCCACCAACGATAGAACCGCGCTCACACAGGCCTGACTACGGCCCTCGCACGCGCATGCGGGGCAGACGAGGAAGGCCAGTACCTCACATAGCCTCGTAATCATAAAATTTAGAAATTTGAATCCCTGCACCGGCGACTGACGACTCACGTACGGACCTTACAGCCTACAAACGGTCCAAGCACCGCCTACCGACGCAGATTGAGCACTTACTTATCTGCGAGCGCGGTGACACTACGCACGGCGTTCACCCAGGATGGTCGTCGAGACCCTTTGTCCGTCATTTAGCGTGCGTCCATCTGCCCAACCTTCTCCCGCCCCTTTCTTCTGACAGGACACATCGGGCCCAGAGCTTCGCGAAGATCGCACAGGCCGATGCGGCGCAGCTCGCGCGCCTCCCTGAATTCGGCCTGAAAAAGGTCACCAGGCTGAAGGCCGCGTTCGAGCCGCCCGTCCGCACGGCACGACGGGCGACGGTCTCCCAGCTACCACTACCGCTGTGCTTGCGTCTCCTCCGCTACTGTCCCAACATCTCCACCCGTTGTCCCCGTGCGGCCTAACTTAGCAGCAGCAGAAGCAGTGGCAGCAGGAGCAGACGAATGGGGGTTGACGTGTACGCTGCCCCTCCTCTCGCTGCTGCGGTTGATCGCGTTCTTGTTGCGGCGGCGGCGACAACCCGAGCTCTCTGAGCGGAGTAATTCCGGTGGATCTGTGTTGCTGTATTGTGTATTGTGTCACATCCATCGACCTCTTGCAGGCACTGGAGGCGCCTCTGCGTTCGTATCGCTCTGCTACCGCCAGCTTTGTTCATGAGCATTGAAACTACCACGGCACACCAGCCGTCTCTGGATACGATGTCGCTTTGATCGCGAGAAATAACGAGCAGCTGGGTTAAAGACGGCGGAAACAGACTTTCACAACTAGGGCAGCGGCGTTGCGGGGTTCCCAATAACCCAACTACTACTCATAGGGTCACGCACCCCCCTTTCCCTCCTATTTCGTCATCGCCTTCGTATTTTCGACCCCTGTTTGCTTCAAGTTTACCTCCTATTGCCTCAGAGAATGTAGATAAACTGTATAAAAAGTGCTTCTACGTATCAGTCGTTCCCTCCCATTCCTTGTGTACTGTACCTCTAAAATCCCACTCTCCAAAGCGAAGTCCTCTATCGGCTTCGCGCGTTCTTATTCGCCAACTGAACCGGCTATTCATCAATATTCATCACCCGACCAGCAAGGCTTAGCCAGATCGCCTTTGCCTGATCTTTTACAGACATGGATTCGAAGTCTCAGGCTAAACACTTCAGAGCCCGTCCGGTGCAAAGTTGCCCCTCGGAAATAGCTGCTCGCGACCTCAGTCTGATGACTCGGATAAATCAGTCTACTCTGGCATTAAAAATATTTAGTCAGACCGTGTCTGCGTATAGATAAATACCCCGGGCCCATCAAAAGCAGCGTCGAAGAGGCCGCTCTTCGACGCCGGCCCTGCAAACGAGAGTATCGAGGTACCCGGCGAGGTAAGTAAACGCGTTCTCTTGTTACTTATAATGTTAAGCACTATACTACAGGACGACGACAATGAAAAGGCTACAACACAAGCCGAGAAGCGCAAGCGTGCCAAGAGCACAGGAGCGTCCACGACTCAAGCCACGACTGGGAGTGAGCGCCGCAATGTGCGGCGCGTTTCAGCAGGTGAAGGGATGAATAGTGTAGCGGGTTCGGTGACCAACGCCGCCGGCACTCTGGCTGATGCTTTGGCGAAGGCTGTCTCAGCCATACAACCACCGGTCGCTAATCCGATTCAACCAGCGAATGTCCCCTCGAACGGAAGTCTCTCGTTTGCCGTGGCATTGATGGAGGCGAACGAGGGGTTCTCGGATGACGACATCGCCACCGCCGCGGAATGTATGGCAACAGACCCGAACATCGCGACGACCTACGTATCCCTCACCAGCCGCGCCGTGCGCTCCAAGTTCATTCGGAGCACAATGGAAAAGTTCCACGGGCGCGAGCGCGCTGGGACGAAATCCCCGAGTCCTTAATCCAACAAGAAGATCACTAGATGTGTCGTATTGTAGCATCGTATTGTAGTCAAACACGGCAAGAAGCCCAGACATAAAATAGACAATTTCTCATTGATACATGGCCTAGGGCCCAAGTTCAACGTTCAGCGCTCAGCGATGATATAAGTGTGATTGGTCATAGAAATTATATAATGTGTGGTCACAGTCACGTCCCGACCGAGAGTGAGTGGCCATTTTTCCGCATCCAGTCACATTCCCAAAAAGGAAGGTGCCAAGAAAGTCACGTTTTTCCTGTCCTTACAAAACGGGCGTCCCCGAACAGCATTCGAGCTCAGTGAACTTTACTCTTAGTAAGCGCGAATAAAACACTTTTATTTTTAAAAATGCTATTTCCTTAATCGTACACTTTGTCTTTAGTCATCAGACATAAATCTCATATGTTTTTTTAAGATCTTCACACAACTTAACAAAATAATAAATATATTTTTATTATCTAATTAGGCTACATTGATGTTTTGTCTAAGTCGTACTACGGCGCGCGAAAACGGGGTGCGGGCGCGGTGAGCGCGAGCGCACGGTGAGCGCACCGGCCCTGCTGTGCGACACGCCTCGTGAGCCCCTTCTCGCGCGAACGGGGCGCCACGGGATGGGGCGGCTTGCCCTCGCATGCCCCCTTTCCGCGCGAACGGGGTGGCGCGGACAAGAGGGAAGGCGGGGGCGGAGGCGGGGGGGCGTGCCTGTCCTGCGCGTACGGGGCGGCATGCACTCGGTGCACCCCCTTCCGCGTGAATGGGCCCGCGCGTACGGGGCAGCCAGGGGCGTCGTGCCCTGCACCCCCCTTCCGCACGAAGGGTGGCGTGTGCGCTCGGGTGCCCCATTTCCGCGCGTACGGGCGGCGTGGCCAAGGGGGGAGGGGCCGGGAGCGATGGGGATAGAGGGCCGCGTGCCCTCGCGTGCCTCCATCCCGCGCGTACGGGGTGGCGCGGTCCAAGGGAGAAGGGGAGGGCCGGGGGCGGCATGCCCTCGTGTACTCCCCCCGTCCGCGCAAATGGGGAAGGGTGGGGGGCCGGGGGTGGCGTGCCCTTGCGTATGGGGTGGCGCGGCCCAAAGGAGAAGGAGGGCCGGGGGGCGGCATGCCCTCGCGTGCCTCCATCCCGCGCGTACGGGGCGGGAAGGGGAGGTGTCGGGGGCAACGAGGAGGGGGGGGCGGCATGCCCTCGCGCACCCCCCTTCCGCGCGAATGGGGAAGGGTGGGCCAGGGATCGCGTGCCCTCGCGTGCCCCCTTGCCGCGCGTACGGGGCGGCGCGGCCAAGGGGGAAAGGGTACCGGGGGCGGCGTGCCCGCGTGCACCCCTTCCGCGCGAATGGGGTGGTGGCCGGCCTCGCGTGCCCCCTTCCGCGCGTACAGGTGGCGCGGCCAAGTGGGAAGGGGAGGGACCGGGGGCATCATGCCCTCGTGCGCCGCTTTCCGCACGAATAGGGCGCGGCGGACAGGGGAAAGGGCAGCGGCATGTCCTTGCGCGCCACCCTTCCGCGTAAACGTGGCGGCGCGGACGGGGGAGGCGAGAGGCGGGAGGCCGAGGGGCGGCGGGCACTGTGTGCCCCGTATCTGCGTGCGAAGGGGGCGGCGGCGGTCAATGCGGGGGAAAGGGTGGGTGGGCGACTTACCCTCGTGCGCCCCTCTCTGCGCGCGATGCAGGGGAAAGGGGGCATCGGCCTGCCCTCCTCCTGCGTCCCCTTTTCGACGCGAATGGGGTCCACACAATTCGTACACACAGGGAATGGAGGGGAGGGGAAAGGAGGGGGAAGGGTTGTTCTAGACCCCGTGGCGGAAGCAACACGTGCCTGCCACGTCAGCGCCTTAGCGTACGTGGCAGGCACGTTTTACTTCCGCCACAGGGTCCCGTGTGCACACTCTGGCGCGCCACCCCAACTTTCCCCCCTCCTCCCATCCCCGTCGCCCGCCTCATTCGAGGACGCAAGGGGACAGGCCAACGCCCCACTCCTTCCCCTTCATCGCGCGCGGGGCAAGTCGCTCCCTCCTCTTCCCCTCCCCCGCACTGACCGCCGCCCCTTCGCATGTAGAAAGGGGGGGCGCACGAGGGCATGCCGCCCCCCCTCCCCTTACCCTCCCTTACCCTCTGTCCGCGCCACCCCGTTCGCGCGGAAAGGCGGCGCACGAGGGCACGCCGTGTCCCCTTCCCCCATGTCCGTGCCGCTTGGAAGGGGCGCGCGTGGGCACGCCGCCGTCCCTTCTCGCGGTCACCCCCGGTTCTCCCTGCCCCCTGTCCGCGCCGCCCACCTCTCCCTCTCTCCCCGGCGCCTCCCTTCCCATTCGCACGGAACGAGCGGGCACGAGGGCACGCCGCTGTCTCTCCCCTCGGCCCCTCCCACCCCTTCTCCCTTGGTCGCGCCGCCCATTCGCACAGAAGAGGTGCGTACGAGGACACGCCGCCGCCGCCCTCTCCCCCTCTCCCCGGCCCCTCCCTTCCCATAGGGGCGCACGAGGACACGACGCCCCGTACGCGCAGGAAGGGGGCATGCGAAGGCACGCTATTGGCCGCGCTGCCCCGGTACGTGCGGGAAGGGGGCACGCGAGGACACGCCACCCGGCCCCACCCTTCCCCATTCACGCGGAAGGGGGGTGCACGAGGGCATGCCGCCCCCGATCCCTGTCGCCCCCGACACCTCCCCTTCCCGCCCCGTACGCGCGGGGTGGATGCACGCGAGGGCACCGGCCCCCATCCTTCCCCATTCGCGTGGAAGGGGGGCGCGCGAGGGCATGCCGCCCCCTCTCCCCGTTGCCCCTGACACCACCCTTCCCTTCGTGCGGAAGGGGGGTGCACGAGGGCACGACGCCCCTGGCCGCCCCGTACGCGCGGGCCCACCCTTCCCCATTCGCGCGGAAGGGGGTGCACCGAGTGCATGCCGCCCCGTACGCGCAGGACAGGCACGCCCCCCCGCCTCCGCCCCCGCCTTCCCTCTTGTCCGCGCCACCCCGTTCGCGCGGAAAGGGGGCATGCGAGGGCAAGCCGCCCCATCCCGTGGCGCCCCGTTCGCGCGAGAAGGGGCTCACGAGGCGTGTCGCACAGCAGGGCCGGTGCGCTCACCGTGCGCTCGCGCTCACCGCGCCCGCACCCCGTTTTCGCGCGCCGTAGTACGACTTAGACAAAACATCAATGTAGCCTAATTAGATAATAAAAATATATTTATTATTTTGTTAAGTTGTGTGAAGATCTTAAAAAAACATATGAGATTTATGTCTGATGACTAAAGACAAAGTGTACGATTAAGGAAATAGCATTTTTAAAAATAAAAGTGTTTTATTCGTGCTTACTAAGAGTAAAGTTCACTGAGCTCGAATGCTGTTCGGGGACGCCCGTTTTGTAAGGACAGGAAAAACGTGACTTTCTTGGCACCTTCCTTTTTGGGAATGTGACTGGATGCGGAAAAATGGCCACTTCTTGCAGCGCCTCATGCCAGTGGCGTCTTCTGGGGACCAGTCATCAATGCATCAGAGGCTGCGGGTGAAGGTGCACAACGGCGAAGCCCCAGAACAATACGAGGGAAGCGCGAAGATTCTTGATTTTACGGATTAGCGGGTGCTGGTGTCTCAGAAAGAGTATGGTCGAGCTGTCAATAAATCCAAGTCTGTATCAACACGTACATGCAACTCGAGTGTGGCAGGCACGCTTCCTCAGAGTCCTCACTGGTGCTTCAGTTGGCGATGAAATCTCAACTACTTCTAATGATCAGCCATCGGAGAAGGCGCACAACAAGGCATCACCTGAGAGCTCAGCCAGGGGTGTTCCCGGGCTAGCCATCAATATTGGTGTAGTGGGCACAGACAGGTATCTGCGGAAGCATGGCTTCTAAGCCCACTGTAAAAGTAGACATCAGCTTAAATTGGCTTATAGACGTCGCAAACCTACCTCGATGGCCACAACCTCAGCAAATCTAACTGGAGTGTTTGCGGGCGAGTTCAACCATCCGCTCTTCATCATCTTCCTCAGTGTCGGTCAAGCCATCATGACCACCTACTTCAGACAGCGTGCAAGTGATAGTGGTATCAACGCGTCCAGAATAAAAAGATGGAGCTAAATTTTTTTGGTTTGTTAGAGGAACAAACAAATTAGTAATCCTTTCCACTCGCCGTTGAAATATTGATGGGTGATGTGGACTACATTAGGTGGCGGCTGTTGTACCAGAATAGCTGTGTAGCCACAAGTTAGTGGATGACGCAGAAGGCGGCTGGGTGGCCGGGTTCGAGAAACTTACGGCTAGCATCGGGGGGCGTGGCAGTGACTGGGGCAGTGGCGTTAGTATGTCTGCTGACGGGTGCGGACATGGAGTGCCGTGCTGTGTAGATAGTGAAAAGGTATGCAATTAGTGTCAGGACGTTACAGGGCTACATGGAAGAAAACTTAAGTTGCTTTTTTTCTCCTTTTGCGTAGCTTGCACGTTGGGGGCGGTAGCGTAGCTGCTTCAGAGAAGTTATAGGGGAGGACCAGTAAGATAGTGTTGACCTTGCTGTGGACTTGGGGTGGAGATGGCAGCCTGAGGTGAACTGGAGGAAGATGGCGAAGGTGGATTTTAAAAAAAAGACGGCAAAGGGGAACACAAGGGAACAAAAGGGAAGTGGACGGTTGCAACGCAAAGGAACGGGAAACAGTTTCCCACGATCGGAGCAATCAACAGTCAACAAATGAACGCGACTTCATTCTTTTTCACTAATGCCAAATTTGCACAGTCAGTATTCGCCTGCACAATTTCATCTGCACACAGAGCCGAAGCCGACTAGCTACACCAGCACCTTCTTTAGTGCTGGTGTGCTTGCCGTCTTCTCGTTGTCGTGGAGCGTGCGATGGCCCTGCCACCTCAACAGCGACTTGAATGGATGCGATGGCGGCCTGCCACGGGTCCTTGACCGTGATCGAGTTCTGACCTCAATGACCCCGCCGCCGCTTGGAGGTGCACGGAATACAATCTAAACTACAGACACTGGTGGCGATGCCACTGCCGGGGCACCCCACACTCTGCCAACGTGTTACATGTGGCTCCAATCACTGGCCTCGCAGTCGCACACAACCCTAACCCTGGCTGCCCCCGCTATGCAGGGCACTGGGCACTTTGCTGACGCAAGATACCTGTACAGTGTGACTCCTATCACGATGAGGAGGACACGGGCGACAACGACGGCGGTAGGAATGTCAACACGATGACCATAACAACCTCGACCCGCGATCTATTCTGTTGTATGTTATGTTTCTTTTTTTTTTTTTAAATTTAAATTCTAGTTTGCTTGTCTTTACCTGCCTGCTTTACTTGCAACGCTCTCTTTGCTTCCCTCTTTTCTACCCCCTGTTTCGTCTCTCCGCCATCGCGTCCCATTCCCATTCCCTTCCCCCTTCTCCATGTCGTTTTGATCCTAGGTACCGCATTTATCCCTGCGCATAAGCTCTTTCTTGCTTGCCACTTCTCCCTTTATGCCAGCGCGAGTCAGGTTCGATCAATGATAAGCTCCCAAGACTGCTATCAATGGGCCCAACCATCGCTGTCTGTCACGGACCGACGAAGTGAACGCTTACTATACGGTGATGACTACCTTAGTAAGTAGTAATTAGTCATGGACTTGCATCAGTCAGCCGTAGTATCACATGTTTGTTGTGGTATTATGACTCATTACTAGTAGTAGTCGTATTAGGGTTCGAGCTACTTACGCTACTCGACGTCTCGGTTCAAAGGGGAGCTTGAAAGCCACCCCTCTCATGTATAAATAGCATAGCGCAAAGACCAAGAATCGCCATCTTGGTCTTCTTCAGAAGCCACTTTCCTCTTCCTCGTGCGCGTTCTCGCCTCCGCTCGCCTGTCTCCGATTGAGCAAGTCGAAGTAAACCTAAAGGCCTAGTAGATTGATCTCTAGTGCCCTCCATAAGTCACGTGCTTGGGAAGCCGTGTACTACCGTCAGGAAAGAGTCCCATCCGCTAAGTCGTTTACGCCCTTTCGAAGTCCAAGTCGGACTGACGCCAGTGGCGGCGTTACACTGTCGTCCCGCAGCCGCCTCTGTCGGCTCCTGATCGAGGCCTGCCAGCCCGATCCCTCTCGCTTTCGGTTTGAAATACGGTCGTTCGCTCGCTATCTAGCAATCCTCGCCTTCATAACTTTGCTCCTATTTCCCTTTTCCCTCTCACCTTCCCACTATAGTGATGAGGCAACACGACGACGATGACGGTGATTGTCAGTTCTAGCTTACTATGGTATTCGTACTATGAGAACCGCACATTCCCAGTATTGGAATTGTGCTGCAGTATGCCCTTGAGTATGCCGCGTAGCTTTTACATAAACCCCATCTGTAACCGAGATATCGATCTCGATAATTGCTGATAAATTAGTGATAAATTATCGACGGCGCCAGGCGCTAGTGATTATCTTTTCTTTAGCATCAATTAGTAGTTCGTTATCTCTCCTACTCGAATTATTAATAATTTATCTCTCGCTAGCGCGGGAGGTTTTCCCCGATGTAAGGGAGGGGAAGGGGAAGGGGGGCGGCATGCCCTCGTGCGCCCCCCCTTTCTACAAGCGAAGGGGTGGCTGTCAGTGCGGGAGGGGAAGAGGAGGGGACTTACTCATGTGCGCCCCCTTTCTGCGCTCGAACAGGGCGGCGGTCAATGCGGGGGGAGGGGAAGACGGGGGAGGGGGTGACTTACCCTAGTGCATCCCTGTCTACGCGCAAATGGGGCAGCGCGCGATGCAGGGGATGGGGAGGGGTGCCGGCCTGTCCTTCTTGAGTCCTCTTTTTGACGCAAATGGGAAAGGCGGCGGAGATGGAGGGCGACGGGGATGGGAGGGAGGGAGGAGGAGAGGGAGCGCTCTTTATTCTGTACAAATCGGGTGGCACGCAATAGGAGGATGAGGGAATGGGGGGGGAAAGTTGTGGTGGCGCGCGGAGTGCGCACACGGGACCCTGTGGCGGAAGTAAAACGTGCCTGCCACGTACGCCGAAGCGCTGACGTGGCAGGCACGTGTTGCTTCCGCCACAGGGTCTAGAACGACCCTTCCCCCTCCTTTCCCCCCATTGTGTGGACGCTCCCCCCTAGGGCAGGCCGACGCCCCTTTCCCCTACCACAGAGAGGGGCGCACGAGGGTAAGTCGCCCACCCACCCTTTCCCCCGCATTGACCACCGCCGCCCCCTCGCACGCAGATAAGGGGCACACACCCGCCCCTCGGCCTCCCAGGCCCTCCCTTCTCCCCCGTCTGCGCCACCACGTTTGCGCGGAAGGACGGCGCACAAGGGCATGCCGCCGCCGCCGCCGTTTCCCCTGTCAGCAGCACGCAGAAAGCGGGCGCACGAGGGCATGTTGCCCCCGGCCCCTCCCCTTCCCACTTGGCCGCACCACCCTGTACGCGCAGAAAAGGGACACGCGAGGGCACGCGACCCCTTCCCTTCCCCATTTGCACGGAAGGGGGGCGCACGGGGGCACTCTTCCCCATCACTCCGCGTCGGCCCCGCCCCTT
The DNA here is from genome assembly GCA_021525015.1 of Lactarius pseudohatsudake. Lineage (NCBI taxonomy): Eukaryota > Fungi > Basidiomycota > Agaricomycetes > Russulales > Russulaceae > Lactarius > Lactarius pseudohatsudake. Next base: position 167,501 of record JAKELH010000037.1, read on the forward strand.
CCCTCTTGTCCGCGCCGCCCTGTATGCGCGGAAGGGGGCATGCGAGGCTGGCCACCCTCCCTTCCCCATTCGCGCGGAAGGGGTGCGCACGAGGGCACACCGCCGCCTCTCCGCGTCGCTCCCGCTCCTGCCATCTTCCCCTTCCCTCTTCGCGCCACCCCGTTCGCGCGGAAAGGGGGCACGCGAGGGCACGCCACCCCCCGGCCCCTCTCTTCCCCATTCGCGCGGAAGGAGTGCGCACAAGGGCACGCCGCCCCTGGTCCCACCCCTTTCCCCTTGGCCGACCCGCCCTGTTCGTGCGGAAAGGGGGGCTCAAGGGCACACTGTCCCCGGCTCCACCCTTCCCCATTCGGGCGGAAGGGGTGCACGCGGGCACGCCGCCCCCGGTACCCTTTCCCCCTTGGCCGCGCCGCCCCGTACGCGCGGGAAGGGGGCATGCAAGGGCATGCGATCCCCGGCCCCATCCTTCCCCATTCGCGCGGAAGGGCGGGTGCACGCAGGCACGCCGCTCTGTTCGCGCGGGAAGGGGCCCACAAGGCCAAGCAGGGTCAGCGCGGTCTCCGTGTGCCCGCGTTCACCGCGCCCGCACCACGTTTTCGCGCGCCGTAGTACGACCTAGACAAAACATCGATGTAGCCTAATTAGATAATAAGAATATATTTATTGTTTTGTTAAGTTGTGTAAACATCTTAAAAAAACATATGAGATTTATGTTTGATGACTAAAGACAAAGCATACAATTAAGGAAATAGCTTTTTCCGATAAAAGTATTTTATTTGCGCTTACTAAGAGTAAGGTTTACTGAGCTCGAATGCTGTTCGGGGACGCCCGTTTTGTGAGGCAAGAAAAACGTGATGTTCTTGGCACCTTCCTTTTTGGGGATGTCACTGGATGCGGAAACACGGTCCCTCTGGCTCGGTCGGAGTGGCCATTTTTCCGCATCCAGTCACATTCCCAAAAAGGAAGGTGCCAAGAAAGTCACGTTTTCTCTGTCCTTACAAAACGGGCATCCCCGAACAGCATTCGAGCTCAGTGAACTTTACTCTTAGTAAGCGCGAATAAAACACTTTTATTTTTTAAAATGCTATTTCCTTAATCGTACACTTTGTCTTTAGTCATCACACATAAATCTCATATGTTTTTTTAAGATGTTCACACAACTTAACAAAATAATAAATATATTTTTATTATCTAATTAGGCTACGTCTATTTTTTGTCTAAGTCGTACTATGCCGCGCAAACGGGGTGCGGGCACGGTGAACGCGGGCGCACGGAGACCGCGCGTCTTGGCCTCGTGTGCCCATTCCCGCGCGAACGGGGCGCCACGGGATGGGGCGGCTAGCCCTCGCATGCCCCCTTTCCGCGCGAACGGGGCGCCACGGGATGGGGCGGCTAGCCCTCGCATGCCCCCTTTCCGCGCGAACGGGGCGGCGCGGACAAGAGGAAGCGGGGGGCGGGGGCGGCGTGCCCCTGTTCTGCGCGTACGGGGCAGCATTCACTCGGTGCGCCCCCTTCCGCGCGAATGGGGAAGGGTGGGCCCGGGTGGTAGCGTGCCAGCGCGTACGGGGCGGCCGGGGGCGTCGTGCCCTCGTGCACCCGTGTGCGCTCGGGTGCCCCATGTCCGCGCGTACGGGCGGGGTGGCCAAGGGGGGAGGGACCGGGAGCGATGGGGATAGGGGGGCCGGGTGCCCTCGTGCACCCCCTTCCGCATGAATGGGGAAGGGGGGCCGGGTGGCGTGCCCTTGCGTACGGGGTGGCGCGGCCCAAAGGAGAAGGGAAGGGCTGGGGCGTGCCCTCGCGTACCTCCATCCCGCGCGTACGGGGCGGGAAGGGGAGGTGTCGGGGGCAATGGGGAAGGGAGGCGGCATGCCCTCGCGCACCCGCCTTCCGCACGAATGGGGAAGGGTGGGCCGGGGATCGCGTGCCCCCTTGCCACGCGTACGGGGCGGCGCGGCCAAGGGGGAAAGGGTACCGGGGGCGGCATGCCCGCGTGCACCCCTTCCGCGCGAATGGGGAAGGAAGGGGGGTGGCCGGCCTCGCGTGCTCCCTTCCGCGCGTACGGGGCGGTACGGACAAGAGGGAAGGGGTGGGGCCGGAGCCGACGTGGAGAGGTAGGGCGGCCTGCCTTCGCACGCCCTCTGTCCGCGCGAACGGGGCTGCGCGGACAAGAGGGAAGGGGCGGGGCCGACGCGGAGTGGTGGGGAAAAGTGCCCGTATGCCACCCTTCCGCGTGAACGTGGCGGCGCGGATGGGGGAGAAGGGAGGGCCCGGGAGGCCGAGGGGCGGCGGGCATTGTGTGCCCCTTATCTGCGTGCGAAGGGGGCGGCGACGGTCAATGCGGGGGAAAGGGTAGGTGGGCGACTTACCCTCGTGCGCCCCTCTCTGCGCGCGATGCAGGAGGGAGGGGCGTCGGCCTACCCTCCTGCGTTCTCTGGGCGTCCACACACAATCCGTAGGGGGAATGGAGGGGGAAAGGAGGGTCGTTCTACGTGGCGGAAGCAACACGTGCCTGCCACGTCAGCGCTTCGGCGGCAGGCACGTTTTACTTCCGCCACAGGGTCCCGTGTGCACACTCTGGCGCGCCCCCCCAACTTTCCCCCCCCTCCCTCCTATTGTGCGTGCCACCTGATTCGTACAGAATCGGCTGTGCAAAGACCGTAGGACGTCTCATCCCCTCTCCTCTCCTCTCCTCTCCTCCACTCCCCTTCCCTCCCTCCTCCCATCCCCGTCGCCCGCCCCATTCGCGTCGAAGAGAGGGCTTCCCCTTCATCGCGCGCAGGGTAAGTCGCCCCCTCCCTCGTCTTCCCTTTCCCCCGCATTGACCGCCGCCCCGTTCCAGCGCAGAAAGGGGGCGCACGGGTAAGTCCCCGCCCTCCTCTTCCCCTCCCCCGCACTGACCGCCGCCCCTTCGCGTGTAGAAAGGCGCACGAGGGCATGCCACCCCTCCCCTTCCCCTCACTTCCCCTCTGTCCGCGCTACCCCGTTCGCGCGGAAAGGCGGCGCACGAGGGCACGCCGCCTCCTCGCCTTCGGTCCCACCCCGTCCCCCTTGGCCGCCCATTCGCACAGAAGGGGTGCGTATGAGGGCACGCCGCCGCCGCCCTCCCCCCTCTCTCCCCAGCCCCTCCCTTCCCATGAAGGGGCGCACGACGACACGACGCCCCCGGCACCTCCCCTTCCCCTTTGGCCGCGCCGCCCCGGTACGTGCAGGAAGGGGGCACGCGAGGGCACGCCACCCCCGGCCCCACCCTTCCCCATTCGCGCGGAAGGGGGGTGCGTGAGGGCATGCCGCCCCCCTCTCCCCGTTGCCCCCGACACCTCCCCTTCCCGCCCCGTACGCGCAGGATGGAGGCACGCGAGGGCACGCCACCCGGCCCCCACCCTTCCCCATTCACGCGGAAGGGGGTGCACGAGGGCACCCGGCCCCCTATCCCCATCGCTCCCGGCCCCTCCCCCCTTGGCCACCCCGCCCGTACGCGCGGACATGGGGCACCCGAGCGCACACGGGTGCATGAGGGCACGACGTCCCCGGCCGCCCCGTACGCGCGGGCACGCTACCACCTGGGCCCACCCTTCCCCATTCGTGCGGAAGGGGGCGCACCGAGTGGATGCTGCCCCGTACGCGCAGAACAGGGGCACGCCGCCCCCGCCCCCCGCTTCCTCTTGTCCGCGCCGCCCCGTTCGCGCGGAAAGGGGGCATGCGAGGGCTAGCCGCCCCATCCCGTGGCGCCCCGTTCGCGTGGGAATGGGCGCACGAGGCCAAGACGCGCGGTCTCCGTGCGCCCGCGTTCACCGCGCCCGCACCCCGTTTGCGCGGCATAGTACGACTTATACAAAAAATAGACGTAGCCTAATTAGATAATAAAAATATATTTATTATTTTGTTAAGTTGTGTGAACATCTTAAAAAAACATATGAGATTTATGTGTGATGACTAAAGACAAAGTGTACGATTAAGGAAATAGCATTTTAAAAAATAAAAGTGTTTTATTCACGCTTACTAAGAGTAAAGTTCACTGAGCTCGAATGCTGTTCGGGGACGCCCGTTTTGTAAGGACAGAGAAAACGTGACTTTCTTGGCACCTTCCTTTTTGGGAATGTGACTGGATGCGGAAAAATGGCCACTGCTGCAAGACTCCAGTTCGGTTCGGTTGTCACGTCACACTAGTTTAGATTAGATTTGTACTACGCTTGTTTGGTTCTGTTATGTATATAATAAGCTGAATAAAGTTAGTTTCTAAAATGCAATAATTGTGCTAAGGCGTGATAACCGAGTGATAATTTTGTGCAAAATTATCACCGGCCTATTAGCGAATATCAAACATTTACATCAAATTATTGATAATTAGTGCTATTCTAGTTGTGGCAAAGAAATAAGTGATAATCTAGTAATTTCGATAATTGATCGCCAATTTAGCGGAATTATCGCTCGCGAGCGTGGGAGGTATTTCCCGATGTACCCCCTGTCCGCGTCACCTTGTTCGCACGGAAAGGTGGCGCACGAGGGCACGCCATCCCCTCCCCTTCCCTCATGTGTCCCATTCGCGTGCGGCGCACCATCACGCCGCCGCCTCTTCTCCCCGTCGCCCCCGGCCCTCCCCTTCCCTCTTGTCCGTGCCGCCCATTCGCACAGAAGGTGCACACAAGGACAGGCCGCCGCCCCCTCTCCCTCTCTCCTCGGCCCCCATTCGCGTTCGCATGGAAGGAGTGCACACAAGGGCACGCCGCCCCTGGTCCCACCCCTTTCCCCTTGGCCGACCCGCCCTGTTCGTGCGGAAAGGGGGGCTCAAGGGCACACTGTCCCCGGCTCCACCCTTCCCCATTCGGGCGGAAGGGGTGCACGCGGGCACGCCGCCCCCGGTACCCTTTCCCCCTTGGCCGCGCGGGAAGGGGGCATGCAAGGGCATGCGATCCCCGGCCCCATCCTTCCCCATTCGCGCGGAAGGGTGGGTGCACGCAGGCACGCCGCTCTGTTCGCGCGGGAAGGGGCCCACAAGGCCAAGCAGGGTCAGCGCGGTCTCCGTGCGCCCGCGTTCACCGCGCCCGCACCACGTTTTCGCGCGCCGTAGTACGACTTAGACAAAACATCGATGTAGCCTAATTAGATAATAAGAATATATTTATTGTTTTGTTAAGTTGTGTAAACATCTTAAAAAAACATATGAGATTTATGTTTGATGACTAAAGACAAAGCATACAATTAAGGAAATAGCTTTTTTCGATAAAAGTATTTTATTTGCGCTTACTAAGAGTAAGGTTTACTGAGCTCGAATGCTGTTCGGGGACGCCCGTTTTGTGAGGCAAGAAAAACGTGATGTTCTTGGCACCTTCCTTTTTGGGGATGTCACTGGATGCGGAAACACGGTCCCTCCGAGCCAGTCGAGCCCGACAACGAAAAAAAACGGGTCCATACCCGTTTTTATTTTTGGCAGGGCGGTCGGGAGCGACCTTGCCGCGGTCAGGTGCGACCAACTGTACCGGACGGTCATATTACGGGGAGCAACAAATAAAAAACAAATCTTTTTTTTTGGCTGATGCCGGGCCCGACAAACCATGCGCCGGACGGGCTCTCACAGGCTCGTCGCCACCACCATACCCAGACTCATCATCATCATCATCATCCCCGTTCCCAAACCCGTCATCATCACCCCCGTTCTCAGTCCCGCCACCACCCGTGCACAAAGCTTGGCACTGAGCTCATTCTGGTGGGCATGTTCAAGAGCACTTTGGTCGGTCTCACTCAGCGCCAGCTGGCAGCCCCAGACGGCTGGGCCAGAAATTGCACCTTCTCATTCTCATTATTCTCTGCGCTATCGGAGTCGCGACCATCATATGGGCCGCGACTCTAAAAGGTGGCAACAGTGGAGCAACTTCAAGTTGACGGCCTGGCTCCCCACGCTAATCATCACATTTCCCAACTTAAAAAACAAGCAAGGCTGGCGTTGACGAAGTTGACACCTAGTGGTGTTACGATCACGATTGTCTGATGCGAGGATAACAAATGCAGTTGACTGTTGACTACGGCGGTTTATGTGTATGTGATGCGCAAAGAGAGGTTGAACGGAAGTGAGGTAGCGGTAACAGTCACGTCCCCTCCATCTGGCACGAGCTCCGAAACCTTTTTCTCCAAGTTCGGGCGTGTCGCTTTCTCAAGCTGTGGTGGGGCCTGGAAATATATTTGCTTCGTTGGCGTGGAGAGCGAGGGCTTCTTGATTTGGCTGCATTGGCGTTAGACAAACGGCAGCAAGGATCAGGAAAAACGAGTACGCACATGTCCTGTTTTTCGACTAGCATTTCGATGAGGCTCTCAACCGTCCAGCTCTCGGGGATAGAGATCTCGAGGGACTCCCCACCGCATACCGGACAGTCCGAGCGTTTCTCGTGTTCGAAAGTGTAGGAATATACTCCCTCTGTACCAATGAGCATGAAGTAGTTGTTGAGGTATGCCGCTGAACTCGTTGCAATCTTGAATGCCTCGTTGCAGCACGATGCTAATTCGTTGTGAGTACACGAGTTCGCGGCGATGGGGGTGACATACCTGCGATGATAGCATTGGTTGAGGCGATCGCAGGAATGATATTCTTTACGACGCCTTGCGTTAACGACCACGTGACGCCTTCGATCTTGAACTCTCTGGCCCTTCCTAGAGCGACGTTGTACAGCCACTGGATGTGCTCAGGGTCGTCCGTATCGAGCTTTGTGTCTGCAAAAGGAAATTTGATTCGGCCACTGCGATAAGCGATATGCGTACCTCCTTTCACCTTCGGCCATTCTAGCACGGATGCCCATTCTATACAATGCTCAGGGAGACGGGGTGTATTGGCGATTGTGCAGATGGGGAATCCAGTGGGCTTGTTTAGCATGTCGAGGGAACACTCGTAGCACGACGTTACTGTGGGCAAGATAACCCGCGCTTGTCCCTTGAATCCTTTGGATAGGGTCAGAAAAAGCGTCGATGGGAAAATGGGAAAGCGAAAACCTTCTGTCCCGCCGTCGATCAGTGGCTTCAGACTCTCTGGATTCTCCGGATCCACTAGATTCACGAGCGTTGCATTGATCCAACGTCGCGCTTCCACCGAGTCGAGACCGCAGATAACGAGATTGAATTGCATGTAGTAGTCGTCTCCTTTGTCCTGAATCTTTCCATAATAACTATCCAAGTGTCATTCGGGGAATAGAGGGTGAGGGTGGAGGGTGCTCACGGATTGACCTTTACGCCGGGAACGCGCTTCATGATATACTCCGCTGCAACAGTGGCTTTTGGCTGACCTACATCCTTTGGTCTGCGGGAGTGGTGCATATTATAGTCAATAATCAATGGCATCTACCCACAAACGCACCTAAAGAGAAACTGTCTATTAAGATTGCTGATGTCGATCGTATCCATGTCGATGACATGTATGTCTTTGAATCCCGAAAGTGCCAAGTTGGCGAGGATTTCACACCCAAGCCCACCCGCACCGATGACGAGGATCTTGCACTGCTCCCGTAGGAACCGCTTTACCTGCAGAAACAGGACGCGTATAGCTCAGCAGAGGGGGTGAGATTGGATCACGTACGCCGTCCCCTGCCATGAATGAGTCGGGATCGGTTCGTGGTCCCGGACGGTCCAAGACCTGGTCTACGTGATAGTATCTGTCATCCCAGTCTGGTTGGTGGATCCCGTTCGCGAGTGTGGCCATGACTGTAGGGAGAGTCGCGCCTGTTACACGTGATCTGACATACACGACTCACTTGATCACGCGATCACGGGCCATGTCGTCTTCTCTTCATTACAGCGGTCACCTTTACTTTCGCCATCGTCTTGTTCTTTCCATTCTCAGTGGGAAATCCATTAAAATAGATAAAATCCGCCCAAGCGACAAGAATCCAGGACTTCGCGGTGCGCTATATCAATCTCAGAGGCAAATGCCATCCTCTGAACATTCGAGCAGACTATGAAATCAGCTTGCTGCGACTGATCGAGAAGGTGACGAATGGGTCCGTAATAGAGATTTCTGTCACTGGTGCGGTTCCATGCTCTTTCGATCTCCTCTGTTGCCGAGGAGGAGTATAGGTACTGCAATCCTCGTCAAGCCCGGAATCATCGCAGGAGGACCTGTCGCACATGAATGCCCTACCTCTCGATCTATAGGATATTTCTTGGAGCCAGTCATCATGCTTGCTCCATTTTCAAAAAACCCCCTTTCTCTGACTCTGAGGGGTATCACCTCTGACGACAAGGATCTTTCTGTGTGTTCGCAGCAGACATTCCGATTTTCTCGTTTTTAACCGTCCTCCTCAAGGTCGATTTGATACGCACCGTCACTCTTCCGCATCTTGAGCCATTTGGTATCTCGGATGGTCTCGAGCTCAAAGTAAGCCGACTGTCTACACTTGCACGATTCGACGCCTTCACAACGTGTGAACGAAGATAAAAAAGCGGGGGTCTCCTCCACTAGGTGGAGGCGAGGTTTTATTCCTCTGCCCCATAGTAAAGCAGGTGAAAACTCTCAACTTTGTCGAACCCGGAAAAGTCAAGCGTATACGCGGTATCGCGTACGTCGACACCGTTCCTCCCCTGTACATGCGCTTTAGAATTCGCTCTGCAGACACGCGGTCCGCTTGAGCCCACAATTTTCTAATCGTATGATCGAGGCCGCTCGTTCAGTGCTCAACCGCTACATTCCCGATATTTACCTCTACTCCGACGTCTACAAAGGGGAGGAGAGCGGAAAGTGCGCATCGTTCGTTCACTCTCAGGCTAGTTCGTCATGATGATTTGCTAGATCTCCGGGATATGCTCTCTCTCTCGTCGCGGAAACCACGACGTCTGCCATTCACTGTGCTGAAGCGGTATCACAGCCAGGTGTTGCACCAGAGGACATCGCTCTACAGGCTGCGCGATCGCTACTCAGTGAAATAGAGAGAGGCGGATGTGTCGATCAGAAGCATCAAACTCTAGTACTTTTGATGATGGTACTTGGCAGTGAAGATGTTGGGCGCTGCAGAATGGCAGAACCCACGGAACGGACGTGAGTAGGAACGTTGTGAGTCCGCGAACAGAACACTGAGATGTTCTCTGCAGCGTACAGTTTCTGCGTGATGTCAGAGACGCGTTTGGCATATCGTTCAAGATCGTTCCCACCGATAAGTCGGATGGGTCACGCCACCTTTTGTACTCGTGCTACGGATCAGGCTACGTGAATACGAACCGGACATTAGCATAAAGAAACAGAACTACTGGAGTCTCACAGCAAGCATCGATCACTAGGTCTAAGGGCCTGGAACGGGCCATCCTTCTGCTAGTCCTAGTATAACGAATCATTATTGCGGCAAGGCGCCGATGCGCAAAATACGAACACGTCGAGAGACAGTCGAAGATAACAAAAATCTCGAACGTCCTGACTTCGAACAATCGAGATTGTCTAGAGTCCGTGGTCGTCGTGGCCTATTATTAGTACCAATAAATCACACTAAGTTACACTCGACGTATCGTTACATACTTGTGCCAGCGATAAATGATCAACACTTTTTCAACGCCATCGCCTGATCCTCCTCCTACAGCAACAAACTCGCGTTGCAACGTTGGCCATCCGACTTCAAACTAGCAGCACAGCTTATCTACGTGGTACTCGCCTTCGAGGAGCGACACCAGTACAGGTGGATATGCCAAAGGGTGAGGCCAGAACGGGCGCAGGAGTCGCTGTGCCCCCCCGTTCGTCTGGGTCGGAAAGACGGCGAGCGCGAAAGTCTCGGACGCGCGACATGTTGCAGACGGAGCTTGGCCGCCGGTACCTTCAATGTCTGCGTGATCTCGACGTTCCTACACTTCAACTGCTGTCAGTGTCTCCACCAAATCGTCGAAAAAGCGAAAAGGGTCCGCCGTACATCCGTCTGTATTCACGATTGGCTCACGCCAGGACAAAGTTGTGAATGTAGCTACCGATACTGAGTCATTGTGCAAAAAGACAAACATGTCCCCCTGGCCGAAGATATCAAAAATATCGAACGCCCCGACTTCAATCTCTAACGTCGAGAATACGTGGTCGTCGTACTTGTGCTACCGATAAATGATCAACACCTTCCCAAAGTCGCCATCGCCTGATCCGCCGCCTACAGCAACCAGCCACTGTTCCAACGTTGGCCACCCGACTCCGAACTGGCAGCACAGCTCATCTGCGTGATGCTCGCCATCAAGGAGCGATACCAGCGCAGGCGGATACGCCAAAGGCTGCGACGCCAGAACAGGCGCGGGTGCCCCCGTGCCCCCGTTCGCCTGGGTTTTGATTGCAGGGGAAGATGGCGAGCGCGAGAGTCTCGGACGCACGACGTGCTGCAGACGGTTCTCGGCTGCTGGCGCGGCCAACGCCTGTGCTATCTCGAACAGGGACGCCGGCATGGCGGCCGAATTGCGCCGGAGCTCGCGCGGCCGAACGGTCTGTGGGCTGCTCGGCGGGCCCGCCGCCCGCGAGCGCAGCGTTCCGAGCGACGCCTCGGCGGCGTGTGGCGGGAGCGAGACGGTGCCGCTCGTCGAGTGCGCGCTTACGGTCGCGAATGAGGGCAGCGCGTCTGATGTGCGCCGTTTGGGGCGCATGGAGGACGAAGAAATAGGCGGGGGCACCGTCAGGCTGGTGGCCCGCTTCCGGCCGCCGATGGGCGATGGTGGTAGAGTGGTCGTCTTGGCCTCGGTGGGTTGTGCCTCGTCGACGATGAGGATCGGCCAGCGATGTATGCGGCGTAAGAAGCCCTGTGCCAAAATAAAAGTGAGATACGGGTTGGTTGCGTGCGGAGATAGAGATACCACGTGCCTTGATGACACCGAAACTGGCAAATCTCCGGACATCGATCCCGAGACTACGGACGTCGTGGTCCTGCATCCATTCGAAGACCGTCGTTCCCGGTCTCATGCGCGAGTACAGGTGAAGTAGCTTGGGCCAATCTGGGATTCCCCTTCCTGGATCACCAGAGGCGTCAGTTTGACGGTGAGGCAGGCAGGGTTGTTCGCCATACCTTCCTTGATAACATAAGGGCCACATTCCTCTTTCACGTGCGCCTCATCGGCAAGCCACTGGACACTTTTGCGGAGCGTGTACATATTCGAATACTGAAATATGTCGACGGTCATGATGACCTGATAGTACCTAGACATGACGACAGTCAGTTGCTGAGGCAGGTGAGAGGTGGGTTTCCTTACAACAAATGAGAAATTGCCTGACGGGTCAGATTGATGTCGCAACCAGCAAGGTGAGCGATTCGTGCGACGTGATTAGTGCCGTCGATATATTGACAGACCTAAAATGACGTTTGGGCGAATACACGGACAATGATTGGGTAGGGCAAGCGCACCTTTGCCATGGTCAGATCCCAGTTTTGCTCGATCACGTTGTCAAAGTTGATAAGAGCCACGGGTACCATCCAGTCTTTGACCGGAGGTGGATTTGGGTAGAATGGGAATATCTTCAACTCTATAGAGTTGAAATTGTCAATTGGGATAGACGTCTCCGAATAGGAGTTCAAGTCTTCGTAGAGCTGCTCCAAGATGGCATGGATCTTGAAAGATGTTTCTGACGACGACAGGAACGACGACTCTTCCTTCGTAATTTAGCATATACTTGCCGGTGAGAGAAGATATATGCAAGCTCACCTCGCATGCAGTCAAGACGCGGTTCACCTTTCGCACGATGGGCTCATAACAACTCAGATCCGCCGAGGCATCGAAAACGAAGCAAACATTGAAACGGAAGTAGTTTCGCCTATACTTTCCCATGAGCTCGACCGGAAACCCGAGCACTTTGTAATTCCCTGCGGTGCAAGTTACGAGCCGTCCGCAGAGGGGGCTCTGGGCTATAATGTACTTGGAAACATCCTCAAAGTTGAATAGCGTGCGACAGGCTGAGGAGAGCGTGCTCTTCTGAGGGGAGACCTTGACGCGGGACTCGGGTCGCTCAGGTGGTACGAAAGCGATGCGGCTGGATGCGCGCGAGCTGGCTGAAGGGACAGGCGAGGCTGCACCGGAGATTGGCCCCCCGCAGGAGGTGATCAAGCCTTCGGGGACTTGGTACGCGATTTCTGTGCCCCTTTTCTCGTCGAATCGAGCATAGAATACAGACCTAAGTCGAGGGAGAAACGAGTTGCCATCGCCGGCCATACGAAGCGACCGACCGTGCCGCTCCGGGTCGCGTCGCATCCAAGCCCATACGTCACGACACCATTGTGATCATACCCAACACCACACCACGATGCTACCGATGCAGACACGGTTGTACTATACTATGCGCAAGCTACTATTCAGTCGCGTGATCAAGTTGCGCAACCCACTCTCCAACTTTCTCCTCCACACGTCGGCGCTCCTCTGCCTCTGCCCTCTCTCTGAGTTCTCTCATTGCGGCCCGCAGTTCATCTGGTGGCACCATGCAATATGGCACAAATGCGAGCATGTCAAAGGTATCTGGTTCACAGTGAGATTCATCATGAGCTTCATCAAGTGTCTGTGCTTGCATCCGGGACCTCAGGCTTTCTACGGCAGTGTCATGTTCGTCACTGGCAGCCCTGGGATCTGTAGGTGCCACAGTCATGGCCTTGTAGGTGTCTTCCCAACTTGCGGTGGCTACGTCTTTCAGTGTCTGCGTGCCAAAATGGTGAAGTACAGCACCAGCGTAGACAGTGTCAAAGATAATGGCAGGGGGGAACCTGTGAATGTCGGAGATCTGAAATGTGGAACCTGAAGTGATTGTCCCAGGAGGTGCAGGCTCAAAGAGGTGTGATATACACTGCTTCTGTGCGGGTGGTGCAGTGGGGTCAACGTCAGTTGTGTTCATTGCAAAGTTGGGCGTCTACTCATCGAAGTCATCAGGCTCTGATCAGGCATTATACAAGCACTACACACCATTAATAACCCAAGATCATTACCCAACATCACATGAGCGATTTTGTTTAGAAAAACGCCATTTCGGATGTCGTTAATACATCATATTGACCTTGCAGCAAGAGCTTTTTGCAAGGTTCCCAGCTTTCGTAAGCGTCCTGCATCATCCAAGAGCTTATAGCGCTCACACGTGTCCGTGTCCGTGCACGACTCGCGTGTCCCCGCACCTTGTGCCATCGTTGTTCGGCGCGGCCAGCGGACCTCTTCTAACAACTAAACTTCCCTTCTGTCGTCTCCTTTAGTTTCACACTCCCCTAGCACTGCAGATGACTTTTTTTACCATCATCCCTGTTTATTGACATAGGACTCTGACACCGTCTGGGCTTCTATCTGCATATCGTCAAAGTCAGCAACTCGGTCAAGGAGATCTCGGAGAGCTGGGCCGTCACACAAAAGATGAAGTACATCACTCAATACACCTTTAGTGGCAACTCCAAGTCGACCGGTTCCCAGCCCCCCTCTCTCCATCCTATTCGTCTCGAGAATGAGTGAGGGATGGCCTCCTTGTTGAGAGTGGCAGCGATCGAGGAAGCCATAGTGGTACGTCGGATCTCGCTCTCATCCAACGTTCTCACGCGCCGCACAGATGGCCACTACATGGTGGGGTGACATTGACCCATGACAAGACCAGCACGGCGGCATCGAGGTGACAACAACTGCAACTGGGTGATCGGCCGTGACAACGACAGGCGACGAGCTGACGACAATGGCAAACGGCGACAAGGCAACCACTACGACAATGGCAACGAGGTAACCACAACGACGCGCGACGACACAAGTACAATAATGACTGCAACAAGGCAACTGCGACGACCGCAGCGAGGAAACCACGATGACCACGGGGCGACAACGACGAGTCAAAAAGAAGAACTACTGGGATGGCGCACGCTATTCTAATCCGTAACTAACTATCTAGACTCAGAGCCATCACGTTACTATTTTACCACTGTGCCTTGTGCAAGTTGAATTGAGAACATTTGCGTACCTGTGTAAGCCCCATCTCTAAACCCAACGCAAGTACACATCGAACCTGTGTGAACCCGTCAAACCCGCCACCTGCCCCCGTACCCCTCTCCACCCGTACCCGTAATCGCGGGTACGGGTTTCGGCAGGTACGGGGTACGGGTAGACGCTGATAAACACGCGGGTGACCTCCAAACATCGGAAGCCCCGCATGTTCCCAATTCGTCCGTTTGTTTCCCCAGTTCAGTAATTGGTGTTCAAAATAAATAAATAAATAGAGAGGAACATTCCTTGAAGTTTCCTCATCATGGCTGCGACTCCCCCTCCCCCCGGGCCTCCTCCGAGGATTCATGTCTATTCACAGTTACCTCACAATGTGACTCTCACCGGCAACCAGCTTCTTTGCATCAATTGGCATTGGGTGTCTTGCCTCACTTTCACACTTGAGGAGCTCAACCCTTGGCTCAACCAACTCCTGGGAGACCTCCAGCAGTGGCCTTACAAATGGATACATTTTGCTATTGCAGTCATCGTCGGAGCCCAAGGAGAACTCTCAACCACTCTCAATACACTCAATGTTGTGGACTATGGTGCTCCCACACCAGCTGAGTCTGCCAATCTGTATTACCATATCAGCAACCAAGAGAGGGAAAGGGTGTTCCCAATTGACCCAGATTCCCTGTGCACACATATCACTTCTACTGTGCCAACTTCTCGGTGGGCATGATTCCGCAATGATGTTGCAGAACATGATGGAGGGAGCTGTGTGTTGACAATATGGGATGAAAGGTACTCTCATGTTGTGCACCTTCTTGCACACAGCAAGGGAGATCTGGTATGTTATTTCTTCTTTCAATCTGGCCTACTCACAATCACAATTGCAGTAGTACATTACAAATTTTACTTGGCACCATAGTCAAGTAGAAGATGATGTCATCACACATATTAAGGCTCCAACCATTTAGGTTTAAAACAGTTTTTAAACTATTTACATGGTTTACTTTTACTATATATTTACTGGCATGGTGGTATGAAGTAAATAAACTAAATAGTAAACAGTAAACAGTTACCCCAAGACCCTTTAGACTCAAGAGGAACTGTTATCCACATTTGGCCTCACATTAGAAGATTTAAGTGTGCTAGTTAATATGAACATAACACTTTTGAACACCATTGAATACTTTGAACTTGGCCCTAAACACACTGGATGGAAATTACCATTTTTATGCAAAATTTTAACACCTCTATAATAAGAGGCAACTCATTTATTATGGTCAAAAATGTGAATCTGATAATTATATACTATTAAGCCAGATTCATGTTAAAAAATGATATCAAAATGGTATTTATATAATATAGATTTCCACAGAGTGGAAAATATATTCTCATTTAAGGATTTCATCTATATAGCTTTAGAAAATGAGAGCCAAACCAGTGGCCAACTCCATTTACACTTGAAATAAAGAAGTATCATTTGCATTTTTCTAACATTGTAGAAGAATATGCTTTCCAAAGAGATTGTGACAAAATCATATTAAGTAAATATCATTTTAACAACATTTTTTAATCTGAATTCAGCCTAATAATATATGGCCATCACTGGATGGAAGATGCCCTCTTACCATTGACAAAATTTAGGCATTTATAACAAAAGGTATTTTTTATTCACAATTTTCATACATAAAATGTTGATAAGGTAATTAAATATTGACAATGCAATTTCAAGGCATAATATGTAGACAGCACAATATTGTCAGAATATTATGTTAAGTATCTTGTCAAGATATTTCACATGGTAATCTTTATGAAATAACAGTGGTTCAGTTTAGAGTGTTTTAGTGTTCAACTACAAAAACATTTTTACCATGTGAAATATTTCAACAAGATACATAGTATAACCTCTATATAGTGTTGTAAACCTTGTGGTAAGCCTAGCAGCTCAAGCTAACATTTTTGGAAACTCAGGAAATAAAACTCTGAGAATATTTGTGAAGTTGTACTACATTAAATGCTAGCGGGTCCTCTGTCAACACTATAAGTAATCCAATCAACTGTTCCTAAGTTATTTGACTGCAGCTAACTTGGTTATTTGCAAGCCAAGCTAATTGTTAAGCAAGTAAAATAACTCAGAAATGCCTAATTGGACCACTTAGAGACTGGTATTTTAAATTGTCTACCTCCACAAACATCTTCAGACTTTTCCTATTTTATTTCATACTTGTAGGATCCCAAAAATGTTGGCTCAAGCTGTAACTAAGGCTATAACTCATAAGGTTAGTTGTTGAATATGTTAGTGAGAGTTAATTTTCAAGTTACTAATTTTATCATATTTCATATATTTGCTACTGAGTGGGCCCATTTTCAAGAAAACTTTTGGGGTTTCAATGTAAATTGTTTTATAAATAGTATTTACTGTCTATAAACAATTTACAATGGTTTACTGTCTATTTACTGGCTGTTGAGTAAACATACACTAAATGGTTGGAGCCTTAAACTAGTGGGTCCAAGTCTCTGATTATTGAGTTTCCAGAGACCCAGAAAATGGCAAAATACACGAATAACCAATGATACACAGGAAACTAATATTCCCAATTGCTGATGTGGCAGACTTGGCTGGTGGGGCAACATTATAGTCCACAACATTGAGCTCATCAAGAGTTGTCGAAAGTTCTCCTTTGGCTCCAACAACAACCCCAATGGCAAAATGTATCCATTTATATGGCCACTGCTGGAGATTTCCCAGAAATTGGTTGAGCTGCTCAAGTGTAAAAGTGAGACAATGCATCCAACACCAATTGGTACAAAAAAGCTGGGGGCCAGCAAGAGCCACATAGTACATTGACTCATTGGCAAGCCCATTGGGCACAGGCACTGCCATAGATAACCTGTAGAAATATATTATTGGATTGGCACCCAAAGGGGAAGAGCAAGAGGGTGAGTGTCCATGGTAAGGAGCTCTACCCCTCTACCCCTATTTGATAGACTGGGCATAGTCTTTACATGTTAGCTAAGCTACCAGAATTATCCATAAACTTGCACTCAGCCGGTTAGTGCTGACTGGTATCTCTACACTCCCCTTCACATCAGTGCTAAACCCATTTCTGCAATGTGCTTTCTATACTTTGGTCTTGGCAATGCCTTAGTGAGAACATTGGCTGTCTGATCTGGGTCTCAACAATCTCTGATCTCAATGATATTCTTGGCTACAAGTTCCTGTGTCAAGTGCCACTTCATGGTGATGCATCAGTATTTGTACAGGTTGCTTGACCCCCCTGTTGTACCACCTGGCACCTGGTGGTGCCACCTGGTACAACCCATAAAGTTAGCAAGTTGACATGTCAACAAGCCATGTCTAATTCTTCAACAAGCTTCTTACAGAATGATGACCAGCAAGCAGGAAAGTTGAGAAAGTCATACAAGTCAATATCATCTAAGTTAAATATTTGTCATATCATATTTGTCATATCATATATTATATTATACATTAGTCATAACTATCTTAGTCATATAATGGTCAGGTTTGCAGTAGTGCCCATCACAGGTAACCCGTGGGTCACTCGGGCCTTACCCGTCCCACACCCGTGTGAAACCCATACCCGTGCTCACGGGTATGGGTACCAGTCACAACGGGTATGGGTACTTGCGGGTTGTGCGGGTATGAAATCCTGCGCGGGTTCGCACTGCGGGTTGGCGTGGCAAACTTAACATATTGCCAGTGTGCTGCGCAGCCCTTACAACGGGGCAGAGCGTTCGACATTGGTACTACTCGGAAACATCGTCCCAACCACTATCTAGCTCCGCCTCACACCCTTGTACATCAGGAAGTTTCGCCGCGTCAAGTACATCCCTGTCCTTCACCAAACCCATCCTACTCCAAGCACCCAGACACATCGATGCACGCGTGGACTCAACCGAGAGTCCATTCCGAACGTGAGACAGAACAAGTCTTCCCTTGCTGAAGACTCGTTCAACGTCAACTGAAGTAGCTGTAGGGGTTGTCAGATCAGGTATGGGAGACCTAATGATGTAACTTACCCGGTATCGACAAGTAGTCTAATGCCATCCGAGAGAGACGGGGATAGACTGCTCGATTCTTGACCCACCATGCGGACGCGTCCTTGACATCTTCAACAGGATATCCAAGGTATTCTTGGAGCTCGTCCTTGAGCCCAGAGGTGAGGCGGCGGGCAGAGGTCGATGGTAGATCGTCGAAGATGTTTGGCTTGCCGGTGGTGCCAATGGGCCTAGTAGTCTAAAAATGTTCGAAGTGAGTGGGAAAAGGACATTGTAGTATGCGTAATACGTACATCCTGCATGCAAGCAACAACCTCGTCGATGGGGAGGGACGCATATGCTCGCAAAAACTCATCGCGGACAATTGCAGTTGCAGCGATGATCCACGTCTCGTCCCAGTTGGCGTTGCGGAAATATTGAAGTTTGTGTCGTGGGTGCAAGACTGTTCAACAGGATCAAAAACGAATGAACAATCAAGGGAAGTACTCACTCATGACTATTTGGTACACTTCCGAGTTATCAGTCATCTCGTAGTATTTGTTGAGGTGAGCTTTTCCAAGTGTCAGCGAAGCGCGAATAGCAAACGAGTACTTAGGGTCTTGGCTTGCAGTGGCAAGATGTGCGTCGATGTGATCCATTGCGGGTATCACAGTGGCGAGGTTTGGCGTTGAACGCGAAAAGAAGATAGTTGCGTCCTTGAATAGCTGGGAGAGGGTGAGCAGCAGGAATGGGGAAAACGATGAGCGTGACATACTCCCAATACATCGCACAGTTGTTGAACAAGCCCCCATTCCTCCTCGTCTAGCTCATACTTTCTCATGTCCCTGTCACCGGAAATTTCGTCAATTACTGTGCGATATTTGAGAGCAAATACGAGCATGTTGTATGTCGAATTCCAGCGTGTTGCGACGTCACACAGCATCATCCAAATGGCAAGGGAGTCGGAAGGGCTACCATCGTTCTTGAGATCTTCAAGGATCTGAATCCAGCAAGGGAGCAGGGCTGTTGTGGAGTTTTTGATCGTGTACGCTAGTTTTTGTAGCTAAACTCAGTTGGACTACCGTGAGTACCAGTTTTGGTTTGTTCAGCTGAGTTTGAACTTACCTTTACCAGTACCAGCCGCACTGGGCGCACGGTTGTATCAAGCTCGTCTTGATCCTTCTGTGACATCCTTTTGCGTGGATCAACCCATCCCTCCTCTCTATCGTCATCATCCTCGCTTCCATCACCTCTCTTATCCATCTCTTCCCCCTCCATGTCAATTTCCCCGGCAAGGTCTACCAGCGCCGCATCGGGCACTTTGTCTGCCCTTGCTTTTGGCATGTCGAATTGGCGAAGAATTACCTTTACGACTAGGTTCAAGATATGTGTGAAGCAACGGGTTCGATTCGCAGCACCCGGAAACATGACAACTAGGTCAGCAAGCACATCAATCATTGTATCGTTCGGTGATGCGTTATCACATGTAACGCTGAGAATCTGATGCGCAAGGTCACGGTAAGTCGCTTGTTCTTATCAAATGACCTAGCAAACTTACCTTGTGTGGTATCCCAAAGTCAGCCAGGATTTTTGCGAACGCCGATGCGAGATTTGCGCCAGAATGGGACTTTGCGACCTCAACAAGGTCGAGGAGAAGACACATCGACTTGCCGTTCTGTTCGAAGTGGACGGTCACTGCAACATACGCCTTGTGGTTAGGCGAGGTCCACGCATCCGTCCCAAAGCTGAGGGTGCCATCGTGTTCCTGGATAGGTGAGTCAATTCGTTTGGCCTAAGACGTCGTATCGCTGACCAAAACCTCACCTGGAGCATCTTCGCGATCCTACTCCGGACCTTTTTGAACACCTCTTTGACATCGCGCGAGACAGTGGCAACAGAAGGTATGTAATATTCCGGTCTACCCGTCTTCATGAGGCGTTGAAACCCTGGATCGTTGACAATGGAAAAGGGTCGCATACTTTCCGATACCCAGCGCACAATCTCGGCCCTGAGCTCCACATTAGATAGTTAGATAGTTATTGATTACCACGAACCTGGTTTCGGCCTTATTGTGTTGGCGATGAGAATAAGTAACGCGTCCTTTTCCCTTCCACTCAAAGATCGCGGTGAGTGATCCATCTTTTCCCTTCTTGACATTTTCTAACCCTTTCCGAACGCTCCTTATGTCGCTACAAGCATCTGCATTACGCAAGATCTCATCTCCCCAACACAGTTGTGCGTGCTTGCGCAGGTTTCCTGTCGAGTTGTGATTGGATGTATCAAGGTAACGTCGGACCATTCTCGGGTTTTTGCCGCGTCCCTTACAATTCGATGCCGTGCACCTAAATTCATGGACACGCCGCCCATCAACCATCACAATGGATGGGGTTGGCTCGAAGAACACGTAGACCTGAGCAACCCATTCAAGAGATAGTCGTTCTGATGGGAAATCAGGTGAGCCAATGTTTAGTTTTCTGACTTTATTTTACTCACTGCGTTGTCCTTCTGCGGTTTCAACAGGTTTCGCTAGCTCGTCTCCGTCATCATCACCCTCTGTGGTGTCCTCAGGTACCGAGACTGGATCGTTATCCAGTGGGTCGACACTGTCACGCGTGCTGACAGCCTCAAGAAGGGTGTTCGGTTGCTCATTGACTGGTGTAGTATTGTCCTCGTCCTCGACGTCTTCGACTGATGCCTGTCTTTTCCGAGGTTTTACAGCCACCGCCCGAGCAGCATCAGCAGAGCGCTTCAGGCGCTTCGTGACCGCGTTACTCTCTGCACCTACAAAGTTCTCGTCGGTAATTCGAGAAGCCACCTTCCTTTTTCTCTGTCCAAGTTGCATTATGAGAGTGTTGCAAAGGTTGACGGAGTTGGGGGATATTGGAATGGTAGTTGACTATCTCGGTAAATTTCTCGTGGCATAATAGTTAATGTACACTAGTCACGGTGCGGTGATTGAAGTTGAATGCTAGACACTGCTAGTGGTTCCTCGAAAATACCCGCCATACCTGTCGCATGGGTACGGTATTTTCCCAGGTATCTGAACTGTGACCCGGACCCGGACCCGCCAAACCCGTACCCGGGTACCCGCACGGGTTTAGAAACCCATGACGTGCACTAAAGCTAGACTATTATTCACACAAACTTTTCCGCGATTTCTTCACCCGTGAGGGTTACCAGTATGACTATGTGTTCCGAGGCTTGACAGTTCGACAGGAGTATTTACCATGTGGGTACGGGTACTCAACAAACCCGCATGCACCTGCAAAACCTGCCGTCAACCCGCGTCAACCCACGTCAACCCGTGTCAACCCGCTACCCGTACCCGTGGCCAACGGGTATGGGTTTTGGCGGGTACGGGTACAGGTTGAGTCAAGTTGACCCCAGGGTTACCCGTGGTAATCCCTAGGCCCAAGAGAGAAAATTGCACTCAATGGTCAAGCAGACAGACTAGTGGTCTTCACCTGCAAGATGATACAGCCTGAGTAATTTTATTTGAGAGGCTGACTCAGAAGTCATGGTACATTATTTAATTGTATGTGGCTCCTTCTCAGAGTCCTTGAGTCAATGTGTGCACTTTCTTTCTCCCCTTTGTTCCTCCCTCTCACAAATGGGAACAGCACCCAAGATCTCTCTACTGTAGCACACACCTAATTCAAGTTGTGGGTTATGTAGAGATACCACACACTGGCAGTTAGCACTAACTGGCTGAGTAAGACTGAGTGTGAGTTTACAGATAATTCCAGTAGCTTAGCTTCATGTAAAGACTACGCCTGGTGTTACATCCTGACAGGGACATTGCGCGACTTGCACCTAAGTGAGTCCAAGTGAGAGTCTTCCAAGTCACGTGACTCAGTGGGCGAGAAATGACAAGGCGCGAGGATTACTAAGACTAGTCAGGAGTTCAGTGTGGAGGCTTGTTATAGCACAAGTCCTCAAAAGCTTTGGGAGGACAACCCAGTTAAGGGAAGTCAGACAATGGCAGAGTAGAGGATCACACAGGAAGAGATTTAGAACAGTGGGACTGTTATTTGTCAGATACAAACAAAGACAAGTCTGAAGTGCTACTGTCACTACTGGGGGTTTTTATAGGTTTCTGGGAGATGTCTATACATGGCAGTACTGGTACTGAGGTGAGTCATCAGTGCTGTGTGTGAGTCGAGAGAATAGAAGGGAATAGAAGAGAATAGAAGAGAGTAGAAGAAAATAGAATGGGGCGGAATATACTGGAATGGAATGGGGTTGGGGCATCAGTCAGCAAGCCCAAGCGTGCGTAATGAGTAGGTAGTAATCATGGGTTGAACCATGTGATGCAACAGGAGGAAGTAAGGAAGAAGAAATAAACGGGCCAGATCATGACACCTGGTCTATTGAATAGGGGTAGAGGGCCCTATCATGCCTCCTTATTGATTTGTGGACAAGGATGAGCTAGGGGATCCCTCCTCATCAGAGGAGGAGGAGCTCTATATTACTAAGGCTAAAGGCTCACTGGCCCACTGGGCCAGATTTGCAAGTGACTTGCATGATTGAGCCATTGACCAATGAGAACTGGACAAACTGGCACCAGAGAATGTGGAGGATGCTCCGCTCCTGTCGTGTACATCAGTATGTTGATGGAACTCTTCCGTGCCCTGCCAGTCCTTGGAATGTGGAAGTCTGGGAAGACAACAACGGCTATGCCCAGATGCTCATCACAAACAATATAACGAATCCACAGATGGTCCACACGCACTGTTGTGAGACAGCGGCGGAAATCTGGGTGAACCTTGAGGCTGCCAGTGTACATCAGACAAAAGGGCTCAACACTTATTTCAGTATTCTCTATGCTCTAAGCCACATTGTTTCTGACAAAAACACTAACTTAACCAAGCTACTTAACCAACTGAAGAGTCAGTGGGAACACCTCATTCAGGTGTGCAATGCTCACATTAGTGTTGGGGAAATTTGGTTCCAAACTCAGTTTGAACCAAACCCAAACTGGAAGTTTGGTTTGGGGTTTGGGATTTTCTGAAAAAGCTAAATGGTTTGGTTTCCAGTTTGGGGGTCCCAAACTGAGTTCAAACCATTTCAAACTGATTACATAATAAGCAATAAGTGTTTAATAATCACAATTAAATGGTTTGGTTTGGGGTTTAAACTCAGTTTGGTTCAAAATTAGTTCAAAATCAGTCCAAAACTGGTCCAAACCAAGTCTTAAATGGTTTGAGTTTGGTTTAAACTGAACCAAACTGATTTGTAAGCATTTTGACATATTATTCGGGCGCTTAATGGGCGCCTACTTGGGCACCTATTTAATTGGTTTGAAATGGTTTGAGATGGTTTGGAGCAGTTTGAATCAGTCTGGCCAAAATCTAATCAGTTTGGTTTCAGTTTGGCAAAAATGGCCTCAAACCAAACCAAACCAAATTTCCCCAACACTAGCTCACATGCCACTTGATGACAAGTACTTCAAGATCCTCATTGTGTGGGTGCTCCCACGTTCCTGGGACATGCACAGTCATACATTGGAGGGGGGTTTGGAGACCAAGAGGTGGACCCAAAGAAGCTGGTGAGCTTGCACACATAATGGTGTGAAGTGTGCACGATGTGTATGTAAAACCCCACTTGCAAATAGACCGAATATTACGGTAAAAACCACGTGGGCCCATGCAATAAAAGAGAACGTAAATCATGGATGGGCCCATTGGTTAGAACTGCCAAGTTGCTCAGGTGGGCCAATTAGCATACAGGAAAACATCGTAAATAGATTACCGTGGGCCCAGGGTTCAACTAGTGGTCAGGTGCCGATATCTTCAAATGGGCCCAATATCATGTCTGAGTGGTGCTACTGATGGACGTGAATGGGCCCAGCATTCACCTGGAAGATGCTGCCGAATGGTTCAAATGGGCCCAATGTCACTTTTTAGTGGTGCTACCGATTGACCTGAATGGGCCCAGCATTCACCTGGCAGATGCTGCCGATGGCTTCAAATGGGCCCAATGTCACTTCTAAGTGGTGCTACCGATTGACCTGAATGGGCCCAGCATTCACCTGGCAGATGCTGCCGAATGCTTCAAATGGGCCCAGTGTCACTTCAGAGTGGTGCTACCGATTGACCTGGATGGGCCCAGCATTCACCTGGTAGATGCTGCCGAATGCTTCAAATGGGCCCAATGTCACTTCTGAGTGGTGCTACCGATTGACCTGAATGGGCCCAGCATTCACCTGGCAGATGCTGCCGAATGCTTCAAATGGGCCCAATGTCACTTCTGAGTGGTGCTACCGATTGACCTGGATGGGCCCAGCATTCACCTGGCAGATGCTGCCGATGGCTTCAAATGGGCCCAATGTCACTTCTGAGTGGTGCTACCGATTGACCTGGATGGGCCCAGCATTCACCTGGCAGATGCTGCCGATGGCTTCAAATGGGCCCAATGTCACTTCTAAGTGGTGCTACCGATTGACCTGAATGGGCCCAGCATTCACCTGGCAGATGCTGCCGAATGCTTCAAATGGGCCCAATGTCACTTCTGAGTGGTGCTACCGATTGACCTTAAGGTGTGACACGGGTACGGGTAACACCGTGGGTATTTGGTCACGGGTATGGACGGGTACGGGTACGGGTATGGGATTATCATACCCGTGCAATACCGTACCCGTATGACACGGGTATGGGTAACACCATGGAATTATCATACCCGCACAATACCGTACCCGTGGCTGGGTTTTTTGTGTTTACTCAGTGATCATTTATCAAGAATGTGTTTATTTTATTACTTCTGTTGGATCAATCTCACGGCGAAGTCTAATTGAGGTTGCTTGCTATTGTATTCATCCCAACTCAGCCCGTGAGAATTTGTTCTTTCACCCAATCTATCCAACCATCCCACTTGGAGGTCCGAGCGCACGCATTTCCAGACTACAGCCCCCATGAGTCTATACAGTCTCGTTGAGGCGAACGGAAAAAAAACATTCATCGAGATCTGGCTCGGTCATTTGAACGTGAGAACATACATATTCATATACTTTCTTCACCCAACCAATGCCTCCCCGTCCGACAAAGTCAGCAACATCAACATGTTCATCATTCAAATCTACATCACCCTCAGCAAAACATCGTGAAAAGGGCACCAAGCGCGTCAAGAAAGGCACCGGCGCAGTTGCTCGACGTCTCAAGCGGGCCAAACGCACACTCTCTAGTGTTTCATCTCCGTTTGGTAGTGAAGAGGAGGACAACTCAACTACTGAAGATCAAGCCAGTGTCAAGACCAACCAGGAGGTTATCAGGGTTGGGTCAGACGACGACGAGCTGGACGACCTTGAAAAGGACCTTGGTAGGATCAGCTTTTTATTCTTCCGTCACAATCTCATTCCTTTCGTTCGTAGCAGCAGCCAAGGAAACCTGGAGGTCCTCGGTATATTCCTTCTTCAAACCTGATGTGAAGGTTGAGATGCACAAGGGGCGCGTTTCTCACTTCTTTACCTGTTCGGCGAAGAAGTGCAAGACTGAAGCACGAGGTGTCCGGCGCTATCAAGACAAAGGTGACAAGTCCTCAACTGCCAACCTCCGGCACCATGCCGTTCGCTGCTTCGGTGCAGATGTTGTCAATGCCGCTGTAAAGGGGGACGATTCAGTGAGCCGGAGTGGGAGTATCTTTGGTGCTTTTGCCCATCAAGGACAACGCCCGGTTACATACTCCCATTGTGCGCACTCAAGCTCTGAGTTCCGGTATGTTCACAACTGTTTGATGTGCCTTCTTCAACTTATGTGCATCAGTGCCCACATCGCGAAGTGGGTAGCGGAGAGTAATCGTCCAGCAAACATCGCCTCTGACCCTGAGCTCATCAACCTCCTTACGACTGGGCACTCCCACCTCAAGGTCCCATCTCCGAACACCATTCGACGTGATGTCAAGGCCGCTTATCTCAAGTGCCGCGAACGTATCACCAAACTCCTTCGAGAATACCCTGGACGCGTCCATTTCGCAACAGACGCATGGACATCGACGAACCACCACGCGTTTGTTGCTTGGACCGTGCACCTCGAACACAGTGGTGCCATGTTGGCCTTTTTACTCGACATTATTGAAGTCCCTGAGTCTCACACTGGCGTGGCATTGGCAAAGGCGTTTCAGAAGATGCTTGAGACATTTGGGCTCCAACACCGGGTACGTTCACAACATCTAATGATACACTTTTGAGCTTATCACTTCTACAGATCCTTGCCATGAATGCTGACAACGCGACATCAAATGACACGCAAGTGGACGCTCTTGCACGCATGTCCAATTCCTTTGTGCCAGAGCACCGCGTCCGTTGCTTCAATCACACCTTGCAACTCTCCGCAAAAACTCTTCTTCGTCCTTTCAATGCCGGGTTAGGGAAGCAAGCCGAGGATGGTGACAACAATGACGTTGATGATATCTTGGTCTCGGATGGTGGTGACGACGAAGATGATGAAGATGACGAAGACGACGAGGACAACAGGGACGACGGCGACCTGCAAGTTCCAGATGCAGATGACATTGACGACGGTATCGATGAGTTGGATGCACTGGATGCAGATGAACGCGAAAACATTATGACCGATACAACTGCTATCCGTGAAATGGTAACTAAGATTCGCCGACTTTCTTTCGCAGTTGTACGATCGACCACCATCGCCCTCCCTGCATGGCGTCGCTATTGCAAAGAATCCAAGCTCAAACCATGTATCCTCCCTCGCGATGTCGTCACTCGTTGGAACTCCACATATGATATGCTCGACTTTGCAATCCGATATCGCACCGTCGTTGACGCCATGACAGCTGACAAGACACTCAAGTTCCGGAAGTTTGAGCTGGAAACAGAGGAGTGGGCTATCGCAGAGGATCTCGTTGCGATCTTACTCCAGTACAAGAACGCGACACTATTTTTCTCCCAAGACTCTGCAAGTGTTGCCGCCGTCATTCCTGCTATGGACCGGATATCAAGTCACCTCAACTACCAAACCGGGAAGGCTTACCACCCTTCCCTCGTAGTGGCCATGAAGCTTGCACGCAGGAAAATGGACCGCTACTATTCACTTACTGACTCGTCTACAGTATACCGCATTGCAATGGTCCTACACCCCGGGATGAAGCTCGAGTATTTCCGCAATCAGAAGTGGGAGGAAGAATGGGTCGAAGAAGCAGAACGTCTCGTCCGAGAGGAGTATGTCGCAAAGTACGAGAAGGCAGTCGACGAATCCAACACCAAGTCCACAAAGTCAAACGCGAAGAAGGACAGCGGGTTTGCGTCCTTCGGTGACCTTTCTGTCACCACTGCCCCTCGTGCAAGCGAGATCCAGGAATACCTCAACCTCCCAGTTGAAAACGTCCAGGACCCGTTGAAGTGGTGGGCCGACAACCGACACATCTATCCAACACTTCATCGCATGGCCCTGGACTACCTGAGCATTCCCGGTAAGTGTACTGTATGGTTACATGACGACAATTGGACTGATACATTGACCAGCCACATCAACCTCTGTCGAACGCGTGTTCTCACAAGGCCGTCACCTTCTTCCCTTCACTCGCAACAACCTTTCACCCTCCTCAATTCGGGCGTTTCTCTGCTTCGGTTCATGGGCGCGTCGTGGTCTTGTGGTCTTTGAGGATGTCGTAGCTGCTGTATCAGCAAAGAAAATACCTAAATAGGTCGTTTAGAACTGTTATCTAAAAGCTTTGAATCGAGAACAGGTTTTATGTGTGGTCTATGCCTGTGGTTTTATAACTATACCCACGGTTTTCTGACTTGACCCGCGGTTTTCTGACCTCACCCGCGGTTTTATAACATACCCGCGGTTCAATGTATGTACCCGTAATCTGCTGCGGTGTTACCGTACCCTTAACCGTACGGGTACGGTGTTCAGGGGTACGGGTACGGGTACAACAAAAAAAACCCGGGGGTTACCCGTGTCACACCTTAATTGACCTGGATGGGCCCAGCATTCACCTGGCAGATGCTGCCGAATGCTTCAAATGGGCCCAGTGTCACTTCTGAGTGGTGCTACCGATTGACCTGGATGGGCCCAGCATTCACCTGGTAGATGCTGCCGAATGCTTCAAATGGGCCCAATGTCACTTCTGAGTGGTGCTACCGATTGACCTGGATGGGCCCAGCATTCACCTGGTAGATGCTGCCGAATGCTTCAAATGGGCCCAGTGTCACTTCAGAGTGGTGCTACTGATT
This sequence comes from Lactarius pseudohatsudake, assembly GCA_021525015.1. Lineage (NCBI taxonomy): Eukaryota > Fungi > Basidiomycota > Agaricomycetes > Russulales > Russulaceae > Lactarius > Lactarius pseudohatsudake. Next base: position 195,555 of record JAKELH010000037.1, read on the forward strand.
GACCTGGATGGGCCCAGCATTCACCTGGTAGATGCTGCCGATTCCTTCAAATGGGCCCAATGTCACTTCAGAGTGGTGCTACCGATTGACCTGAATGGGCCCAGCATTCACCTGGCAGATGCTGCCGATGGATTCAAATGGGCCCAATGTCACTTCTAAGTGGTGCTACCGATTGACCTGAATGGGCCCAGCATTCACCTGGCAGATGCTGCCGAATGCTTCAAATGGGCCCAATGTCACTTCTGAGTGGTGCTACCGATTGACCTGGATGGGCCCAGCATTCACCTGGCAGATGCTGCCGAATGCTTCAAATGGGCCCAGTGTCACTTCAGAGTGGTGCTACCGATTGACCTGGATGGGCCCAGCATTCACCTGGCAGATGCTGCCGAATGCTTCAAATGGGCCCAATGTCACATCTGAGTGGTGCTACCGATTAACCTGAATGGGCCCAGCATTCACCTGCTGCCGAATGCTTCAAATGGGCCCAGTGTCATATCTGAGTGGTGCTACCGATTGACCTGAATGGGCCCAGCATTCACCTGGCAGATGCTGCCGAATGCCTCAAATGGGCCCAATGTCACTTCTGAGTGGTGCTACCGATTGACCTGAATGGGCCCAGCATTCACCTGGCAGATGCTGCCGAATGCTTCAAATGGGCCCAATGTCGTGGTGGAGCCCATGACGCAGATCCTTGTCATAGCACTAGGTAGAATCCATGGGCAACCTTGCCTTACACATCAGCAAAGCCCATGGGCCCATCTTAGGTGTATAGTGTATGTATACCGATGGGCCTACAATGATATTTTGTGAACAATGATCAACACTCTCGGATGGGCCTATAAGTCATATGCATAAATTCCTGACGAACAATTGTCGTGGGCCCACAACATCAGTGCTGTTAGTAGGACAGCTGCCGACCGAACCACTTGCATGTGCCCACAATTCACATGTGCCCTCCTGCCGATGAGATCGTAATAGCCTGCTGTGCTTGTCTGTGTGTTTTGCCGAAGGGCCTGCATTGGCCCATGGTGCCAATGTGTGCATCCTGCCGATGAGCTTGTATTGGCCCACAGTGCTCCTGACCGAGTTCTGCCGAAAGGCTTTTATTGACCCATGGCGCTAATCTGTGCATCCTGCCGAATGGCATGTATTGGCCCATGGTGCTCCTGACTGAATTCTGCCAAATGGCATGTATTGGCCCATGGCGCCAATCCTTGCATCCTGCCGATGAGCATGTATTGGCCCAAGGTGCTCCCGACTGAATTCTGCCGAAAGGCTTGTATTGGCCCATGGTGCCAATCCCTGCGTCCTGCCGATGAGCTTGTATTGGCCCACGGTGCTCCTGACTGTATTCTGCCGAATGGCTTGTATTGGCCCATGGCGCCAATCTCTGCATCCTGCCGATGAGCTTGTATTGGCCAACGATGCTCGTGCGTGTATTCTGCCAACATGCTTGTATTGGCCCATTGTGCAAATGTGTATATTCTGTCACTGAGCTCACGTTGGCCCCTGGTGCTCATGTGTGTAGTCTGCCAACCAGCATGTATTGGCCCACCGCGCCTGCGCCCATATTCTGCCGACAAGCTCCATTTTACAAATGTGTATATTCTGCTGATGAGCTCACGTTGGCCTACGATGATCATATGTGTATCTTGCCGATGAGCTCGTATTGGCCCATGGTTCTCATTTGCATATTCTGCCGACAACCTTGTGGCCCATTGTGCAAATGTGTATATTCTGCTGATGAGCTCACATCTGCACTGTGGTCCAATACAAGCTCATCGGCAGAATACACGCATGAGCACCGGTGGCCAACATGGGCCCATCAGCAGAATATAAACATTTTCAAAATGGCCCAAAGCAATTTCGTTGGCAGAATTCCCACATTAGCACCATGAGCTAATACAAGCTCGTCCATTTTGCCAGAATACACTTACGAGCACCGTAGGCCAACATGACCTCGTCGGCAGAATATACGCAAGGGCAATGTGGGTCAATACAGTATCATCGGTAGAATATGCGCATATGCACTGTAGGCCAATCTGAGCATTGTATTCTGCCGATGAGCTTGCACTGGCCCACAGTACCCATACATGTATTCTGCCGACAAGCTTGTACTATGCCGGTACACTCGGATCTTCGGGATGCCGACCGAGGAGTCCCACGGTAGTGGACCCTACTGTGGGGAGCATATGAGTACGGAAATGCACAGTTTGACCCTGAAAGGGTATATACTGTCACTACGTCCTGTGGGAGCCATAGCTGGCCATTGCCGAGCGAGAAGCACCCCTCCCTCCCCACTCGTCGTTTCTTAACCAGTCTATTAAGGGTCGCGCCTTGCCGGCCGACGGTGTTGCTGTCGCACGTGCCAACTTCCTTGATAGGTCATAAGACTGATAGTACTCTAAGAGCCCGTCTGGACTCTGGTGCAAAGTCGCCCCTCGGAAATAGCTGCTCGCGACCTCAGTCTGCTCCAGCATTAAAAATATTTAGTTGGACCGCCGAACACACCTCTCAGCCGCAACAAGCAAATGTATTTTATTTTTGTAACACATGAGTAAATGTGACATTTGTGCTCATTGCGGACCAATCTTGATAATACTGTAGTTCCCTCGTGTTGTGCAGCACTCGCGCGCGGCCTTAGGGAATCGAACACGACACATTCCCAACCCCGGCGGCCACCTATGCAAAGTTTCGTGCCGCGCAGAAGCGTGCACAACTGTTTCCGACCACTCATGACCTCCCGACCCCGTTTCCCTTCCCGACCTCGCCGCACTCGCGCGCGGCTTTAACCCTTCAATTAAAAGGCGTCCACAATGGCCACGGACACATACACGACAGCTCGCGTCCCGCGGTGGCCTGCGCAACACCTTGCGACGCTTCACACACCCTAGACCTTCCGCAATCTTAGACTGTTTCCTAGAGGGTATCACCATCTCCCTGATATGGTTCTCACAATTTCCTAATTGTACTGTAGTATTGTGTAGTCAAAGCCTGGAAATTGATCTTCATTGATACACGGCCCTGCTTCAAGTGTTCGTCGACGTTCATCTCAGTCGGCAATGACACAGGTGTGATTTATCAGACATTATATAATGTGTGACCGCGACACAGTCACGTCCCGACCAAGCTTGTCGAGCCCAACAACGAATAAAAACGGGTCCATACCCGTTTTTATTTTTGGCAGGGCGGTTTTTGGCAGGGCGGTCGGGAGCGACCTTGCCGCGGTCAGGTGCGACCAACTGCACCGGACGGTCATATTGCGGGGACCAACAAATAAAAAACAAATCTTTTTTTTGGCTGATGCCGGGCCCGACAAACCATGTGCCGGACGGGCTCTAAGTGTAATCAGATGGTGTAGCGGTCGGGTAGCGGTAGCCCCCTGACGAGAACGTTCGCAGGTTCAAAACCGGAACCTCCCGTTTTATCCTTACCGATGCAACCTAGAGTGAACGCACTAGCATCAGCATTGTCTGGGACACCATTGGCGACCTCGTTTCCGTGTGAGTTGCCGGTGGGGATAGTCGAAGCTTGGTTGCTTGAGCTCGCAGCTCAAGCAGCCAAGCTTCGACCCCAGGCTGCTCATTCCGGCATGGCCTCACCGCAGCGCCATCGTAGCCTCGTGGCACCGTGTCTGTGTCGCTGCCGCACCGCAGTGCCGTGTTGATGTTGTAACCTGGCGGCGTCATGTCAGTGTCGTGGCCTTGTGGTGCCGTGTCTGTGTTGTAGCACTGCGGCAGTGTCGGTGACGTGATAATGTTGTGTCGGTGACGCCGGTGAGAACCTGCTTGAACCCTAGAAAGGAAAAGAAAATTACAGGTTAGTTAGTTAACAGTGGAATGGACCATGCTTAGAGGGTTCCCTGGGCCAAAGCCATGCGCTTGATGAGCCTTATCGTTGGATTGTCGATGAGATGATGGTTGGTGTTGACACGTTGACACCTTCATGCCCACAAATACTGGCAAACCCATGAAAGGGTACTGGTTTCGTGAGTGTCACAAATTTCGTACTGATGCCGATACCGGCTCAAACCCTTGCCATACACAGACCATGCAGCACACTTGATTAACTGTCCCTACTGGTATTTGTCCAATTCAAGTTCTACCACCATCTCTTCTACCGTATCAGTTAATTCTGACTCCCCACCATATACCCGCCGAAGCTCTGAATAGAGCTGCCGAATCCTGTTGGCCTCGGCACGTAGGGATGCCGCTTGAGCTCGGTACTCGCGGTCTCTTTCGCGGTCTTGTTGCTAGTTTCAGTCGATTGTCAATATGTAATATGTCAGCTGACTGATGCTGCGACTCACCAGTTCAGGAGTATCCGGCAACTGTAAACTCGGCCCAGTATCTCTTGGCGGTGGGGCACGATTGCCCCAACTCCAAACTGCATACATAGAATCAGATTTGTATTACTACCAGTGAATGTGAGACGTACCACGACCTTGAGGATCAGATGGAAGAGGGATGTTCATTCTAAACTCCTCATCCTTCCTAGCGGCATCAGGTGGCATGGGGTCATCCATTCCAAAATCGTCATCTCCTCCAGTGCCATGCAGTGGTGCCGGACTAATCCTGGTAGAATGAAGTGTGGGGGGCTGAAGCGGGTCATCCATTCTGAAGTCGTGGTTCTCACTAGATGGTGCAGCATCCATCCCAGATTCCTGGGATTGGAGAGGCAGATAGTCATCAAATCCAAAATCCTCACCTCCGGGAAGTGCAGCATCAGTTCTGACATCAGAAGGAATGGATGGCAGCAGCTCCGGTGGAGGGGTGTCAAATCCAAAGTCCTCTACTCCTGGCTGATCGGTTCCCTGTTTATGCCGGAAATCAGTCTCATGAGGGAGTGAAGAGTAAGACTGAGCCATAAGGTGAAGAAGGTGTGTCTAGGAGTGGGAAGAGTGGGATAATATCTTTTAAAAGTGGGCATGGGCAAAAGACGACTCGGGGTCAATTTCGTTTGCTTAGTCATATCTCAAATTCGGCAGCTTGGTTACGAAAACTTCAACTCCACATTCTCACCAACCAACTATCCTTTCCAATCAAACCATGTCCTCCCTCCTTGAGATTGCGTGCCGTGTTGAAGCTGCCATGGATGCATATGGCTCCGTCAAAGAGCATACAGATAAAGAGCTGTGGAAGAAACAGTTGGAGCATGAGAAGGTACATGCAATATTTAGACGCTTTGTTGATCTCATCTCCATTTTTAATTAGGACAAATCAATACAGGCCTTTTTCCAGGCCAAGGAGCAGCACCCGATGAAGGAGGAACCGGCTTTGCACCCGATACTGGCAGCGCTCACCATTGTCCTTAAACGTGGCGAAGATCTTTCTCTCATTGCACCAAACCATCCAGACCTGTTGATGCACAAGTACTACAAAGCCTCTGCAGTTTTCCCGGATCTCCATTCTTTCCTCCCTTCAAGAGAGGACCGCTGGTGGGAGGACATTGGTGAGCCCATTTTCACAATCATTTATTTCACTTTTTACTTTCTATTCACAGTGGCGAAGTCTCTCCAAGCGCACATGCCTGAGATACAGGTATCGCTGGCAGGATCGGAGGAGGGGCTGGCAGCGCCAGACGGGCCGGCAGTGTCAGGCGAGCTGCCGGTAGCGCCGGAGAAGTTTGCAGCATCAGATGAGCTGCCGGCAGCACCAGAGGAGCTTGCAGCGCCAGATGAGCTGCCGGCAGCATCAGTTGAACTGCCAGCGGCGTCAGCAGCGCTAGAAGAGCTGACGGCACCGGACACATCGGCAGCTCCTGAGGAACCGACAATGCCCCAGGCGTCACAGAAGATCAAGTTCCTTCCTCTAAAACAACAGCCCAGTCAACCTGCAGAGGACAACGACGTGGAGATGAAGGAAGTAGGTGAACCGGTCAAGGACAAGGTGAGTATATATTTTTCCTTTCATTTTCTCAGTGTTTATTAGATCACCCCCCAGCGCCGTCGGAAGCGAAAGGCTGCCGATGCGCCTGCCGCCGCCAAGTCATCAAAGCGTGTCGCTCGGGACTCGCCACCACAGGCCCAACCTGCTCTCCCTCAAATCAAGTTTGAGGTGCGTAGTATGATTTATTCTGTCAATGCACAGCTTAAATATTTGGATTCCAGTGTGATAGATGTGCTGAGAAGGGCCTCGTTTGCAAGACATCACCCACAAGACCCTGCGATCGATGCCAGGCCGACAAGGCCAAGTGCAGCTTGGTTCCCAATGACCCGATTACCGGCAAGCCCATACGGGGCAAACTCTCGGAATCGTTCGTATTACTTTTTCGGCTAGAGCAGCTCAAAAAGAAGGTGGAGAAAGCTGGTGGGGCCGAGGAACCTGCGGCGTCGGGGTCCAGGCTATCACCCTCAAGCGTGCTTGAACAGCCTCTGCATAGAATGACCCTGGAAAGCGGTAGGTCATCGCATGCTGATTCCCCTACGACCGAGCCCCCCTCCGTCCCCTCCCCTTTAGCCAACACCTTCTCCGTCAAGGTCCCCGGACCAAAGTTTCGGCAGGGTCGGCATCTCTCCCCTGCAGCTGTATCGCAATCAAGTGATGACGGGCGAAACCACGAAGCCAGGCTTGCGGTGCTGGAGGCCAAAATGAACGCATTGGAGGAATGGAGGAAGGAGGTCGATCGTCGGCTCGAGGAGGGTGGTCTGTAGCCACAGACATTACTTGGAATTTTACTTACAATAGGCGTTCTTTTCTTTTTCTTGTTTTCTTGTTTTTCCCTTTTCTTACCGAGTTTGAATCGCACGTGCAGTCCCTAATCCGTGTCGAAAGAACAAATGAGACGTGATTACATTGGTTGCCAAGTCCGAGTCTGCCGAGAGAGGTACAACTAGTAAGTAATGGGGTAGCTACTTTGGCTACTGATTAGCCCCCTTTTTTCCACTATCCTTCCTGGCTGACGCATCACCACTCTCCCTGTAAGTATTTAGCACCCTAAAATATATATTGAGAAAGCCATGACTTACTGTGTCACCTTGGCCCGTTCTGTGGGCCGCTTTACTTGTCCTGAGCACCGAGCCTGGGCCCCAATCTTCGGGTCTACTTTCTGACGGTTGCGGATCTGGGAATCGGCATCTGAGTCATCTGTACCTTTGATGTCGTTTGCCTTCCCGTTCTGCCGAGGCACTTGGTGGAGCTACCAGTGTCGGCAGCTCTTGACTGTCATCGGTAGCAATCTAGACGAGAAGCGCTGAGTTTCAGGGTGCCGAAAACAGTTCTTTATCACTTACGAAGTTGTTATGGTCCTTTATGATCTCCAAGAAGTGTCAAGTGCTGGATAAATGATTGACCCAACAACGCCGAAGCTGACTTTGCTGTGAGCGACATGCTCAGGCGGGTGAATTTCGTCAGAGAACTGCATCGCTTCCAGGTCATGAAGGAGGGATCCGATGCCGAGAGCGATACCATCGACTGAGAAGTTACGCCGGACCCCCTCCAATGATAGGTCAGGCACATAAGGGCGACTCTGTAACCACTGCCAAACCGGCTTGTCACCGCCAGAGTGGAACACCTCTGGAAGCCACATTTGGGTCCATGTCCAGCTAGCCCAAGTGGGATGTTGGGTGCTTGGCTCAATACTAATAACTCGCTGCCGAAATAAAGGCTCAACAATATACCTGGGGGATGATAAAAAGAAACATACATCGGACAAGAACATTTTATTAATCTCCAGAAGCAAGTCTTGATACTTGCCGTCCTTTGAGAGTGATTCCAGGAAACTGAACTTGTCAGCCCAAGGCTTTCTCATGACAGTTTGCGGAGAACGCCCCTGCAGAGGGGACTGAGACTGAGAGTCTGGTGGAGGAGCAACAAGGACCTTAGCAGCAGGGCTGAGCTGTGGGCGGTTGGGGAGAGAGAGAGGTTGTTGTTGCGGGGGGGGATTGACGAAATCTCCCTCCATCAGCAGCTCTGCTGTGGGTTCCTCATGAACTTTATTGGGCCCAGCGCTACCAGGAAGACGGCGACGGCGAGGCTGTGGGCGCTGGAATTGACAAGGGGTAAGTGTCATATGTCGCCCTATATCAAGAACCCACTCACTCTGCTGGGACCTGGATCTTCGGCAGCGCCATCCTCGGCGGCTGAGTCCTTACCACCCCCCTGGGATTCACTGTTATCCTCCTCTGGCTGTACAATTTTGATGCCATCGAGATCTGCTTCATCTCCATTGCCAGTCCCTATGTTGGCTGTCTTGGACCGCCGAGAATTTTTGTCCCCTTGCTTGAAGCAGAATGGGGTCTGTCCGGCAGCTTGCCTGGTGGTCCAGTGTTGGAGCAATGCATTAGCGTCCCCAAGGCAAATGTGGTGGTACTGCGTCAGAGTAACACCGGCGGGCAGATACTTATCGAGAATGTAGTCTTGTTGAGCCTCCCGAACCCTTGTCCACGGGATTCTCCCCTTGCGCCCCTCTGAGGCCATCTCTGGAAACAGATGAGTGGTTCAATTGAGAAGAAATGACTGCCATGTACGCACGGTACATCTCGCTCATGTACTTGCCGATAAGGTACTTCTTGTTTCGGTGGTCGGTATCCTTGACTGCTTCCCAGCTGGGCAAGATGGGATACCCTCTTGAGTCCGTCTTCAAGTTTATTTCGGGGGCGTCCTTGCTCTTTTTTTCCCCATCGTCGTCACTGTTGTCACCGGTACCCTTGCCTATGACAGTGGTTCATAAGTTGATTACCATTGAAAGGGGGTAAATCTAACCGAAGCTCTTGGCAGCCCACTTAGAGAAGTCCTCGCCCATCCCTTGGTCGTGCTGCCAGTTTTCATGGCGTCATTTAAAGGAAGTTCCGCCGAGTTTCTCATTGATGTCAAAACTATGCCACACACTGTTAGCCCTGTAGGTGGGAATAGATATTCTATACTCACAATGTAATGGAGGGATCACCGTCACCATCCTGATATGCTCCCAAGATGGCAACCCGCACACCATATTGACTGTATACATACCGAGCGAACTCCCGAAATGTACTCATACCGTACTTTTGCATCATTCTGTGTCCATGAGAATTAGTCTTTCCTTGTCAGTGTGAAAAAAAAGGTGAATACATACTTTCGTTGTTGCCAAGGAGGCGGGATGTCCTCGGTCCATTTTTTGGCCTGCGCTCTGTACTTCTCCTTGGTTTCTTGGCTCAATCCCGCCTGAACAATTTTGAGAGCCTTTTGGTAGCAGGCAAGATATTTGTCAGACCCTCCCTTTGAGTCGGACAAGGAAAGTGTCATGGTGTGAAGCTCCTGACGGTGGACATCCATCACAATGTCCCTGTACGTCCATCTTCGACCAAGGTTCAGAGTGGAGCTCTTCTTGGCCCGTCTGCCCTTATTGTACAGGTAACGGCGAACAAGCTGGAAGGACATGAGACAGGCACAATATAATTGAGAGCACATACCGTCTCAACTTCCTTTCTCTTGAAAGAGGCTTTCGGTTGCCTTGCCTGAATCCAGTTCAGGCAATCTTTGACGATGGCCAACCGACGGTGGAGGTCGGCAGCTCGAAATTCGGCAACATGCTTTTGGAGCATGTCGGCTTGGTCCGCCGTCAATTTGAGCCCCTCCCTAGAAAGTGAAATGAGATTCGTAAGTGATAATGCTAGCATAAATAGTAGAACATACCCGTCCACATCATCGCTATCACTATCCTCCTCTGAATCACTGCCCAGCCCAGACTCTGAGCTCCCCTCCCACTCCTCAGAAGAACCAGAGCTATCCGATTCGGACTCAGAGTAGTCAGTATCCATATCACGGGGCCATATATGGGAGTACATTGACTGCAGAGGGGGGGTGCCAGGTTCTTCCCAGAGCGGGATCTTTGGAACGGTGTCACCTGGTTGTTTAGGGGGTGTGGCTTTCATTGCAGTAGAGTGATGATAGAGGGCTACCGATCTCAGCAGTTGTGCTCACTTCATGTATCGGCAGCGTGGGGTTTTTTCAATGTTGCTTTTCGGCAGCTAGATGCTGATGATGTAATCACAATCTTTACCGTTCTCCTGTTTCTCTACCATCCACAGTTTGGAAATGCAGGCCAAACAAATCCCTTCTACTCCAGCGCTCTCCTCTCAGGATCTTGCTGATCTGTGCACGAAATATCTCCGAGTAAGATTCCGATCAGAGTTAGGCCAGCGCTCTCAGGATCATTCGATCGGCGTCACTACAGCACAACTGCTAACGCCGCCGATAATGCTCCCGGTTTCTCTGGCCATCGAGTTGGACTGCATCGCAAAAACACTTGCCGATGCATTTTTGAACCGCGGTCAGCAGCGAATTATATATTTTAGGCATCTGATGCTCAGATGATCCCGGCAGTAACAATCCAGTGGGATGCTACACGTTATGCAATGAGGCTCCCGAAGAAGCCATCGGCGCCAGGAACTAGGACTGCCAATGCTGCCGAAGAGTCTATAAGAAGACAATACCCTCCAATGAGCGATTCGGCAGCTGCAGAAGCTGCCGAATCAGGACCCCAAATTGTTATCGACACAGACAACATCATCTTGGCATGGTACCTTCCTGGGGTATTGAGTGAGCCCAGACAGGCAAGCTTAGTACTCACTTCTGGGATCACGGCAATGCATCTAACCAGCTTCAGAATGCAATAATGGCGGGCAACTGAGAAGTTGCGTTCATTCCTGGGAAAGAAGCAGACCGGCGCCTCAAGTCGCACCCGTTGTGAAAATTTCCATCCAGGCACAGATGTGCAAACCGGTATGATCACCCTATCGCCGGCATGGTTCCAACAAGGGCACAATGTGAGTAGTTTGGCCTGGAGACATTGTAATTTGGCAGCTGATCTGAATTGATGAGAATTCACAACCGGCACCACAGGCGTCTGTAAATTTCAAATTGCCAGCTGCCATGAGCTGGCTAGAGGAAATTTCAGAATCCAACACCATTTTGAGCGCAATCCTAGGCGTCATCCACCCCCATCTTTACAAGTCAGGTCAGGACACTTTCAGCCGCCTCCGGCGAGCTGCCGAGATCAATCGGCAAGATGTCCTCTGAGATTGGACTTCAGTTTTCAGCGGCATCTCCATCATTTTCAACGGCAATGTCAGAGCACACAGGGATGGCCAATCCCGGTATCATTGGTATGATCTATTGGCTACTATGGGGCGCTACCGAAACTGTAAATTGGAGCTGCCGGGGCTTGGGCTCTCTTTGGATTACAGTCCTGGTACGGTGGTTGGCTTGTCAGGAATGATGGTGGAGCATCAAGTGTCCCACTATGAGGGAGAGCGGATATCTTATGCATACTTTATGAGGGATGCAGTGCATGAGTGGGCCGGTGTTCCAGGGGGAGTTTGCATGAAGACAGATTATTATCAATAGCGCAGATACTACACAGGTAGCTTAAACATAGCTCAAATCAACTTTCTCTTGCATTCAAAGAATGGGCCATCGTTTAAGAGGCAAATCTGAAGTGAGTTTAGGGCAGAGGAGACTAGTTTCCATTTGGGGAACAGGGGCTTTGAGGGCTCTTCGGCAGTTCTTGAGATAGGAAATATAGTAGCGTTCTTGGGACAGCAAATATAGTAGCGTGCTAGTGTACATTTTCAAAGCAAAGTGCAACTATGAAATGGCAGACTGAAGTAATTGAGGACTCTGTTTACAGACGCTCCCTCTGAGCTGCAAAACTCATGAGGCATTTGGGGGCTTGCATGCCATGTTGGTGTCATAGTAATGTTGTGGCAGGTGTACCTGCATAGTACTAGGGCTGCACACTGAACCGTAATGACAGACGGCCGTATGTCTTATGGGTACAGTACGGTTACGGCAAACCCGTAGCCGTAGCTGTAGCTATTGGTCGGTGAGTCCACACGATACGGTGCGGTTTACAGTGTGGCTGTATACGGCTTTGGATTACGACGTCGGGTACCCGTTCAGAACCCGCACCCGTATGACGGGTTCGGCTGGTTTTTTCGAGTATACTACAGCTTTTCTTTTAAACTTAGACACTATCATATAGTACATGAACTATTGTACACTAGCTATTACTACTAGTCCTCAGAGCTCGCCGTCCGAGTTGTGCAAGAAGTTGTGTCGCGTTGTCGTCGTCGACGTTGTTGTTGTCGGTGACGCTATCGTTGTTGTCGGTGTAGCTATTGTCATTGTAGGAGTCGCGATCGTTGTCGTCGTTGCTGTTGGCCCGGGTATCGTCTTGCTGGCAGTGGTGGTGGTGGTGGCCGTCTAAGTCGTGTCACGTTGTTGTTGTCGACACCGTCTTGTCATTGTCGTTGTTGTCGATATCATTGTCGTTGTTGTCGATATCATTGTCGTGGTTGTTGTCAACATTGTCTTGCTTGATGGCAAGGCCCTAGCGGCGGCGGTTGGTAGCGCGCAGCTTGGGGCTGCGGGAAGTGCAGTATCGATACGAAGGTGAACAAAACCGGCATCACCCGGCCTGAACGAATCGGGAATGCACAGTTTAGGTAGGGATCAAGCATCACGACAAACCCCACCTGTGCCACAGCCAACCACGACAACCAGTGACAAAACCTCCCCAGCCCCCAAGCCAAACGAACTTCCGACTGCCACCGCCATACCAACGCAAGTCCAAAGTCCCGGCGGCGGCACCCCCAACAACAGCCATCGCACCTGTGGCCGGAGCGATGGCGAGGCGGGGGGGACAATTCAACCACAGCAGCAACTCCGAGCGACTCGACGACGAGGAGGACAGCGTCGACAACGGCAGTGATGGCGGCGGCGGCGGCAGCGACAACGACGGCGACGGCGACGACACGACAGACAACGGCGGCGACACGACAGACAACGACGGCGACATGACAGTGACGACGGTGACGACACGACAGACGACGGTGGTGACGCAACGATGGCGGGGGCGTCATGGGGCAATGTCGACGCAGCGGGCTTGGTAGTTAGTTGTCTTTCAGTAGTACTTTTAGACAGGTAGTAGTGCAGTATCTACATCGAGCCCATCCCGACTCCAGACCCACAGTGCCAACCCGCTGACCGGCACAACCTGTGAGTAAATGGTTTGCAACATCCGAGTCAACCGTAGATGGCCGATTCGTACCGTAGCCAAACGGGTGTTACGGATGCCAAACCGTACCGTGACCGTACCGTAGGCATTGACAGAATCACCCTCATTATACGGAACATGTGACCGTACCGTAGTATCTGTAGACCGTATTATACGGTCACGGCATGCAGCCCTAGGACTCCTGCCCATGTGGGGCACGACTCAGAAGTAATGATGGCAACGGCAGTGACAATGTGGCAGGCATTGCTAGTGTCAGATTATATGTTTAGTAGCTATTCCTTACTAGTACCCATGGTAATAGCCTGCTGCATATAGCCTAGGGCATAACCTCTACCTGCACCCACACATACCAGAAACCCATACCCGGGCTCATGGGTATGGGTTCCGGCAGGTTGTGCGGGTACCGGAACCCGCGCGGGTCAGCACTGCCGGTCGGTGTGATAAGCTCAACACGAGTGCTGCACGTCGTGAGCTCAGAATTGGGAGTCTGGGATGTGGCTGTGGAATTTGTGCTATGTCTACTCAAATAAATCGTCTTCTGTGATCTACCAAAACACGTTGCATCGTGACTGCCCCCCCCCTGCCGCCGTTGGATCGCCACCGTAGTCTGTCGCGTTGCCGTCATTGTCGTCGGCATTGTCGCAGCCGTTGTCGCCGTCTTGGTCGCCGTTGTCGTAACCGTTGTCGCCATCATTATCGCCGTCATCACCGTCGTTGTCACCATTGCCGTTGCCGTTGTTGCTGTTGTCATCACCGCTGTGTTGTCGCCAAGTCGCTTGGAGTGCGGCGCTGCCTTGCCGTCACTTCTGCTGCAGGTGTCATAGCTGGGTGCCGCCGCCGTTGCGTTTGGGGCTTGTGTTGGTATGGTACTGGCGGTTGGTAACTTGTTCGGCTCGGGGCTGGCAAAGATATCTTAGAAACGGAGCTTGCTAGTATAATGAGTGTACGCGGGGTTTGCCGTTGATGCTTAATCCCTAAATCATGTGTTCCCAATTCATTCCCAGGCTGGGTGATGCCGTTTTTGTTCTGTTCGCCTTGCTTAGTCACCCTATCACAGTGCACTTCCCCGACGTGCAGCCCCGATGAGCTGTACGCGCTACCAACCGCCACCGCCACCGCCAGGGCCCTGCCATCAACAACAGCAAGACAAGGACAAGGACAACAAGGACGAAGACAGCAACAATGGCGGCCACGACGACACCGACACCGACAACTTGAACGCGACACAACGACCCGGACGGACGCCAACTGCAACTGCAACCGCCGCCGCCGCCCGCCAAAGCCCTGCCATCGACAACATCAAGACGACAACAACGACGAGGACGGCGAAGATGACAACAATCACGACACCAACAATGGCGACTCGGACAACACGAGTTACACCAGGACGAGGACACGACTGTGGCGGGCTCTGCGACAGGCATTCTCATGAGGACTAGTAGTAGTAGTAGCTAGTAGTAGTAGCTGGTATATGTGCAATTGTATGTCTAGGTCTAGTAAATAAATGTTGTAGTTTGCTTGAAAAACCTGCCAAACCGGTCATCTGGCAAACCTGTCATTTGGGTATGGGTTCCCGACGGGTACCGAAATCGTACCCACACCCATACCCGGCATACCGGGTACCCGCGTACCCACACTGGTTTACAAACCCATGTTATGCACTACATGATATAGCGGTGGTATACCGGGTGCCTCTATATCATGGTGTTGAGTTGCATGAAGTGGGTCTAGTCTAACCTGTAGCCATGGGTGTGGTACTATTGCCACAGGTGTGGTATTACAGGTGGCCTGTATGTACTGGAAGTCTGGAAATGACACCAACAGTGCGACCAGTGCGGAACCCTAGGGTTAAGTAGCTGCCGATCTGATCTGCAAAAGCTGCCGGCAGGGTATGTAACGCCGCCACTGGCGTGAGTCCGACTTGGACAACGAAAGGGCGTTAACTACTCAGCGTGAAGACTTTAAGTCAAGTTGACTTGGATACACGGCTCCTATTGGGCACGTGACCTCTGCGAGCACTAGGGCTAGATCCACTAGGCGTATTCGATGCGCGACTTGCTCTATGAGAGACAAGCGAAGAAGGAGGCAGACGACTAAGAGGAGAGGAATGAGAAGGAAGATGATGGCTATTGAAGAAGACCAGAATGGCGTATTCTGGTCTTCGTCCTCCTCTATTTATACATAAGGGGTATGGCTTTAAAGCTCCCCGTGAATCTTGTACTACCAATAGCGTAAGTAGCTCGAACCCTACTATCGCTATCCTAGTAATGAGTCATGCCACATCGGCATGTGATATCGTACTGCTGACTGATATGAGAAGTCCATGACCTATTACGACTTACTAAGGGAGTCATAGCCACTTAGCGAGCGTTCACTTCCGCAACCGTAACAGGGTAGTTAAGATGACACATCCTGGCGCCCTTGGGGGACATACACTGCAACACTCAACTTGATCTTTCATATGGCACTCAAAGGCATGAAGGGATCAAAAGTCTCAAAAAGAAAATCCAAACCTAAGGTTATTGAGTGGGTAACTCGAACACACTCTAGGGGAACTAGAGATATTGCAGTAGAAGTGACTTGTTACGATTTGGCCGCTTTCTTCTCCTTCTCTCCCTGTTCCCTGTACAATACGTGATTTCCGCAGGGCTTCTCATTTCTCACGCGCCGCTTCGTTTTCCTTGATTCCACTTACGCACGACTCGATTCAAGGGGTAGTTTGCGCCATCGAAAACCACCCCACATTTCCGAGTTACCTCCGTGAGCGCATGACTCCGCGCATCCTTATCTCACTATATCCGGATTCCCCTTTGTTCCACTCTCGAGCAGGAGGCTCATTATCACGTCTTGTGTTTGGCCTGACCAAACACTCTGTACTACTATATAAGGTCTCGTATACCTAGCTTGTACGGTAGACTTGACTTCTTGTGCAATACCACACTATCTGTCTCACGATCCCGAGTGAACTCGCCTTTGCGCTTGAGTCAACCTGTCCGCTCGCCTTTGCGCTTGAGCCTACCTTGACCCCCGCTACTATCCTTGTGTCGTGGGAGACCAAGTGATACTTGTGCACCATCACCTCCGGTCTTAACCGACCCACGCCTTTCCGTAACCCAGCACGACTCACGAAGTACACGTCGTACTTAACGCCCCTGTGGTGGCGTTACATTAAGTCAAGTCTCTCACCGTGGCGACTACCAGTCGAAGCCGAACGCAGTTCAAACCCGAATATATTCACCGTCTTAGTTCCGACGACCTTTCTGACCGGATCAAAGGAGCTGCGGTCTGGGGAGAACACAAAGGAGTCGAAGGGTATTTTATCTTCGACCAAACCACCAAGTCCTATCGACAGATCCATTACCTTGAAGACAAACGCTTGTGGGCGTTCATCGACTACTCCCCCAGCGAAGGACAGTGGTACACCATCAGCCCCGTACCCACCACTTTGAACGTTGGACCTCTGAAATCGTCCAACCCATCAGGCATTGACTGTTGATCCTCCCAGTGATCATTCACCCAGTGTTCCCATCCCTACAACGAACCTTCCTTCAACCGCATTCCCCTCATACGCAATGGCCCAACCAGCGCAAGCCTCAGCTAGTACCACTCTCACAAGCGGAGGAACAGCGGGAAGCATTAACCCTCCCGCCGGAGGAGGAGGAGCCCCAGTCCCACCAAGTGGAAGCAGGGGGAGCCGCGGTCCCACCCAGTGGAGGAGCCCCGTCTGGCGGTGGCGGTGGGGCGGGTGGCGCTGGAGGAATAGCCCCACCAGCAGGAGCCGCAGGACCCCCCGCACCAGGAGGCCACGGACGCCTAGGAGGAAACCCACCCCCAGTGTTTGACGGGAATCGAGAACAGAGTCACTCGTTTCTCCGAGCATTTGTCATCTATATGGGGATGAACCCAGACGTTGAACAATTAACAGTCCCATATAGACGAGCGATGACCCTCCTCTCATACTTAAGGGGGCCGCTTGTCGACGACTGGGTAGACGAACAAACCACGTGGCTCAATGGCCAAATAACTGCGGGTGTCAACCACAACTGAAATAAACCTGTGGGACACGATCCACACCCGTTTCACACAAGCATACACCGACACGGCGGAGCAAACCAGAGCCCGCAAAGCACTCCAAACCCACAGTATGAAAGGGGAGGACATCGATTCCTACATCGCACAATTCCAAACGCTGGTTACCAAAGCAGGATACAACCCTGACGAAGCTACCACCTTGGAGATGTTCCAGGACGGTCTTCCAAATCAGTTAGTAATCAATGCCATCCGTTTCCAACACCCCATTACATGGGATGAATGGAAAGCGGCCGCACGGTTACAACAGGCTGAATATCTGGTTCTCAAGGACCGGCTCGGAAAGAGCAGAACTCCGCGCCAGAAGAAGGGGGTACACAACCGGGACCAGTGGGTCCAAGCCCTTAATAAGAACCGCGATCCGAATGCCATGGATGTTGGACGCGCTCGAGCCAATGTGGCTCTCACCGATTCTGACAAGGCCCAACTTCAGAAAGAAGGACGATGTTTTCGCTGCCGTGTTCAAGGACATATCTCGCGTAATTGTCCACAAAAGGGCACGCGCGCTGCTACGGCCGCCTCGACCAGCCACGCGGTTACCATCCCCGACACCCTATCACTACCAACTCCCGCCGTCACTACTGTCGCCGTACACTCGAACCGCGTACTGTCGAATGATGAGCAGGCTAACGCTCAGATCGCGGCGATGACGGCCCAGACACAGGAGGTGCGCGACCTAATGGTCGAGAAGCTTGTTTGGGCGAGAGGATTTTCAAAACGCTTGAACCCGGCGGCCTGGGCTAGAGCTCTAAACTTAAACGTGTACCATAGCAGATATCGTTCTATGCGAATCCCAGTTTTATTCAAATCTGCACACGCGACGGCCGAAAGACAAGTACTCATCGATTCGGGAGCAACCGACAACTTCATCTGTTCAAATTTGCTCAAACGACTACAAATTTCCACACGTGATATCTCAACGCCCATCCACATCTGGAATGTAGATGGGACACACAACCAGGACGGTGCAATCACCCAATATACCGACCTCACAGTACGAACAGGAGAAAAGACCAGGACACTTCGCTTCCTCATTACAAATCTTGGGAAAGACGAAGTGATCCTTGGGTACCCCTGGTTCACGGCCTTCGAGCCGATGATAAGATGGGGAGAAGCGACGCTGAACGAGGAGTTTCAGCCAGTGGTCATTTCCAGCCTGCACTTGTCGGACGAAGCCATGCCAATGGAAGCCTCCATTCGCGCATTGGAGACGTACCAACTCGACGAGGAGGCGTGGGAACAACTCATGGATGAGGAGCACGAACCCCATATCACATTCTTAAGGAAGACGACGACAGCATCCGAATTGGCGCAGCGAGAGGCGGCGACAAAGGAGAGTCGTACTTTCGAAGAAATGGTCCCAGCGGAATATCACAAACATCGAAAGGTGTTTGATGAAGAAGCATCTCATCGCTTCCCACCCTCACGTGCCTGGGACCACGCCATCGACCTCCTTCCTAACGCCCCTGCCACACTAGATTGCAAAGTCTATCCCCTCGCCCAGAACGAAGGGGTGGCACTTACAACGTTTCTTAATGAACAACTGGCAAAGGGCTACATTCGACCATCGAAATCCCCCTACACGTCCCCCTTCTTCTTCATCAAAAAGAAGGATGGGAAACTACGCCCGGTCCAGGATTATCGACGGTTAAACGAAATCACCGTCAGAAATAACTATCCCTTACCCCTTATCCCAGAACTCATCGACCGGATAAGACCCGCACGTCTCTACTCCAAACTAGATATCCGATGGGGGTACAACAATGTCCGAATAAAAGAAGGAGACGAATGGAAGGCGGCCTTTAAAACAAACCAGGGGTCATACGAACCCCTAGTCATGTACTTTGGACTTACCAACTCACCAGCTACGTTCCAAGCGTTGGTGGATTGGATATTCCGCCCACTCATACTCACTGAAGAAGTGATCGTATACATGGACGACATCCTGATCGCTACGGCTGACGACCTCATTCACCACCGAGCTGTCTTACATGAAGTTCTCCGCTTATGTGAAGAACACGACCTATATGTAAAACCGGAGAAATGCGCATTCGAAGTATACGAAATCGAATACCTCGGGTTAATCATCGGCCATGGAAACGTACGCATGGACCCCGCTAAAAGTCAGGGGAGTGCTGGAATGGCAAGCACCGAAGAACCTTCGAGAAGTACGAGCGTTCCTCGGGTTCTGCAACTTCTACCGTCGCTTCATACGAGGATTTTCAACCACTGCCCGGCCACTCCACAACCTCACTAGAAAAGACACCCCCTGGAACTGGGGGCCTGACGAACAGACTGCGTTCGACGCCATTAAACACTGCATCGGACGAGAACCCACTCTCCTCTTCCCCGACCTCGCAAAACCTTTCGAACTCGAAGTAGACGCCTCTAATGTAGCTCTAGGAGCAGTGCTGAATCAACTCGGACCGGACAACAGAATGCACCCGGTCGCATTCCACTCTGAATCCCTCAATCAAGCAGAGCGAAACTATGACATCTACGACCGAGAATTACTAGCAGTAGTGAAAGCGCTACGCGCGTGGCGCACCTACCTAGTCGGTTCCCCCCACAAAATTATTATCCATACCGATCACGCCAACCTCCAGTACTGGAAAGAACCGTGAAAAATCAGCAGACGGGTAGCGCGCGAATTCCTTGAACTCTCCAAGTACAACTTTGTGTTGAAACACGTGTCGGGAGTAAAAAACAGCCGTGCGGACGCCCTGTCACGACGAGCAGATTACGCGGTCAACGAAGAAGACAACAACGACGTCATTGTCCTCCCTGCCGACCGCTTCATACGAACCACGGAAACCACCGAGATGTCAATGCACGACATGGACATCTGGACCCAAGTCGCACAAAACCTTGATGAGAAGGATGTCCTGCGTTGGGTAGAACCGCACAGCCTGAAGAAACTCAACGGGCTGTGGTGGAAGAATGACGCTTTGGTTGTCGTGGGCGACAACAACCTTAAACGGGGGGTAATCACTTTCTTTCACGACACCCCTGCCATGGGACACCCAGGAATCGCAAACACATACGAACTCCTACGACGCGACTACTGGTGGCCCAACATGCGCAAAGACGTGGAAGACTACGTCAAAGGCTGCGCTACGTGCCAAGCCAACAAAATAAACACCCATTGACAAAAACCACACCTATTCCCCATTTCCACCGACCCAGACACAGAACCCTTCGAAGTCGTAGCAATGGACTTCATCACAAAACTCCCCCCCTCACAAGGATACGACTCCATCCTCACAATTACAGACCACGACTGCTCGAAAGCAGCCATCTTCATCCCCTGTAACGAGTCGATCACCGTGGAAGGAGTTGCACGTCTTTATCTTCAACACGTATACCCACACTATGGCATCCCACGGAAGCTAATCACCGACCGCGACCCCCGATTCACCTCAGCATTCATGAAGCAACTCTGTCAGGTTCTAGGAATTCGACAGAACATCTCGTCCGCCTACCACCCCCAAACAGACGGGCAGTCCGAACGTATGAACCAATGGCTGGAACAGTACCTCCGCCATTGGAGCAACGTACAACAAGATAACTGGGCGGAAGCGTTACCTGTGGCGCAATTTGCGCACAACGCGTGGCCCAATGCGACTACAAAGCACTCCCCATTCTCACTCATCATGGGATGGGAACCACGTACCATGTGGACGCCAAAACCCACCTCAACCCCATCTGTAGATCAGCGCCTGGAAGAAATGGTCATCAGGCGGCAACACGCACAAGACTGCATTAAACATGCGCAAAACCTGATGATGAAACGGGGAAAGACTCGGTTCATTCCCTACCAGGAAGGCGCACAAGTTTGGCTCGAAGGGACAAACCTCCGCACCTTCTATCCCACCGCCAAATTGGCCCCCAAGCGACACGGACCATTCCGCATCAAAAAGGTTCTATCAGCGGTGTCTTACGAACTCGAGCTTCCCGCCAGCGTGGAAAATCCACCCCGTATTCCACGCAAACCTCCTAACCCCATATAAGGAGACGGAACTACATGGGGCAAACTTCCCTCGCCCACCACCTGACCTCATCGACGGAGAAGAAGAATTCGAAGTGGAGCAAGTCCTCGGATCCAGACTCTACGGCCGAGGGCGTAAACTTCAATTCCTCATCCAGTGGAAGGGCTTTCCCATGAGCGACAGCACGTGGGAACCACTAGATAACGTCCACCACGCATCTGACCTAATCGCCGACTTCTACCTCCGCAACCCTACCGCCGAAGGGGCTGGACGAAAGATATAAAGCGCAACTCGTCAACCCAAATATGCCTCATCCTCTCCACACTCCTACTCCCTCTAACATGTCGACCACTCCTCTTGTCTCTACCATCCCCACTCGTCCCCCAGTCGCTCGTATTCTTGAAAACTTGACCATCCCCTCGCAGGACAAGGGTGTCCCCGAGGATCAAGACAGAGTCACCCCGTACTCCCTCGTCACCGACTCCCCACCAATGCCAGTATTGACCCTGGCCACTGAACAAATCGCTGCGTTAGACTCTCCCCCACCTCTCGAACTCATAGCTATGGGCGACATCCTACAGCTAGACCCCCGCACATCGTTCCCCACTCGCGACGAAATCTTAAACCCACCTTCCGACACATCACTCCTTCCCCCTAACCCTCAACTCGCGCTTCTCGATGACCCCATTGACTACGATCGTGTCGCCCCTCTCGAAGACGACGACCACGATCCCACCGACCCCGGCATCCCCTTCTTCCCAAACAACCCCGACTTACCCACCTACTTTCCGCTCTTGATCGGGGCCGGTCACGAGAAAGAGGTCGTGAAGTATATCTATTACCGCAAGGACTACCAGGAGGTGATCGGCACCATGGCCAAGGGGGAGCCCTGCTATGGGTGCTCGGTTTATCTCAACCCTGGGTACACCGGAGAGATGCCTAGGCACATCACCGACAATATGATCAACATGTTCCATCCCCACGACCCCCGCCGCATCATCCTTGACGAAGTCCTCGTTGAACTTCGCCAACCTCGTCTGCGCGCCGAGGTCGCCCGCCTTCGGGACTGTCTCGTAGAGAAGGACACCATCACGGCGCGAGCTGCGGACGTCCGTCGTCTCGAAGACAAGCTCATCGCCGACCGCTTCCACCTCGAGATGCGTCTCGGGGGAGTGCGGAAGCGCCTTCAGTACGCACGAGCCATCCCCCTCATCTCGGAGAAATACGTGGAGCTCACGGCTAAACCCACACGCCCCCGATTTGACGCATACGCAATGCCCTTCGTGCCGCGCGAAGGGGGACCTTGCGAAATGCCACGTATCCACGGGGAGAGGGACAGGTATCGTCGCAAGTGCTACGAGTGCAAGGAGAAGGGACACCTCATCGCAGATTGCCCCCGACTAGGTCGATCTCCCACACTCACCAATCCCTGCCATTGGTGCGGCAGCCGCACACACCACATGGACGTATGCCTCATCCGCCGTCTCGCCCCCACAACACCCGTGTATGAGGAACCGCCTGTCCGCCCTCGCTGGTGCGGCAAGTGCCTCCGACATGACGCGAAACATCAGGAGGTTGAGTGCCCCATGTACGAGCAGTGTCAGGACTGCGGGGAGAGAGGACGCCTCCGATTCCTTTCGCGCCACACATGCCCCGTCAAATGCTCCCCATCACCTGAGCCCAACAACGCACGCCCTGACGAAGACTGGTACTACACCAGCAACTAGTCGAGGTCGTGGCGACCTCGAGTCTGACAGGGGGGTAATGTTACGATTTGGCCGCTTTCTTCTCCTTCTCTCCCTGTTCCCTGTACAATATGTGATTTCCGCGGGCTTCTCATTTCTCACGCGCCGCTTCATTTTCCTTGATTCCACTTACGCACGACTCGATTCAAGGGGTAGTTTGCGCCATCGAAAACCACCCCACATTTCCGAGTTACCTCCGTGAGCGCATGACTCCGCGCATCCTTATCTCACTATATCCAGATTCCCCTTTGTTCCACTCTCGAGCAGGAGGCTCATTATCACGTCTTGTGTTTGGCCTGACCAAACACTCTGTACTACTATATAAGGTCTCGTATACCTAGCTTGTACGGTAGACTTGACTTCTTGTGCAATACCACACTATCTGTCTCACGATCCCGAGTGAACTCGCCTTTGCGCTTGAGTTAACCTGTCCGCTCGCCTTTGCGCTTGAGCCTACCTTGACCCCCGCTACTATCCTTGTGTCGTGGGAGACCAAGTGATACTTGTGCACCATCACCTCCGGTCTTAACCGACCCACGCCTTTCCGTAACCCAGCACGACTCGCGAAGTACACGTCGTACTTAACACCCCTGTGGTGGCGTTACATGACTCAAGCGACTACCTCAAAAGGGAAGACCCCAAAGCAAAATGATAGAGGAATAGAGAATAGTGAGGTGATACAGCATGAGGCCACCCTCCCATCTATGGATGTCGATGAGACATTCTGGACAGAAGAGCCAGTCACTGATGAACAGAAAAGAGTGAGCTCACTAATATGTCCTTCCTCACCGGCAGTGTTTGACAGATCCCTCAGTCCCAGGACACTTACACCGAAGAATTCGTTCCTAGGATCGATCAATACCTGGAGCGCCTCCTCAATTATGAGGGTGTTCTGGATACAACAACATGCCGGAGCTGCAGGTCTGCTCTGACTGCTTCCCTGCTCTTGTGCTCTGCAAGGGGTGTTGCCGAAACTCCCACCGGCAGCTTCCTTTCCACAGGGTTCAGAAGTGGACGGGGAAGTACTTTATACCCTCATGGCTTCGGGAGGTTGGAGTAAGCTTGCATCTTGGGCACTCTGGAGATTTATGCCCCATTCAAAGTGTACGTGGTCACCTCCTTATGTTTAATCCCATTTCTGGAAATATGTTTGCAGATGGACCGAGAAGAATACCAGGAAGGCAGCTATGATGAAGATGACATAGCTGCCGACCCTGGCTTTGGCGGCTCAAAACCTGGACATCATGACAAAGAGGGAAACCCGATAATAACTGTGGTTGATAGGTCGGGTGTCCATGAGATCGGCGTCAGCTGGTGCCGCTGCCCTGAGGCTGCTGAGCATGACATGCAGCTGATGATGGCAGGGCTCTTTCCAGCCACATTCCGAAACCCAAAGACAGCATTCACATTCAGGGTGCTAGAAGAATTCCATTTGGACAACCTTGAGTGCAAGACAACTCCAAGTCAATTTTTTAGCCGTCTAAGGAGACTCACAAGCAATGAATTTCCAAACACAGTGCCGGTGGGAGGATTTAGAGCATCCATTAATGGTAGACTGATCGGCAGACTCAGGATCGATACCGGGAGCTTCTGAGGCTCAGCAGACAGTGGAGAGTGCTTACTTCGCGAAAGCGATTTGGGTTTGGGTACGAGGCAAATGAAGAACAGAAGCCAGGATCAATGGCTATATTTTGTGCACTGTGTGCACAACCCGGAATCAACATCCCTGAAGACTGGAAAGAGTACGAGAATAGGTAAGTGCATAGACATCGGCACCTACTAGCTGCCGACATATCACCTTAGCAAAAGCCTTTTTATGCGGGGTTTCATAATGGATGGTAACTTCCAGGCAGAGCACATGAAGATGAGAAACCCAGAGAACGACATTCCACTCTCTGATGGTACTGGATTTATGGTCAGCCCAGCAGCATATGAGTTGCATCTGAAGTCGGCAGTGGAAAGGCGGCAGGTCAGCTCTATCTCTGGTGTTTCGGCAAGGGGAAGCTCACCCTTAAGCAGAGATCTACATGCCATGATCACCGTGCTGTAAACAATGTAAACAAGCATAATGGGCACCTTCAATCAACTGG
This sequence comes from Lactarius pseudohatsudake, assembly GCA_021525015.1. Taxonomy (NCBI): domain Eukaryota; kingdom Fungi; phylum Basidiomycota; class Agaricomycetes; order Russulales; family Russulaceae; genus Lactarius; species Lactarius pseudohatsudake. The sequence continues at coordinate 220,464 of JAKELH010000037.1, forward strand.
AATTGGTGCTACCGCATGTGTTCACGGGAACTTTGTGCCAGATTGTGTTGTTGACTTTCAGAAAGGAGAAGCGTGAGTTCTCATTAGGAGCCATTCCATCGGCATATGCTGGGTGATGCTCAATCCCCCTACAGCCAGAAGAATATGGACTATTCCATATTCAAAGCCCTGAACTTCAATATGGAAGGAATAGAGGCCGCCCTCATCTGCTACGATGTCATGTGTCAATGGAGTGTTCATGCGATGGAGAGGGTGAACCGCAGCAGCTACCTCAAACTTCCTGATAACCTGGAGCTCAGGTTGGCCATTGGTCTTTTTCACATCCATGGACACCAGGATACCTGCCTAGCTAGGTTTTCACCAAGCTTCATTGAAGGTGGCAGGCAAATAGACGGCGAGACAATAGAAACACTCTGGGCACCACTCAATGAGATCTCCAGAAGCACAAGGGGAATGTCGACATCACACCGTAGGGAGGTCATAGATGACCACATGAATGACTCAAATTGGAAGAAACTTATTGACATCGGCAAGTGTCCTGCTATGTGCCACTTGATGTGCCATTGATACTGCATAGTGCTTACATGGGTCATATAGTCAATTCCTTGCCTACACGCTACCGGAAGGCACTTTCGGGAGCAATGCTGAGTGTGGCCGCATTTGAGTCTATAAATTCATCTGCAAGTTCAGAGTCTGTTGAGGCTTGGAGTACCCAAGAGGTGCAGGCACAACAGGAGCGAGCACAAGATGTCACCGCAATGGACATCTACGATATCAAGATGAAGCGGCGTGAGTTTGATCACTCTATTCTAGTTCTGCTCAATATCTGGTTCCAGTACCATCCCGGGCAGAAATACTTCTTGAGTCGACTGAGAAAGAGATAGACACTTCTGGCAGAAAAGGACATTCGGCGTGGCTTGCCAGTGGATTAAGGATCCAGGAGATGCAGTATGATTTTCCACACCGTGCCCTGGTCTGATTTCTGATTTCATTTCACAAAGGTTGTCCCTCCAAGCACTGGTAAGGATGATCGGAACCCTTCCAACACCAGACCAGCAAAGGGATATTACCTTAAAGTGTGCACGGCTTCAAGAAAGAATTGACACATTCCAGAAGCAGACAGCTAACTTTATCCATGCTTCTGCCGATGGTGATGATGACTCCTGGGAAGACACCTCTACAAGTGAAGTTTACACTGGCGTAGAGTTTGACAGCATTGATGAAGAAGAAGAAGACCAACACACTCCATCTACCTCTGGACATGGACAAATGAAGTTGTCAGGCCGCAGCGGTGATGCAGAGCATTTCTTGTTGCATCTTCCCTCACACCTGGGACACGACTGGTGCAATACGAATGCTGCCGAGGACCTGGCAAAGGTGGAACTGGATCTAAGGCAGGGCCAACTCAATGACTCTCTGCATCACATCCGCATCGCCTTAGGGCACAAATCTTACCTATTTAGAAATAATGTCCGTCCGGCACGTACCCAGAGGCTCAAAACACGTGCTTGGGGAAAAGTACATGCTGCCGAGTCAACGCTTCAGCACCACGCTCGGGTTTACATGTGTGCACGGCAGGCAATAGTTAACCTTGGAGCCAGCACTTTTCTCCTTGACCGGTACAAAGTTCTGACAAGGCAGGACTTGAGTGTCAAGACAAGTATAATTGCACCTCAGGTCCGCGGACAACGGAATCAATCATTGCCTTGGTTTTGGACCATGGATGTTCGGGGAGATGCGGATGAAGGGGAATGGATGGAAGACTGTATGTGCTCCTCTCTATTCACATACACTCAAGATACCTAATTCTCTATGCAGTCTATCGAGTACATTGGTTGCGGGCAAGAGCACAGAAAATGAGGTGGATTGAAGAACTTCAATGTCTTCAAGTTGAGATGGGGTCTACTGTCAGGTTCTTTAGGCATCAGGAACAATTTTGGCAAGCAAAGCAAGAGCTCATTGAGCCCAAGTCACAGCCAGGGCATGCTGCATGGGCAGCCAGACAAAGCGCAATGTGGAGTTCAATGGCTATGCAGGCAGAGTCCAAGTTTACTGCTTTACTCAATAGTGACCCACCTCCCGAGTTTGCCAAAGTCATACCGCCACAATTAAGTAGCTATTGGTAGTCACAGGGGGCTCGAAACCAGTTCCTCAGCCATGTCAATTTGATCCCATTGTTTGTGATGAAGGCCTGGCAATAGTTATATATTGGCCTAAAGTCTCAGCTGGTGGGCTCATATTAGCCCAACATCTCTGCCGATAAGCTAGTAGTATTGGCATAGAGTCTTTGCCGATAGGCTTATATTGGCCCAAAGTCTCTGCCGATAGGCACGTATTGGCTTAACATCTCTGCCGATAGGCTTGTATTGGCCTAATGTCTCTGCCGATAGGCTCGTGTTCGCCTAAAGTCTCTGCCGACAGGCTTGTATTGGCCCAAAGTCTCTGCCGATAGGCTCATGTTGGCCCAAAGTCTCTGCCAATAGGCACATATCGGCCTAACGTCTCTGCCAATAAGTTTGTATTCATGAGTCTGTATTCACTTTAAGTCACTGCCAATAGGCTCATATTGGTTTAAAGTCGCTGCCAATGAGCTCATGTTGGCCCGAAGTTCCTGCCGAGAAGCGTGCATCGGTTCGTGGTAGCAGGCTGCAATTGAACGGCACATCCATTCCTCCCTACGCAGGACACCACAAGCTACTGTAAATGATATTGGTATTGTTCCCCATCATAGGTAGAATCTAAGATGTTCAAGTGATGAGAAAGACGTAGAAGCTGCTGCCGATGGCCCTCCATAATACGCTCATATCCGGCACATTTGGTATTCAAGACCTCAATCTGCTTTTTAAGGTCTTGAATTTCACTGTTTTCCGCTGCATCTCACAGCGGTAGGATTTGAGATGATTTCATAGCTAGATGGAAACTGCTGACGTACCGAGAGCCTGTTTGCCCTTGGCATTGATTTGCAGTGCAGCTGCCGAAGTGCTGCCGGTGCGGTAAGCATTGCTAGTTCCCTGAAGAAATAATGATCTTTAGAGAACCGGGAATCTCTGACATGGTATCCTACCTCCCCTGAAGAGCCCTGGGGTTCAGAAGCTGTATGTCCAGTACTGTCAGCTGCCGATGTTGGCCATTGCAACAAACATCTACTCACCAGTGTTTTCTGGTGACTCATTGTTATTTCGGCGAATATAAGAGTTGAGTGGTGGGAGTTCACTAGGGACGATGTAATATGGATTCCCAATCACCCTTGGATCATTCTCTGAGATGGAATGTATGTCTGGGGAGGTATCAGAGGTATTCCAAGCTTCGGCAAGGCTCAACAACAGGGGGTGAACGCGAGGAGGGGTCTGGCATCCCTTTGCTGCCTCCTCAAATAGTTCATGGCCTGTCTCTGTAATAAAAGATTAGATTATAAAAGTGAATTGGAAGAATAGAAGCCGACCAAATGACCCTCAAGTTTGGTCTTCCAAGCTACTTTATCTCCAGAGGCACATACACGGTAGGCTTCTAGATCACGCTGAACAAGAGCAGCATAGCGGTGGAGAGTCAACTCCTCCTCAGTTAAACTATACAGGGACATAGTGCTGGAGTACAGAGTGTGGATGGTGAGAGAAGAACAGTGCGGCAGGAGTATAGCTGCCAGGTTATTACGACTCCATCGGCAGCGGAGATTTTATCTGATTGATGAGATTAGATTTATATCAATTTACGACACGTGATTTCACAGGATAAAGGGGATCTGCCTGATATCAGATCAACAAACTAGACCTTTGGGTCAATGCAAGTTCCTCGGCATCGGCAGTGATCCTCAATGGATTTTATTGGCCCATCCAAGCGCATCATTACACTGACACCAAGTAGAGAATGGGCCATTTGAGGACATGAGCAAAGGCATAATTGCCCTTTGCCGGCCCAACTGTGAGTGTCACTCGGCAGCCGCTTCAACGACTTTGGGCCCATGCAACTTCATCGGCAGTGACCGTCCATCGGATCTATTGGCCTATACCAGTGCGCCATCACAATGACTCTGAGTAAAGAATGGGCCCATTTGGACATCAACAAATGCCTACCCTTTGTGCCAACTGCGAGCTTGGTTTGGCAGCTCTCGGCCCAACTGTGAGCATCATTCGGCAGCTCTTGGCCCAACTGCGAGCATCATTCGGCAGCTCTTGGCCCAACTGCGAGCATCACTCGGCAACTGCTTCAACTGCTATGGGCCCATGCAACATTATCGGCAGTGACCCTGCATTGGTTCTATTGCAATGACCCCTAGTTGAGAATGGGGCCCATGTAAGGACATCAGCAGGGGCATGCTTGCCCTTTGTAGGCCCAACTGTGAGCTTCATTCGGCAGCGGCCTTTGCCCCGGCCAGCTCTGGGCCTGACTATGGGTGAATGGGTGCATTAATGACACTGCCGATGGTGGCGAATGGGCCGACAATTTCCCTGAGAAAGGCTGCTGATTGCCTTGAATGGGCCGAGTGATTGTCATTAGGGTGACACTGCCGATAGTCTTGACTGGGCCAAAAATGTCAACGCTGCCGAAAGCCTTGAATACCCATCTGAGATGACCAGAGCTGCCTACTGGCATTCTTCAGTGTCCATAACAGGAGCCAGGGTCATATCCTATAGCTGCAAAAGCTACTGCAGCTAGCAATTCAGTAAGTTCAAGTTGCCTGAGGTAACAAATGAGGCCACTGGAGCCATTGAAATGGCAGAACTGCCAGAGCTGCCTATGATGATAGTATGGCAGTGTGGCAGTGTCGCCAAGGAGTAACACTGGGTCCATTTAAGAACATCGGCAGCATTCCTCAGCAGGAACAGTGGGCCCATTCAAGACCATCAGCAGCATTCCCTAGCAGTAATGGTGGGCCCATTCAAGAACATTGGCAGCATTCCTTAGGGGGCCCATTCAAGACCATTGGTAGCATTCCTCAGCAGGAACAGTGGGCCCATTCAAGACCATCGGCAGCATTTCCTAGGAGCAATGGTGGGCCCATTCAAGACCATCGGCAGCATTTCCTAGGAGCAATGGTGGGCCCATTTAAGAAGATCGGCAGCTTTTCCTAGTAGCAATGGTGGGCCCATTCAAGACCATCGGCAGCATTTCTTAGTGGTGAGAATGGGCCCACTCAAGAACATCGGCAGCATTCCTCAGTGGGAACAATGGGCCCATTCAAGACCATCGGCAGCATTTCCTAGGAGCAATGGTGGGCCCATTCAAGACCATCGGCAGCATTTCCTAGGAGCAATGGTGGGCCCATTTAAGAAGATCGGCAGCTTTTCCTAGTAGCAATGGTGGGCCCATTCAAGACCATCGGCAGCATTTCTTAGTGGTGAGAATGGGCCCACTCAAGAACATCGGCAGCATTCCTCAGTGGGAACAATGGGCCCATTCAAGACCATCGGCAGCATTTCCTAGGAGCAATGGTGGGCCCATTCAAGACCATCGGCAGCATTTCTTAGTGGTGAGAATGGGCCCACTCAAGAACATCGGCAGCATTCCTCAGTGGGAACAGTGGGCCCATTCAAGACCATCGGCAGCATTTCCTAGGAGCAATGGTGGGCCCATTCAAGAAGATCGGCAGCTTTTCCTAGTAGCAATGGTGGGCCCATTCAAGACCATTGGCAGCATTCCCTAGCAGCAATAGTGGGCCCATCCAAGAACATAGGCAGCATTCCTCGGCCGGAATAGTGGGCCCATCCAAGACCATCGGCAGTGTCACCGAGGAGCAACGCTGGGCCCATTCAAGAACATCAGCAGCATTCCTTAGTGGGCCCATTCAAGAACATTGGTAGCATTCCTCAGCGGGAACAGTGGGCCCATCCAAGAACATCGGCAGCATTTCCTAGCAGAAATGGTGGACCCATTCAAGACCATCGGCAGCATTCCTCAGTGGGAACACTGGGCCCATTCAAGAACATCAGCAGCATTCCTCAGTGGGAACGGTGGGCCCATTCAAGAACATCGGCAGCATTTCCTAGCAGCAATGGTGGGCCCATTCAAGACCATCGGCAGTGTCACCAAGGAGCAACACTGGGCCCATTCAAGCACATCGGCAGCATTCCTTAGTGGCGATAATGGGCCCATTCAAGACCATCGGCAGCATTCCCTAGCAGCAATGGTGGGCCCATTCAAGAACATCAGCAGTGTCACTAAGGAGCAATAGTGGGCCCATTCAAGAAGATCGGCAGCTTTTCCTAGTAGCAATGGTGGGCCCATTCAAGACCATCGGCAGCATTCCTTAGTGGTGAGAATGGGCCCACTCAAGAACATCAGCAGCATTCCTCAGAGGGAACAGTGGGCCCATTCAAGACCATCGGCAGCATTTCCTAGGAGCAATGGTGGGCCCATTCAAGAAGATCGGCAGCTTTTCCTAGTAGCAATGGTGGGCCCATTCAAGACCATCGGCAGCATTTCTTAGTGGTGAGAATGGGCCCACTCAAGAACATCTGCAGCATTCCTCAGTGGGAACAGTGGGCCCATTCAAGACCATCGGCAGCATTTCCTAGGAGCAATGGTGGGCCCATTCAAGACCATCGGCAGCATTTCCTAGGAGCAATGGTGGGCCCATTCAAGAAGATCGGCAGCTTTGTCTAGTAGCAATGGTGGGCCCATTCAAGACCATTGGCAGCATTCCTTAGTGGTGAGAATGGGCCCACTCAAGAACATTGGCAGCATTCCTTAGTGGGCCCATTCAAGAAGATCGGCAGCATTTCCTAGCAGCAATGGTGGGCCCATTCAAGAAGATCGGCAGCTTTTCCTAGCAGCAATGGTGGGCCCATTCAAGACCATTGGTAGCATTCCTTAGTGGTGAGAATGGGCCCACTCAAGAACATCAGCAGCATTCCTCAGTGGGAGCAGTGGGCCCATTCATTAGCATCGGCAGCATTTCCTAGCAGCAATGGTGGGCCCATTCAAGACCATCGGCAGTGTCACCAAGGAGCAACGGTAGGCCCATTCAAGAAGATCGGCAGCTTTTCCTAGTAGCAATGGTGGGCCCATTCAATATCATAGGCAGTCACTGCAGGTCACTTCAATGGGCCCATATGAGAACCCTTACAATTTTTCTTAATGGGCCCATGCGAGAATCTGCACTATATTTCTACAATGGGCCCACATGGGTTTTCCCGATATCTACAGTGCATTGTCACATGGGTTCTACCGACTACTTTGGTCAAGTCTTGCTACATGGGCTCGCTTGCAAAAGTTTATTGGCATTATCAAGGAGGAGGTGTGACACCTAATACACAAAGGCAACAGCAGCTAGGGATGCCAGGGTCCGGTCCGAAATGGGGTTCGGACCCGAACCACACTGCACTGCACCCCGGGTCCGGTTCAGTCTGGGGTCCGGTTCAGGGCCCAGCTAGTGGGTCCGGTTCGGGGTTCGCCATCGACCGAAGTTATGTGAACCCGGTCCGGACCGGACTGCACCTCGAACCTGGTACGGTAAACTTTCTACCACCTTTCTTTGTTATAAATAAAAGATATGCGGCTACGTGTTATTTAGAGGCAACAACAAGAGTAATGTACATAAGGGGGCAGTGTCCTCACATCCCCGTCACTGATTGCCATTTCCACTCAGCCATTGTCATCACGTTGTCGTCATCACGGCCGTCGCATCACTGTTGATGTTGTTGCGGTTGGGGGTTGCTGTGTTCGTTCGTTGCTTCGTTGTTGCTTCTCGTTGACGTGGTCGTCATTGCCACCGTGATCAATGTTGTCACATTGATGGCGTCGTTAGTGTTGTCGCTGTTGTACTCGTGGTCGTCTTCGTCTCGCGGTCGTTGTAGTTGCTGGTGTGGTTGCATCATTGCCACATATTTGCAGCCAAGCCGTCGGCGTCATCATTGCCGTTGCTACCTTGGTCCTTGGTCATTGCAGTCACCATTGTCATCACCTTGCTGTTGACGTGGTCGCAGTTTGTTGCACTGCATAGACCTGGTCTTGCAGTGGAGTGCCCTGGTGGTGGCGTGGTGGTCTGGGTCTGGGTTGGGGTCGTACCCAGCTGTGTCAGGTCGTCACTCGACGAAGTGTGCATCGAGACTACCGAGCGGGCCAAGCGCGAGCAACCAAATTGCGTGACGTCAGGTGCGCATCCGGGAGAGATGACACAGCGGACGGGAGGACGGTAGCGAGGCAGGAGAGGAGGAAGCACGTCTGCACGTGCAGAAGCGTGAGCATCGTGCGTGTTTGCTGGCTGAGCACGGGGCCAAGATACCATTGTGGGCGGAAGCCATAGCTTGTGGCTGGCGTCTTAGTCGTCGAAGTGGTGAGGCATCTACCATTGTCGCACGCCCCACAACAGCGAGAAGACTGCGAGCACGACCGTGGCGGCACCAAAAAGATGCCTGGGCCCTGGAGTAGCTCGTTGGTTTCGTCTCTGTGTAGGGGCATGGTACACTGGGAAATGGTGCAGTGCAGGTTGGGACTCGTTACAGATCACAGTTAGCAGGGGACCAGCAGGACAGCAGAGCCGCACAGTATAATTTGTAGTCAAAAAAATAAGTCATGTTCAAGTTCGTTGTTGTTGTTGATTGGACCGAATGTGGGAAAAGCTTCCCACGTTCCCTCGCCCTTCACTGGGACCATCGCCCCCACTTTCTAATCTCATGCCAGGACACTACCTCTCCAACGTGCGCCCCGGGATGGAAGAAGAAAAAATGTGTATTTTTATTATTCATATGTCCTTGAATCATTCTGATATTGATCACAGGCCCGGTCGCTGCTAAGACCACCCTTCCCACTACCACCCCTGCCATTGCAATGTCATCAAATACAGTCGTAAGTCCGAACTTGTCTATCCTTTGAATCCCTACTGACTAACCATCACTACCCTTATATATGTCAGCGTGCGCCTGCCGCAGATGCTCACAAGACATCATCAACATCACCACCAATGCCGCTGCCTCTGTGGTAGTGTTGGGGAAGTTCAGTTTGGTTTGGTTTGGGGCCATTTTGGCCAAACTGGAAACCAAACTGATTAGAATTTGCCCAAACTGAACCCAAACTGAACCAAACTGCTCCAAACTGTTCCAAACTGAACCAAACCATTCCAAACTGTTTCAAACCGATTAAGAATAAGTGTTTTAAATTGGTCTTTAATCGGTTTGGTCCAGTTCAGTTTGGTTCAAACTCAGTTCAAACCACTTAAGGAACCACTTAAGACCTTGGTTTGAGGCAAAATCAATTGATTTTGTTCAAATTCATCAGTTAAGACTTTGTTTCAAATTGTTTGAGACCAAAAACCATTGATTTTGGTTCAAATTTGGTTTAAATTCAGTTTGGTTTGGTTCAAACTGAGTTTGAACCAAACCAAACCACTTATTGAGCACTTATAAAATATTTTTCAATATTTTTTCTTAATCAGTTCGGTTCAGTTTGAACTGGGTTTGGGACCCCCAAACTGGAAACTAAACCATTCGGTTTGAGCCAGGATTCTCCAAACCCAAACCATTTTAAACAGTTTGGGTTCGGTTCAAACCTGGTTTGGGTCGGTCTGAGACCAAACTTCCCCAACACTACTCTGTGGTCCTCTAACCATGCCACTGCCATCTCCACGCCCGCGCTCCCACGACAACGACGCAGCTGCAACAGGACCGTGTGTCCACACAAGCCACAAGCAATGACGTCGAGGTGACAATGGCAAGACAGCAATGACGACATCAAGGCTATAATGGCGAGGCAGCGATGACGACGTTAACACTGAGGTGACATCGCGACATCGACAGCAGCCATGCCAACGCCAACGACGGTGGGACGGTGTAACAACCACCCTATCAATTCTGTTGCAGGTTGCAGGTGCATTAAACACATTCGCTCAGCAGGCAGCACTGATGGGATCTGATATCAGTGAACACAATGAGTGTGTACCCCTTTCATTTCGTCAGACGCACAGTTGATAAATTTTCGTTGGGATGTTAGATGACCCCGATCGTAGTGTGGATCGGATGGATAGCAAACTATCAGATACCACGTGCAAGAATGCACAAGTTCGTTCGCAAAACTGAGGGTCAGTCTGTCGCGCTTTGCTTACAAGATGAGGATACTGAATCAGGGTGTGTATCGCCATTCTAATTGTGGTTCTGCTGATGTTACTCGCTGCAGTTAGTATCAGCGCAAGGCCAAGAGTGCGCTGCAAAGTGGGGAGGGCAAGGGAAAGGAGGACCGCGCAGTGGAACTAGTACCCGTAACTGTGAGCACGGGTACAGGTTTCACGCGGGTGCAGGAGTAGCTATAGACCCTTTGTAAATCTTTTTAGAATTTTAGAAAATGTTTTTAGAATTTTTGTGAGGGTTCAGGGTTTGGTTCGGGGTTCAGCCACGTCTGAGCCCGAACCGGACCCGAACCGGACCGGACCTCATAGAGGTTCCAGGTTCAGCATGAGAGCCTGAACCGGACCCGGGTCTGGTTCGGGGTTCGGAAAATTAGGTTGCCGAACCGGACCGCACCGGACCACGGCAACCCTAACAGCAGCAGTGTCAATCAAGCCATTGGATCCAAGCCCTCCCTTACTCAGCGCATGGGCAATGCTTGATCTGGGAATTCCAGTGGAACACCTGGCCGATGCAGTAAATACAAGAGAAAGCATTGCACTCACTGTGGAAGAGACAACCACAACACGAAAAATTGTTGCTACCTTGATAAACCCAAGTGTACAGCCTGTGGGAAGTTCTCTCACATGGCTGAAAACTGTTGGAAGAAAAGGAAGGTTGGTGACAGCAAAGGCAGTGGCAGCGGTGGTGGCAGTGGTAAGGCTTCTACCTCTAAAATCAAAGAAGTCCATGTCACCACCTATGACAAGCAAGTCATGCTCATCATGACAGAGAAGCAGGGTGAGCCAGAGTACTTTGGTGAGTGTTACAACTTTGAGGATTACAATCCTAGTGATGTTACAGCAATTGACACATGCACTGTCTGGTATGACTGGTTTGCTGATAGTGTGACAACATCACACATCGCGAATGAGTGCACTGTGTTCACAGAATATGAACCACTCCAGCATGCTTCTGTGATCAGCATTGGTGGTACCAAAGTCCCTATAAGTGGATGGGGCATGGTTGAACTTGAATCACGGTTAAATGGTAAAGTCTACCTTCTGCAACTCGGGAATGTCCTGCACATCCCAACCAATAAGAACAACTTACTCTCACTGGGATGTTGGGACTGAGTCAGCGGAACATGTGTATTTGGTCATGGAAAGCTCACACTGATCACCAAGGCTGGAAAGCAGATAGCTGAAGGGCAATTGGCACAAAACAACTTGTATAAGATGGACATTACTATCTGTCCAAGCCAAAAGCCACTAGCAACTGCTTCCGCTACTTTCACCACCTCTGAAATACTCCTGAGCTGGGAAACCTGGCACTGGAGATTCAGACATGTTGGCTACACCAGGTTACAGAAGCTGCTAGATGATGGTCTCATTGATGGTTTCCATGTGGACACTGAGACACCTAAACCTGATTGTGTTGCATGTACTGAAGCCAAACACAAGGCCAAACAAGCAGAAGACACCTATAATGAGAAGTCAGTCCACGAGACTTTGCCTGGTGAGCTCACTCACATGGACCTCTGGGGGAAATACGACAAGGTTTCCATTAATGGAAATCAATACTTCCTCCTATTTGTCAATGATGCATTGTGATATATGACTATCCACTTCCTGAAAGGGAAGGATCAGGCAGCACAGGCAGTGAAGGACTACCTGACACACCTTGAGGCTAATGGGAAACCTTTGCATGCAGCGTGCATGGACAGGGGGAAAGAATTCATAAATGAAGCCTTGAGGATGTGGTGCCATGAGCATGGTATAGACAACCAAATGACAGCACCCTACTCACCTGCCCAGAACAGCATAGCCGAATGCGCAAACTCATGCTGGTAGAGCTCGCCCATGCAATGCTGCGTGGACAAGAGATGCCCAAATTCCTGTGGGAATATGCTGTTTCCCATGCCATGTATATCTGAAATTGTTCCTATATGAGAGTCCTAAAAGTGGCTACTCCATATCAGTTATGGTTTGGAAAGAGACCAGATGTCACTCACCTCAGAGAATTCAGTGCACAGTATGGGTGCTCCTACAAGGCCAAGCCACACAGTGCAAGATGTTACTGAAGTTGCAAAGAAGAGCCCCTTTTCACGCTCCTTGACCTCCTACCACCACCATCTACATGACTTCTACCTCTCCCACTGATTCCCCCATGACTGGCTCCCCTTCTGGGCAGTCAAAAGTGGACATTATCTATGACCTCCTTGCCGACCTCCCCACCCTTGATGACCAGGGGGGCCAACTTGGTGAATTCAGATGTGCTCTCATCAGGGCCCTGGAGGATCCCCATCCGTCTCTAGACAACAAACCTCCTTCTTACCACATGGGCCTAGCCCTAGTGATCACAGTGGGTCACCCTGGGGTCATTCTGGGGCAACCCTGACCCATACCCAGAGAAACCCGAACCTGTGACTGCGGGGTCGGGTTCTGTTGGGTACGGGTATGAGTTATTTGGGGGTTATTTGGGGGTACTGCGGGTAGGGAAACCTTGTTGCATTTGAGCCCCTGGAGTACCCCCGCGAGGAGGAGAGCCATGCGTACAGCGTCACAACCAAGGAAGAGTTGTTGGACTGGCTGAAGAATGGTGACCAGACGTACCGCGATGTGAGTCCCTCACCGGAGTAGAGGAGTAGAAGACGGCCATCACGTGACCCTGGCACGTGGCCTGCCTCGACTTGTCCAGAAGGGTCCAGATGAGCTTGTGCCCAGACCGACCAGTAGCGTGTGATGCAGATCGTGACTCGTGACTGATGTGACTGCTGACTGATGATTGATCGAGAGCCTTATGCCATTGGATACTCGTATTAAGGATGTCTGCGTGTAGACTCCTTAGCTTTGATATCTTGAGGAATACCTTCTCTTTCCTGCGCCTTAGCTCCTTGTCCCTGTGTGCTCTTCGTTGTCATCAGCTCCCTGCTATAAGTCGAATGCCGACTTCTCCTTTATCATTCTCGACTTCTGTATCGCCGTTGCCTCTGTTTGGCCTCAACCCTCAGCAAACCGGTCTCTAATCCAAGTCGGATTGATACGTCCCGAAGGAACATAACAAACCTGCTCAGGTTTACCAGGACAATAAATATTATACAGGATTGCTTAGACTAGTAGCTAGTAATGTATAGTAATGCTAGCTAGTATAATGCCCACCGCTGCACCACTACACCGTTGTCATGGTCACCCCATTTTCATTGAAATCACTGCTGTTGGGTTGTTGTCGTGTTGGGGTGCCACTGCTGTCATGTTTGGAGGTACTGCCATCGTGTTTGGGGGTAGGCGTGGTCAACCCTGCATTGGCAGGGCGCTGGTGGTGGTCAGTAGTTTGAGTTGTTCAGCTCTGGGCACATTGGCAAAGTCTTGTGTTTTGCTGTCTGTGCACCAGAGTCATTGTTGTTGTTGTTGTTGGCAGCACACATAGCTGCATTGGTAGGGGGGTTGCTGCCACTGCCGCTGTTGTCCTGGTGTACATGGCATCTGTCTGTCCTCTGCCTTGGTCTGGACAACCTTGCCAATGGCATCGCATTGTATCTGTGCCTTCTCAAACGATTGGTAGCAGTTCAAGTACCAGTCGCAACATGAACGACCTAGATAGTAAGTCAGAATAGATATTAGCATGATTTTTAGTATAAGAAAACTTACGAAGGATATTCTCCTCCTCCGGAGCCAATGAGTCGGTGAGGTCATCACCGTCATAGGTTATGGGTTGTTTCTGGCGTTGCTTCCGTGGGCTGGTAGTTGAGAGTCTTGAGACTAGGGTTGCCGAAGTCTGGTTCCGTCCGGTTCTTCGGGAATTTTGCTGAACCTTGAACCGGACTTTCGGTCCGGTCCGGAGAATCTGTTGAACTTCGAACTGAACCATCGGTTCAGGTTCAACAGGGTCCAGTTCAGGTTCAGCAGGGTCTGGACCTCGAACTGAACCGCTTTATACTAATTTTTCTGCCCTTCATTATGTGCCATCGGGAGAGCGAGGGGGAGAGTGCAAGTCTGGACTCAAGCGGGTGAGTCCTTATCCATTGCTTCTATCCCTTGTGGCAGCCATCGCGAAGTTGACGACGCGAACCCACTTCATGTCATGATTGGTGTATTACTGCCTCGTGCCTGCTCGTGTTCATTGGAATCAGAATTGGAGGGCCCTCGCTAGCCATCATCGCACCTGCAGCGCAAGTCCGGACTTGAGCTGGTGAGTCCTTATCATATCCGCCATTCCTGCCCCTTTATTATCCCTCAACGGACCATCATATCCACCCTTTGCGGCTGTCGTTGCGAACTCACTCCAAGTTGTGATTGCAGTGTCTCTGAACCCCGTGATACTGGCCCATGCACCTTGGGCACGAACATGTGGCCGCTGATAGCGGTTTTTCCGACAGCTGCCGACTCGGAAGCCCAAGATCATGCAAGAACACATAAAAGGCCGTGCGGCAGGATACTACTGCCTCGCCCGCTCACGTTCATCGAAATCAAGGGGACCTGCTAACTGTCATCGCACCCGTGTGGCACTCTTTCTTAAGAAGGCGCCCCTTACGACACCACCTGCAATATATCGCCCCTGCCGGCATTGAGGACGTGGCCAGCATTCCTGCCATCGTTCGGACTCCCCACGCTCCGCCACTCCTGGTCGCGCATCCTCTTTTTCCGTGGAGAATCAGGCCCTGCACCGCTGCACCGGAACCATTTTCGCGTTGGCTGACAAATTCGCGATTGAACATTTGATCCATAGCTTACCTTCCATGCCAGTTTCCCGCTCCCGCCATTGCCCCACTGACCATGTTCTTCCGTCTCTAGCGCCATCGACATCGGCATCATCCTTTCCCTGCTCACGATCCTTGTCGCTTCATCTGGGCTCAGGGCCCCTCGAGTCCCTTCAGACCACGTCGCTCTCAATCACCGCGGTCCCTCCCCCACTGTTGCGCACATCCCCACAGGCAGCCCATTGACGTCCCACTCTCTACAAAGCTACCGCCAGCGTTTCGGAGTCCCGCGACAACATTCAAAAGTGGCCCAGCTTCGTGAAGAGCGGCACTCGTCAAGGTCATTCAAGTGCAGGCCGATCTGTGACCATGGCATCGAGTTGTGCGGATGCCCCAGTTTGCCTGAGGTCTAAGGTCCACATTTCACACCAGTGGTAGCATTTATCGGCGATGCGACGAGGTACGTGGAGGAATGCAATCATGTGACTTCATCAAGATCACTCCGGCACAGAGAAGGACGCAAACGCAAGACTTTATCGATGGTGCCACGTGCGTGCGGACGTTTGCGGATAGTTAGAATATTGGCGGTGAGTTCACAGTTGTTTTCCCAGCGTTTACAGATGCCGCGTAAACGTGCGCAAGACGCGTGAAATGACTTTATCAAGAGCAAGAGCCGGCGTGAAGCGAAGTCTTCGGCAAGTCCAGGTGCACCAGCAACAGTGGCAGCACCGTGGGGACAACGGCAGCCAGATCGGCCCCAGGCACCGACAGCAAGTGCGTGCACGGCAAGAACGACTTTGCATTGCAGGAGGGTAACATTGGCAGAACACTTCAAACACGAGCGTAACCCAGGGATGGTGCCGCAATTGCGCAGACTTCGGCAACTCTGCTAGGTGATGTGGACAACACCGCGTACCCTCCGGGATGATTACAGCTTCCGCGATAGCATGCGCAATGGTTGAGATTTATTGCAAGGACCACGGCAAGAACCCCAATCATGTGACCTGGATGTGTAGCGACATGCGCGATGGCCACACCACACGCACCCCACCCGCGCTTTGCAGCGACCACGAAGGCGGCGATGGCCGCAGTGGCAACGTTAGCCAGAAACGGGCAGCGGCGGGAATGCAGCGAAGTAGGATTGGCGGCGGCGGGTAGGGTTTAGTTCTCGGTTTAGCTACCTGTAAATATTTTGTCCCATATACTATGACGGGTTTTTTGCACTGTGATGATTCATTCTCGAGTAGTCTAAGTCTGAGATCTTCTAGGTCTAAGAACTAGTGTTGGAAAGGGTTTGGTTCGGGTTCAAACCGGGTTCAATGTGGTTCTGCCATCCCTGAACCCAGAACTGGACTTATGGTCCGGTTCTGCATAAATGCTGAACCTTGAACCGAACTTTGGTCCAGTTCAAAAAAGTTCAGGTTCAAACTTTGGTTCAGAACTGGACTGCAGCATCCCTATATCAAGCAGTGAGCCACGATCTGGTGTAGTGTGTGTCGTGACACGTATGGCCGGCGATGGCAACTCGTTTCTCCCTCGACTTAGGTCTGTATTCTATCCTCGATTCGACGAGAAAAGGGGCACAGAATCGCATACCAGGTCCCCGAAGGCTTGCGGAGGGCCAATCTCCGGTGCAGCGTCAGCTGTCCCGCGCGCGTCCAGCCGCATCGCTTTCGTGCCACCTGAGCGACCCGAGTCCTGCGTCAAGGTCTCCCCTCAGAAGAACACGCTCTCCTCCGCCTGTCGCACCTTATCCAACTTTGGGGGTGTTTCCAAGTACACCATAGCCCAGAGCCCCCTCTGCGGACGGCTCGTAACTTGCACCGCAGGGGAACTATAAAGTGCTCGGGTTTCCGGTTGAGCTCATGGAAAAGTATAGGCGAAACTACTTCCGTTTCAATGTTTGCTTTCTGATCCGTACCTGCACTTTCGAGCAGAGAAAATTGCGATACGTAGGTTGCGGGGAACATAGGCATAAACTGGACGGAGCCGCCATTCACGGGACACTGACCCCACACGCGCCGGCTGCGTAACAGTTTCACATATACCTTGCTTATCTCTTGAGAAGCCCTAGTTATATGCCGTGTTAATCGTCAGCGCCGGGAGGCGTGGGTGGGTGCATATGCATCCAAGGAACAGCCGTCCGTACTCGGTGACTCGGGCACCGGCCCCAGGTCGGGCCGCCCGACCTGGGGCCGGTGGAAGATGTGCAGAGACTTCAGCGTACTGGACAAGGTACTGGATGCCGAGGTTGGGGCACAAATCGAGTCGTATCCCCCATAGTTGGCTCATACGATGCTCGTGGTAGCATCGGCACCGCTGTGTACTAGCAGCATGAACGCGGCCAGCCTGGTAGTACGTTGACCCGTTCAAGTTGGGCTCAGGCACTGCCATAGATAACCCGCAACTTGAATTAGGTGCGCGCTAGAGAAATCTTGGATGCTGTTCCCATTTGTGAGAGGGAGGAACAAAGGGGAGAAAGAAGGTGCGCACGTCGACTCGAGGACTCCGAGAAGGAGCCGCGTACGTTGTCCCCAATTAAATAATGTACCATGACTTCGGCCTCTCAAATAAAATTACTGTATCATCTTACAGGTGAAGACCACTAGTCTGTCTGCTTGATCATTGAGTGCAATTCTCTCTCTTGGGCCATGTCATACCGTGACTATGTCGTAGCTGCGTAGCAACTCACAATCCTTCATGCATATTCCATAGTTGCCTTATATCAAGGTGCCGCTCGACAATGGAAAAACTGCGATAAAACAATCGTATACGATATAATAAACCGCCATCACCTGAAAATGTAGGTACCCAGTTCCACACCCTCATTTGTTCACGTGTTCGGATAGTAGTTGGACGATCTCTGTGTGTCCTTCCACCTCTGCTTCGTCCAACGGTGTCATGCTGTCGTGGCCGCGCGCGTTCACATTCCCGCCGTGCTTCAATAATAACCGCACGAGTTCAAGATGTCCATTGCAAGCCGCACTGTGCAACGGGACCCGGCCAATGTTGTCCCTCGCATTGACCTTGGCGTTTCGATCAAACTGTTGGGCTTCCGCATCTATGCCACGGTCGAGTAACCACCGCGCAACGTCAAGGAAACCTGCGGTCGATGCGCCATGCAGAGGAGTTTGATCCCACTGGCCCCGAATATTCAGATCAGCGCCATTCTCCAGCAGTAACCATACAATCCCGACGTCAAGTTTGTCAAATGCTGCGTACAAGGGAGTCCTGTCGTAACCACCCACGGCGTTCATGTCCTGCGGACGCTTCGAAAGCACGTGTTCTACCAGGGCCCGGTTTCCAATCTGGACGGCATAATATAAGGGGGATGCTTTTGGTTGTCCTGGGCTTGTCACGGACTCCAGGTATCCGTCGTGAAGCCAGAGCCATGCGGCTAGGTGCGGCTTGTCTGCGTCAAACAGATCATCGACCCCATCTATCACGTGCGACAAAACATTCTCGAACTTGACATGGTCGGGCCAGTGCTCCGCTGCGTATTGGGAGAGGGGAAATCCTACGATGCTGTCGCGGTTAACTTGCGCATCTAATCGGAGGAGGACACCGAGAGAGGCTTGTGCCAGAATCGTGTGGGCAGACTCGAGCCGAATATGGAATCTTGACTCCTCTCCAAGAGAACTTGCAAGCCGATTTGACGTCAAGAATTCTTTCACTGAGAAGTGGGAGAACTGAACCACCCGCGAATCACCACTCATCACTACCGCCACCAAACTGGAGCATGCCGACAGCACCGCTTCTTCGTTATCTTCCCATCGCCAATCCGCGTTCAACCGGGGGCCCTCTCGCGCGTTAAAGTCGACCGCCAGGACTTCCGCAAGTTCTTCGACTTGAAGTGGACGAACAGCCACAGTCAGGCATTGTAGAAGACGATATGCGTGCTCTCTATTCGCATTGCTGATTTCCCTCAGTATCCGCTCGTATGTCTCGTCCAGAGACTCGGGCAGTTGCTCCAGGATGTTGACCACGCTCGATGGGAAACAGTGACGCAATATCTCCAATTGACAGAATACCCATCGGAACCTGCGATAAGTCTTCAGTAGGCACGGCAACCAAGTATCGACCACCTTACATTCCATCGGCTTTCGCTGAGAGTGTTCCAACGACCAAGTCCCTTTCCTCGGCTCTCCATCTCCGCATCCTTGAGTCTGAGTGAACAACCGAGCTAACATAGTTCCCAATGTCTGCATTCTGTCCACTTTCGTCGTGAAGAGAGATCCGGTGGGCCGCCAGTGGCTCGAGAATATTACGGATATCGATCTCGGGTCGACTCGTGATGCATAAATGCAAGTTCGAAAGTTTCAACCCGACGAGATCCTTGACAAGTCGCAGTACCTTTTCACGAGGTGATGGCATCCCCGACGTGTTGACACATTCGTCAACCGCGTCCAAGATCAGGTAGATCGGGGTTTGTTCGAGGGTCACGAGCATGGTCTTGAGGCATTGGGCGAGTGCGTCGTCATTTGGCTGTACCGAGCCCTGATGATGGGTATCGTACAAGGTACGAAGAATGTCACAGTAAACATCGGACTGATTGGAGAGCTGGATGAGAAGGGATGAGAGTAAAGCACGGGAATCCTGCTTTGCGGTGTCCTTGAAGTCGAAATAAAAGTAGGCCATCGATGCAAGCCCAGCGTTGGAGTCGTCTTGTATATCCCGGATGATCACTGAGCTGGACGAAATTGTAGCTTGAACTCGAAATAAAGCCGAAGAGAAACATACCTTAGAATACTTTTCCCCGAGCCCGCTAAGAGACAGGAAGGCGTGAGTAGCAATTCGGTGACAGAGGAAGGAACGTACGTTTTCCGTGAACCCACAACAGGCAGCCATCAGCCCTCCAACATTTGAATGTGTCACCTCGAGTGAGCCATGATGCGGTACCCTCGTGGTGAGCACCACAGGCGGTGTTGTAATTGATGGATGGATCGGGGGGAGAAACCCAGTTTCGAAGGTCACGTCGAAGCTGATTACCTGTTAAGAATGTGAGCAGCCGCAGCTAATGACGGCGGACAGTGTGGAAATCACTGACGGTTCATATCGTCTACGGTGTTCACGATGCGTTGGATTGCTACGCTTCTTTCTTTCCCTCCTAGGCAAGCTGAAGTGTGAGAATGGCGTGCAGAACAGATAAGCACGGAATCACACACCATCGATGATGAGCTTCATATCGTCGTTGATGACCGCCGCCCTATCATCGACTTGCTTCACTCTGTCATCAATGGCCTGCACTATGTGGCCAACACGTTGGACCCCTTCGTCGACGCCTTGGACTCTTTCGTCGACACGCTCCACCTTCCCGTCGACATCTTGCACCCCCTTGTTGACGACCTCCACCTGGAAGCCAACGCCATTCACCTTGGCATCGACACTATGTGTCAGCCTCAAGACTTCTGCAGTCGCCATCCGGGCCTCTTCTTGCGTCAATCTGTCAAGTCTCTCCAACGCATCCTCGATATCTCGTCTTCCCGCTAGCTTTTTGAGGAATTTCTCTGAATGAAATCTAATGAGATGAAATTAGGCATAACTGGGAAGTAACATACTCGCTCGCCCTTGTTTGATTTCCTTTGTCGCTATTGCGAAAATAGACAGAACCTCGACCATAATCTCCACGATAACGTCTGTCATAGCCGCCGTCTGTCGAACTTCTGTATAGGCCTCGAGTCGTTTGAAGAAGTTCTCGATGCGTTCGAAGAGGTCGATGAGAACGTCGTGGCTGGCTGCAACGTCCTTGGACACCTGAATGATCGCTCTGTTACGATGATCCACAAGGCGAGGTTAATGAAAATACCCACCAAGAGCAGAACTCCAATTCCGGCGAAGACCACCTTGGCGGGTGAGAACACCTAGAAAGCGAGTATGAGAGCGCAAATCTCAACGAGGCGACCTCCCGAGACTCACCAAACCAACACCTTCACCGAGTGTAGCGGAGAACGCAAAAAGGACGTTTACGGTTGGATTAAGCCACTTCGTCAACCTCTCATCATCTCTCCGAGACTGATCGAACTCCTCAACCTGGGCTCTAAGCACGGCAAGAATTGCATCAGGAGAGTCGCAAGTCTTGAGCCAGGCGGCTAAGGGATGAGAGGTGATGTCCTGCCCTGTTCGCTTTTTGTAGGCCTTGAAGGCAGTTCTGAAGATCGAGTCGAAGTTGGAGGAAGAGGTGCTTGGGAGAGGGGACTGAGACATGGTGTAGCCGTATGGTGTCGGTTTGGGTTGGGAGGAGAGGAAAGTAGATGACCTGCGACCGTAGGCAGTACAGTGCACAGCCTCGTGCTTGGTCTCGTGTACTGCAGATATGATCTGGACAAGGATGATTGACGCGTGAAAATGAGAAACGCAGCAACACAGCCGGAAAATAGTTCGAATTGAAGGAAGAAAGGACTGTTGATGGCAATGACTCGGTGGTCATAGCTGTCGGGTAGCATAGGTGCTGTACACAACAAGACCCAAATGAAATATTGTACTACTGCCAGTGGCCGCGTATAACCAAAGGACTGGCCTATATCCTTTGTACAACATGTAGCGCTACGACATGGTTACTCTGGGTAACAAATACAGATCGTTCATCTCAATACAAAACACGCTTATGCCTGACGAGTCGGACTACACTTGAGGCCGAGCCTGAGTGTCTTGGGTTGCAGATTTCGACCTTGCCGAGTGCGTGACTGGCTTTCAATGGCATATGTTTCGCGCCATCGCCTTGAGCAACTCGTGTGTTGAGTTCGGAACATGTAAGCTTTACTTCTCAATTCTGAAGCACAGTATATCGAAAAGTCGGGCGTTCTGAGACTCGTGACCTATGGAGCCCGAGCGAATCAGTGAAGAGGCAATAACTCTGGTGGGTCCTACAGAATCCCAGCGATGGCGGAGTATCCATCGGGGTTGCAGCCCGGGTTCGAACCAACTGCGATGTCATTGAGGGCCGCGGGGCCATTGTCGTACGACCAAGAGTAGCTATCAAGCAGCGAGATTGTGCGAGCCACAATCCGTACATTTGCAGTCAGCTGGGTGCTGATGGCACTACCAATGGGGCTTAGAGAAAGCTCCGTGGACCAGTTTAATATATATTCTCTGCTTGGCATCGATATCTCGCTGGTTGTCGGTGGCTACGCACTCTCACCATCTCTAACCCTTGGGGGAATGGGAGACCTGTAGATTGCAATGCGTTTAGTATGCGTACATACACGTTTGGCAGTCGCTATCGTCCTTCTACGTGTTTGGAACATGTGATAACCAACCTACGTACGTTATCGGACTTCCGTCAGGATAATCGCACCCGATGTACTGTTCGGTTCGGACCTGTGAGGCCACTTCTTTGATGGAAGCACAAGATGAATGAATCGAGAAAGATAGAATGTGGCTTAGTTCAGTGCACGAAGCAGTCAGCCAGCAGCCCACGCACTCGGTACTCAAAGCGCTCAAATGCCGTATTCGCGTTATCGCTGTGACAATAGTGCCACCAGTTGTCCAACGTAAAATAGGTGAATTTTACCTGCGTCGTGCAAAAAATACTGCAATAGAACATCCAGAGAAACATGCAACGTGTCAGGTTACTAGCATTCACATCGTCACGAACCTTGTGGACCAATTTTTTTGGCAGTGGACATAAGCACATAGTAGGGAAAAACGAAGGACCGACCGTACATATTCGATTCGACACACATACCCCCCCACTCGCGAAGAACAAAAAAGAGGAATACCCGCACCGGCGTTAACAACATCGACAAAAACCCCAAACACCATCTCTAGAGTTTCGCAGCCTTGGGCGGAGGGATGAGTAGTGACACCGGCTATCACGAGAACACGAGCAGAGGGACGGACTGGTGAGCCTCCGCCTTCCCTTGCATTCTCCCTTCTACTTCCTTAGGCAACCTACAGAAAGTCCTCTGCACGGGCCCGCTTCTTCCCGCGCGCCTCTTCTGGGACAAAGGTCCCAGTTTCTGACGCGACCTGCGCAAGCGCAGCATCAGTCTTTGACCCTGGAGCAGATGTAACCGTGTCCTTAGCGACGTAGTATTTCGGGTGCCGGGAGCGGACTTCATCCTGGAGAGACGGCCAAATCAGCACCCCGCGCAAATCGTAAGATTTTTAAAAAAAAAAAAAGCTCACCGGGGAAAAGTTCGGCTCGGAGTATTTGAGCACTGTCTTCTTTTTGAGATCCGGATTCGTCTGTGCAAGGGCCGGATTTGGCAGTGACAGCGGTGGTGGCGCTATCGGCTGGCCAAGTATGGGGATTGGCGTGACAGATAGTGAAGGTGGAACGGGTGTCGAGCCGGGAATCACAGGTGGGGTCATAGAGGGAGGAGGGAAAGGGGGGGTCACACCATGGGGAGGGAACGGAGGAACCATACCAGGCGGCGGAGGGAACGGAGGCATCATGCCTGGAAGGAAACCGGGAGGCATAGGGAACCCTGGCGGGGGAGGCCTGGGAATATGTGAGCACACGGGTCACGAATGAGATTTTAAGTCAAAATTAACATACCCAGGGGGCATGCCAGGCATTCCATGGAGTGGAGGGAAGGGAGGTGCTCCTGGGAAAGCACCTGGAGGGGGTGGCATGCCAGGGAAGGCAGGAGGCGCACCTGGGGGCATCATCGGCACTGGAGGAGTTGGAATTGGAGGAACTGGTGTAGGGGGGGTGGCGTATGTCTGAGGTGTGGCAGCATATACGGCACTCTGGTTCGTATCAGCCGGCGCAGGCGCGGGGGTCTCGTGGGCGCCCATGAGCGCCTTGTGCGCTTCGAGTTGAGCACGAAGCTCATCCTCAGAAAGTGGGCGGTTCTCTGTCTTTGGCCGTTTGGGTGGAGGCTGTGTGATCGAACCAGCGGTGAGGCCTAGCTCGATTTCCTTGCGACGCTTGTAGTCTGCGACATCTGGGACGGGAATACCCTCCATGCCAAATATCTCAACCTCGTACCCATCACGTCCCGGAAGTGCGTTTTCGATTCGAGGAAGACTAGACAAATGGGGGTGAGAAGGAGATTTTGTGCAAATGGAGAAACTACAAACTTTTCTGGCTCAAGCTTGTGAACCTGTTGTATGTGAACTGCGAGACCACCAGCTGTGTTCAGACGGCGAGGACACATGCCACATTTAAAGTGTTTGGCCTTTTGATGCTGCATTAGAACTGATCATAGATTAGTGTGACGAAGATGGCGATGGATGTGAGTCAAAACAGACCTTTCTCATCTTCAAATTCTCGCTCGCAGTACCAGCACCATGGACGCAGGACCTTTTCAAAAACAAAGTGAGTCGAATGATGAATAATATTGACGGAGGAATGGCTTGCCTGTTTATTCTTTTTCTTGGCCATTGTGATACGTCGTCGTGTCGCTTCAAGTCGGGAGGGACAGCGAAACGAGTTGATTGCGAACAAACAAAGTAACAAATGATTAGTCATCAGCTCTTGTGCACGTGGTCAATCTATTTGGGCTTGGGCTTCATCACGACTGCTGTGCGCCGTATGCGCAGGCGTCGCTCAATCAACACTACCAGCTTGATCTCTGTGAAAAGGAAAGACGTCTTCTGTCAGAAAGGATAACATATATTCCCGGTACGTCCGTTACGCTTGCGTCATAGATGTGTCGGCCCTCTGTACGGCTTCCATCCGAATACGAGTTTCACATGGAATCGTGTAGCATTCCTTTAGGTCGCATATATGCGCGCTGCGGGCCTTTCACTCTTTTATTCACTGGCAACGTACAGTACTCAGAGCTGATCCAGCGTTGCAACTATGATTGGCCATTCGTGGCCAGAATATGTCTTCATCAGACTCTCAGTTTCCGCCCTTCGTCTAGTCGCGCCACTCTCAATCGTCTATCTCGGAGCCTCATGGAAAGCTGGCACCTTCCTTTGGTCGCCCCTTCTCGGTGCTTATGCAGTAATAGAGTCATCGTTCTTTCTTCTGGTCTATCTGCCACGACGCTCCCGCTTGCAGCGTGTACGTATTCGACATGTCGTTGCTCTCACCAAAGCTTACCACCTGCTACTAGGATGCCGAGCACCCGCCGCGTATGTCCCGCACCGAACGCGACGCACTCTTCCACAATTGCGCAAACTCGATGACCCCAGAGTCGATCACCAATTGGTTTATTCGTGCACCCGGTCTGCGCGTCCTGCGTGACAACGTCGCCGACTGGCTTCTCTGGGCCCTTTTTTCTGCTCGCTCAAATGAGGTCCTCGAAGAGTGGGAAGAGGAGCTCGACTATTATATCTCCGTCATGGGTAACCATGTCGGCTACCCCATCGACCGCGGGAGCATTCCCGAAATGCGGTGTTTCCGCCTCACCTTCGACCCCGTTCATATGGTACACCGGCCCTTTATCTGGTACATGGTACGTCTTTCCTCGCATTGAACTGCGTTCCACGTTCCTTACCATTTCAGTAGATTGTTGGCCTTGTCGATACCCTAACATCCACCTCGCTTTATCTGCATGGTTTCACTCATCACAATACCCGTAAATGGTTTCATTCCTTTCCTCCACGTCCACTCCTCGCGCTCTTCTCGCGCCCTTCCACGGACACGGTGACGAATTTACTTTACTGGTACCGCCCGCACCGTTCCAGCACGAAGCTCCCCATCCTCTTCATCCATGGCGTCGGGATTGGTATGTATCCCTATGTGACTTTCCTCAGTGAGATTGCCGCACAAGACCCAGACGTTGGCATCCTTGCCGTCGAGTTGCTATCCATTTCGGCGCGTATCACCGCACCACCGCTCGCACGTGACCCCGTGTGCGAAGCCATCATACGCATATTGAATGCTCACGGACTAGACCGCGTCGTCGTGATGGGTCACTCCTACGGCACAGTCGTTGCGTCGTACCTCCTACGCCGACAGCTAGGTACCACCGCCAATGGCACGACCTTGCGTGGCGCAGAACAACCACCACAGGAGGAGAATCACACGAGCGTTCGGGAAACGAGGGAGAACGAACCGACCATCGCCGCGGTGCTACTGAGCGACCCGATCCCCTTCCTGCTGCACCACCCCGCAGTCGCGTACAACTTTGTCTACCGCCACCCGCGCGAAGCGTCCGAGTGGCAGATATGGTACTTTGCGAGTCGCGACCCGGACACCTCCCGCACGCTCTCACGGCACCTTTTCTGGTTCGAGAGCATCCTCTTTCGCGGGGACGTCGTAGGCGCCGGACGCGCCGGGGAGGAGAACAAGCCACGCGTCGCGGTTAGCCTCGGCGGCTGCGATCAGCTCATCGATGCGCGCGCTGTGCGGACGTACCTCACTGGCGGCGAAGAGGAACAGCAGCGGGTCGGTTCGGGTCCGAGCCGCTGGGCGGGGGACGGGCTCGAGGTCCTTTATTTTCCCCAGTTCGACCACGCGTCGCTGTTTCACTCGCGTTCCGGCCGCGCTGCGTTGCTGGATGTGCTTTCTCGGTTCGTGCGGCAGGAGTGGGCCGAGGAAACAAGTCAGGGCAAGAACGGTACCACTGAGGGGACGACTCTTTACGAGAACGGTATTGTAGATGTGGAGTGATAGAACGGTCGTATGTGCATACCCATCGCTACGTCTTGGATAACATAGAACGCTGTCGCCTTGTAACTTCTTGATGCATAGCAGCAGCATGTGTATACCACTTTCTGTTTACCACCGACGTCTACCCGACCAGTATCAATGTTCCTCGAAGCCCCACGCACGTGCTGCTTCGGCCACGTCTGCATCCTCCGCGTCATCGGCCCCGACCACGACGGCCTCCCACACAGCACGCGCCGCGCTCCGCTCCGATGCGCTAAGAAACCGAGCAACCGTCTGGAACCGAGGAACCCGCGTTAGCGCACACATAAACTCGCGTGCAGTAGCAGGCGGGGCAGCGGCAGCAAGCACGGGGATGAGTGAGGCGAGGAGCGCTGGTTCGAGCGAGGCTCGGAAGAACACCGGGAGGGACGAGGGAGGGACGGTCTGCGCGCGTCAGTTTTGTAAAGATAAAGGAGGGGGATGGGGTACGTACGTTCAGGAGGGTCCAGCGCGTTGCGGTGTCAGAGGCGGGTATGCGATCCCATGCGCGCGTAAATTCGAAGAGCGTGTGTAGGGGCGGTGTTGGCGTCGGTTGTGATGGAGGCGCGGACGCGGAAGCAGGCTGGCGCGCTTGTGGGTGTGCTGGGTCCTTTGGCGCGGAAACCTCGCGCGTCTTGAAGACCGTGTCGTTGCCCGACACGCGGAAGATACCCCCGCCGACGCGTCCCACGTTCTTTTCGTCGCGCACCTGCTTCGCCTCCTTGAACGACGCTGGTTCCGGCTTTGCGGCCGCTGATTTGGAATCAAGGGATGTGGAGAGTAGGCGCGAGCTGATGGGGCTCAATAGGTCGTTCGTTGGCTCGGTGTTCGCGGGGGCGTCAGAGTCGACGATGGTGATGGGCACGCGACGTCGTTTCGGTGGGTCAGCGGCGGATGATGTCGACGATACCGGTGGCGGGGTGGTAACGTCGAGGGGCACGGCTCGCTGCACGGCGAAATTTATTGATAAACAGGGAGAAAGAAATAAGGACAAGAGTGAACATACCGCCTTTCCCTTTTTGCTCACGATGAGCTCATCCACCCGCACTAGTTCTGCCTTGACCGCGTCGTTGTTCGGCTCGATTTTGAGTGCCCATTGTAGGTCTGCATAAGGCACGACAGTAAACTCAACGTATATCAGACAAAAGGCGAGTCGACCACGCGCCATTATGGGCCTCCCCGAGCTTTTGGAGGGAAACGCGGGCCTGCGCCCTGCGGAAGAACGCTTTCACGTTCTTGTTGTTGGACAAGCTGAGCACCGTAGAACAGTCACGCTCGGCGTCTTCGCATCTGGTGGGCGTGATGCGCGTTGAGAAAAACTCGGTTCAGGATACTTAGGAGACGTACTTTGAGAGTTTGAGATAGGCGGCTGCGCGATTAAGAAAGTAGGTCGGATCCGAGGGGTCAGCGATAGTAGCAGCGGTGTAGTGTCCAATTGCCGCTGGATAGTCACCAGCTTTGAACGCAGCGTTTCCCTGAGCTCATCAGGGGTGATGAAATAGTAGGGCGATGTCGACCGACCTTTTCTTTACTTGCGGCCGCGGCCATGGTGAGGACTCGGATTGGAGGCGCAATTGCGCCATAACAGGTGAGCGCCGGTGAGCATCTATGGACAAAGCAACAGCCAAGCCAACCCTCAGTCAGGTGCTTCCAGCAACATGCAACCTCGTAGTAGTCCTTTGCTTACCCTCCCCCCCGTATTCTTACGGCGTCCCACCAACGAAGCGTCCTTGAGTCGACATCTGCATGCAGAGACACCTTCTCTCGTGCATACCCTCCGCCAAGAAGATAATTCGATTCTTAGCATTGCTACTGACGAAAATCATATATACAGCGGCAGTCAGGACCAGAATATTTCCGTAACACCTCCGTTTGTCTGGATCTATACCCGAACAAGCTGATCTGATTCTCCAGGTCTGGGATATTCGCACGTACACTCTCAAGACAAAGCTCAGGGGGCACACGGGCAGCGTGCTCGCCCTGGAATACGCCCCGGATAAACGGTGGCTCTTCAGCTCGTCTGGTACGTTCCCCTGACCCTTCCATCTGTACAGGTGAATCAACGATCTTGGTCGCTGTAGGTGACAGCACGGTCAGGGTCAGTAATTATATTGTTTATTCTGCCCGGTCCGAGTTACCGGCAATCTAGGTCTGGTCGACCGACGAGCTTACCCCGCTCTACATCATCAACCCTTACCTCTACACCGACGCCGGTGACCTCTTCTCCCTCGCATGGTCGCTCACCCACTCCACCATCTATATCGGATGTCAAAACACCTCCATTCAATGGTACAACTTTACCCATGTCAGCGACGCGATATCGTCTGGTACCTCTACTCCAAGACCTGTACATAAGTTCTTCAATAGCTACCCTCAAACACAACGGCGCCTCCCTGACCTTCAAGCCATCAATAACACCATTAGCCTCACACGGGACACAGATGGACACACTGTTGGGACCATCCCTCCCACTCCGCGCGCCGAGCTTAATGTCCCTCCACGGAATGTTATTGACTCGGCCCATTACGGCTATGTCTACTGCATGGCGCTTCTGCCATCCACCTGGGGTGCGGCCACTTCAAAGCGTCAAGACGTCCTTCTTGTCACTGGGAGCGGCGATGAGACTATGAAGGTTCGTCATTTTGAGGACATCACGTACCCACATGACATCGTGGTCACAGGTCTGGAGATGCTCGCCCACGGGACTGGAGCTCCTTAATACAATCGAATGCACTCATGGCGCCATTCTCTCCCTCGTGACACGAGAAGACATCCTTTATGCCGGTTGTCAGGACGGATACGTCCGTGTGTGGGATTTACAGACG
Organism: Lactarius pseudohatsudake; assembly: GCA_021525015.1. Taxonomy (NCBI): domain Eukaryota; kingdom Fungi; phylum Basidiomycota; class Agaricomycetes; order Russulales; family Russulaceae; genus Lactarius; species Lactarius pseudohatsudake. Next base: position 249,552 of record JAKELH010000037.1, read on the forward strand.
AATGGCTTTATCCGGACGATCATGGTGCAGGAGGTGAGCGCCCTCCTTCCTTCGTATTGTGATAGTTAAGAATTCGTATGCATAGAACGTGGACGTCCTGTCTCTCTCCATCCTAGGGTCTGACCTTTACACTTGCTCCGCTGATGGGCAAGTCAAAGTAAGCCGTTCTGCGCCCACGATCAGGACCGCATGCCAATTCTTTGCAGAGATATTCTGACACCTTTGACTGCACTGCCTCATGGGACGCTCATTCTGGCATCGTGCTCTCCTCTATCGTTACCCGCGGAACCGATCCTGCTGAGTTTGAGCTCGTCACAGGCGGTAATGACGGTGCTATCAATGTAACAGCACAGCTTATACGTTCTTTCCGAATCTCACATATTCTCTACGCTCAGGTCTGGAAAATACACCCGGCGACCGTCGATCCCACGAATGACGCTCCTTATGGGATCGCCGACGCAGATGGCTATAGTGCTGGTAGCGGTGTGTGATGTCCATTCGTTCGTCGGTTTAATGGATACTAATGGCTAGAAATGAAGATACCCTCATATATGCGCTATCGAAATTTGTTTCTATTCCGAGCGTCTCCAGCTGCCCTGATCATCGTGAGGATTGTCGACAGGCCGCCATTTGGCTCACCAAGTGCTTCGCCCAGCTCGGCGCGTCCTCCAAAGCTGTGCGCCTTCCCACCTACACTGCCGTTATCTTCTCTAATTACTACTACGCGAACAGCTGTATGTGGACGAAGAAGCAGTTCACAACCCAGTCGTCTTCGGGTGCTTCCAAGGCGCGCCGAGTTCTCGGCGCAAACCGCGCATCCTCTTTTACGGGTGGGCAAAGCGACCTGCCTTTTGTACCATATGGCTGACGTATGATGCACGCACAGGCACTACGACGTCATTTCTGCTCCGCCATTGGGCTGGGACAGCGACCCATTCAAGCTGGCAGCTCGCAACGGTTATCTGTATGCGCGTGGCGTCGCTGACGACAAGGGCCCCGTGCTCGCTATAGCGTGCGCCGCTGCGGATTTGTTACGCGCCCGCAAGCTTGGTGTGGATCTGTTGTTTCTCGTAGAAGGGGAGGAAGAAACGGGAAGTGATGGTTTTGTGGACACCGTGTTGAAGCACAAGGTACTCTAGCATTTGCGACTCGCGTCCTGATGGGCCGATGACGGGTATGTTAGGATCTTATCGGAGAAGTAGATGCGATACTAGTCAGGTCAGGCCTTCTTCGCAAGGCGCTTGACCGCGGGGCTCACTATGCATGCGTTGCAGTAACTCGGGTTGGATATCGCGGGACGTTCCATCAATTACGTATGGCCTACGCGGTGTCGTGCATTGCAGTATCGAGGTCGGCACCACAAGACTCTTGTATTTGCTACTTTTCTGATTTGAAGCCGTTTAGATCTCGTCACGCATCACAAAGGACAGCCATTCTGGCGTTGATGGCGGCGCATGGCACGAACCCATGCAAGATATGTGCGCGCATTTTCACTCACTCGACAAGCAATAAAAATGTTATGGTTTTTCCAGGGTCCAGGTCCTGGCGGAGCTCACCGACCGCAACCGCAACGTCCTCGTTCCCAATTTCTGTCCGTTTTCCTCCACGCCCGGTTCTTTCTTCTCGCATTGATAACGACGGACTCTTGCAGACGACGCGGTACGATCACAGGACGACGAGGAAGCCGCGCTCTTCCGCCTGCTCGAATCCGCCACCCAGCAATCAGCAGCATCGCTCTCCGCGCGTTGGCGCGAACCCTCGCTGACGATCCACTGCGTGCGCGGATCCGGCCCCACCAGTACGTCCTCCGGTCCTTTCCCAACACGCGGACACCGCTGAATCTGAATTGCCCCGAACGATAAGACCCCACGGTCATACCCGCGACCGTCACCGCGCAGGTCTCGCTGCGCATCGTGCCGGACCAGTCGCTCGACGCGATCTGCGCGTCGCTCGTCCAGCATATCCGCGCGTCGTTCGACGCGCTGTGCTCGGCGAATTCAATCAAGGTAGGGAGGGGGTCCCCAGTGAGCGCGACCGACCGCTGACGGCGGTAGGTCACGGTCGAGCACAAGGCCGATTGGTGGTTGGGAGACCTGACGCATCCGTGGTTCCTCGAGCTCGAGCGCGCCATCCGCGACGAATGGGGCGCTGAGCCGATGCGCGTGCGCGAAGGCGGAGTACGTCCCTCTCTGAGCTCTCTCCGCAAGCACTTACTCGTGTTTAGTCTATCCCGTGCGTGCCGTTCCTCGAGAAGGCCTTCCGCTGCCCGGCGCTACATCTCCCAATGGGCCAGAGCTCCGTGCGTGCAATCTGCTTTCCCTGAAATGTTGAAGTAATACCTCACGCTGCACAGGGCCAAGCGCATTTGCCAAATGAGCACATCTCGCTGTCGAATCTACGACACGGCAAGGCAGTCATCGAGCGGTTCTTACTCGCGGTGGCGGAAAGCGGGGTCGCGCCTGCGCAAAAGTCGGGGCCGAATCCGGAGACCCGGCCCCCGACAATCGCGTCAGCTGTTGCGTGATGAAATTTGCAAGGGAGCCCAGAAGCACAGTAGATTTTATCCATTGCATTTTTGCGTTTACGTCAATCAAAATCAATCAGGCACGTCCAACGTCGATCGACATGCGATTCTAAAATGTAGAGTCTAACCGACGACGACGACGACTGATATAACTGACGAACAAGAGTGGAGGAAAGCGAAAAAAGAACGAATAGACTGAACGCAAGAAAAGAGATTGGTGGGAACCAAGGCAAGTAGAAAGTCAGCATGGAACGTTAGATGCAATTAGATCAGGAGTGTGTGCGGGCGCAAAGTGTCGATAGATCAAAAACCAATATACAAAACCAGAACAAACAAGCGGTGAGCGAGGGAAGATTGCCCATTGTGGGCGTCGAGTCGGTCAAGCAGCACGGCCGGGCCTATTGCCCTTGGAGAGGCCACTCGCCCGACGCAAAGCCCGAAGCACAGACTGCAGGAAAACACCGTCAGCGACAAGTAGTGTGAAGGCGTAGAGCTGCGCAAAACAACGCACTTTCAGACGCTTCGTTTTCGCACGAGAAGGAGAAGCGACCGGTGAAGGAACCACCATTTGTGTTCTGTATCTGTCTGGCGTGAGGCCCGCTCGCCACGGGACGTACGGCCGCGTTGGCGGGTCGTGATAGCGATAGTCCACCGTTTCCTAAAAGCACGCAGTCAGGGGAGGTGCCCTTAGTGTTTTTGAGACAAGTTGACTGACCATGAACTCGTGCGGCGCAGGTTCCGAAGCCGGCGGGGGTGGTGGCGGTAAGAGCGACTTGGTGGAGCGGGGGTAGGGCCAGGCACAAGACGCAGGGAGGTGCGTTTGCACCTCCGCTTGCATCTGCGTCACGGCGCGGGCTTGGGCGTGAGCGTTTTGGACGTAGCCGTAGGCATACGCGTGTGTGGGCGGGTTCGCTTGGGCGGTCATGACCCAGGCGAAAGAAGGGAAGGGTGGGTGGACGAGGGGCGGGCGGGCGCGGCCGTGGCTGCTGTAGCGCGTATTGTGCATGTAAAAGAGATCGAAAAGGCAGGAAGGGAGGTGAGGAGAAGGGAAACGAGGGTAGAAGAAAGAGGGTTAAAAGAGAAGGGTACCATTGTAAAAAAGAGTTAGCGGGCTATCTGTACTGAATGAGAGGCCAATGAGAGCGTCGAAAAGTCGCCGTGTTCTGGTTCTGGCGTCAGACGCTCGCAGGAAGGCTGGCAATAGACGGGTAAGCATGGGCCGCCCGCCGATCCCCCGCACATATCGGTTGCCTAACTCGAAACCGTCAAATTCTCGACCGAATGAAGCGTAAACGCACCCATCAGCGCTCGTCTGCCCAACCAACCGAGAAATGTACACCGACAGGCCGCCCCTCGCTACGACCGACCCCGAACACGGACCAAGGGCGCAGGCTCCTCTGACACCGGTGATGCTGGCCAGGATTCAGGATTCCTCTGACTTCCCCCTCCCGACGACATCCTCAACGATTCGAACAAAGGATAAATCGATCTTGGGTAGATGGGCGACTTGGTGCTATGCTGTCTTCTCGGGGAAGCTAAACTGCCTGGGCTTGGGGACGCGTCGCCGGTCCGGATGGGAGGACGTTTCCCTGGCCTTCGACAAGCTAGTTCTGGCCTCGCATCTTCGTATTGAATCTCAAATGTTGCGCGCACCGGCCCAATCGTAAAAAGAGTCGAAGAGATAGGTTCTTCGAGTCGAGGGTAATGCTCCAGGGCTAGAGGGCGGCTGAGGAAGGCATCACGTAGATCCACCCGTGAGTGATATGCATACATGCCCACCCATCCTAAACGTTGACCAGGTCTACCTCTCTTCCAACAATCCCAGTATAGCACGATGCGCAATATGAACCAGTGAATAGCTGCCTGATACGACCCTTTGCTGTTGGGGAGTTGTGCTCCTCCCTGCTGCTTATCCTACCTTTGCACCGGAACCACCACGTGCATCATTGCGCGGGCTTCTACTGGATCTATTATTTCAGAACCAAATGAAACCCCAGTCCCGACACTGCCCAAACTAGACTTGTGGCTACAAGGGCAGCAGCCAGAAAAGAAACGTCGGCGCCACGAGGACTTCCAAACTGGGTAGGGTCGTGACCGTGACATGAACCTGAACCATAAACGTGACAAGGCGAGTCATCCACTGTTGTTTCGTGATGCCACCAAGATCAAGTTGCTGAATGTTGTTATCCTCCAGCCCAGTGTGATCAAAGCTGAAGTATATCTCTATGACTGCATCAAGTGATGAAAACCCTAGTCGTGCTTCAAGATCAATGAACCGCCATTGGCATCCGTCCGCCTCAAGCTTGCCCACAAGAGCAGAGAAAATTCTGCCGCACAAGAGAAAAAACAACAGACAGAAAGAACCTAGAGACCTGGGAGCAAGTGTGTGTGTAGCATGCCACGAAGATTAACGCAAGTTCTAGCAAGAGAGGACAGCAAAAGATATCTGGGACTCATCGGCGGATGCTCGATCTGACGGCGACCTTATGTTCTATCGGAAAAGCGGTGTGATTCACGACCGCTGAGCTTTCATCAATACTTGGGCAGGAAGGAACCAAAAGGTCCCGCTTGCGGCGGGAACGGTTTGGTTTCTGTCCCATTGATGGGGGAGAAAGCTTGGAAGAGGTGTCTGGGTCTTGTCGCCGAAGTCTTGAAGAAACAGAACGGTCAAAAATCCGGAAAACATGGTCTGTGAATTGCGAGTGTGGTGAAGAGACAAGATCAAGACAGATGCGTGGCCCCCCCGGTTTGAATTGCGGAAAGTCGGTGAAGACGGTGACGGTAAAAGGGGGTGATTTAAAAAACATTCAAGACGTCTGTGGGAAGCCTTGAAGGTGTCTGGGGCAATTGGCTTGGTGCTGTTGACTGGTCGGAGTCTCAGAGAGGGGATGCATCCGCCTCTGCCCGTGGACCCAACCAATTTCAATGCCCGCTGCCTCGGTCGAGCTCTTACACCCGTCCGCACACCCGTATTTTCGTTCCCTGAAGCAGCGGTTTCAACTGCCCCCTCTCCCCCATCTTCGTACCTTCCCCGCCCCCCAATTGCGTGGTTTGAGACTCGCCAGATGCGGTGTCTCGGAAGACGCAGTTGGTCTGTCTCGCGTCTTCACTCCTTTTTACTTTATCACCCATCATCCGTCATTAATGGTACTCTTCGACTCCAACTTGTCCCCCTATTTTTTTCTCCCGTCCCAAAATTCGCCGTGTAACCGTTGAATATCCCGCATACCATTGCGCGCCTCACAAACACGACGCCATGGTTACCTTGCCCCCCCCTCTCCTGCAGAAGATACCCGCCTGCTCTGCAAATCATCGACACTCGAGCAATAGGTCGACACACTTTCCCCCTCACCCCGTTGCCTACTGTGGCATCCCCCCGGTGCGTTTGTCCAGGAATTGAAAAATCACAGAAGCCGACAATGCTACCGATCGCCACTGGCACGTGAAGCTATACACTGTCGTTTACTTCATGGTAAGATCTACCCTTTAACCTTTTCATACCGTTAGCAATGAACCTTCTAATTATGCCCCCAAGCAAATAATGTATCAATTCTACACAATGGATGCGTCCAAGTCAAACCCAAATTCCCCGAAGCCGTGGCTTGTTCCACGTCCCCCACCACCCGCACTTCTCCGGTTCCCTGGCAATTGCATCCCATCCGCCATCCGACCCAGTCAAAGCGCGTGAATGCTGAGCAGCGCGCTGCGCCCACTTGCGCGCCGCTTTCGCTTCCCGCAACGCACAACGAACCATCACGACCGCCCGCGCCAGATAGATCCAATGTGTCGGATAGAATATCATCTCCCGGTCAAGAGCAGCCTCTATGGTGTGCAGATAGTTGAGCAAGCGTGCATGGTCATTTCCCCCACGAGTTATCCAGTCGTACACCATTTCCCGATGGTACGCGCCGATATCGGTCACGGACATGGTGATGATCGGCCTGTCCTCGTCGCTGCGGGCACGAGCTTTCGAAGAGCGCGCACAGATCGAACACGTGCATTTGAAGTTGTACCCTTCCAAGAGGAATTTTTGACGCTCATGCGTTACCGCCCCGGGCTCCAAGATTTCCTGGAAGTAGGAAATTGTGACCTCTTCGCCTTCCGAAATGGGTCTCATCGCTCGGATCTCGCCAGAAAATGTCTCTTTATCCCATCTGAACATCGCATTGGGGCAACAGCTAGCAGACGGTTCGCTCGTTATCCACCTTAGCAGTGCACAGAGAGGAAAAATAGTCACACCTGTGATTGATGCGAGAAAACGTCTCGAACACCGCCGAGTAAAGGACGTTGTGGCCCGGCATACCTGGGACCAGGAACGAGTTGGTGCGTATGATGCCTAGTGCGTCCAGGTCTGCTGACTTGCAGTTGTACAGCGCAGAGAATGCCGCGCGTTGCTTTGGTGTCATTGCAGTCGCCACGGTGCTCGCAGCATGCGGAGGGAGCACAAAAGTGCGTGGCATCATGAGGAGTGCGCGCTCTCGCCCCACAAGCTCGCCACGGGGAACCGCGGACGCTGCCACACAACCTTTACCCTTTCCACGGACATCCATAATGCGAAGGCAACTGGCCTCACTTCTGTCGATCGGTTTGTATTCGATTTCCGGCCAACTGTGTTTGACCTGCCGCGGGAACATGCAGGAAGTGGCGCCGTCGCCAGCCCATGCAGGGACTCGCGCCAAGACGATGTCCTCTGCCCTTCGAATATGCGCTATCAACCACGTTGCGGCAGCACCTTCGGAAAGAAGCTCGATCGTCGAGATGTCTTCGGGATCACCCGGGATGGCCAGAGTATCCGGAGCTGAGCCCATCTCGGGTGGTGGCACGCCAGCGAGCCGCCGCTCTTCGAAAACGGGAAAACAGGGCCTTCCCGCCGCAAGCAGTTTTTCGACGATGGTTGGGAGCTGGTGGTCTTGGTCACAGCTTGCCAAGGCCATGGTTTTTACGATTCGGTTGATGTTAATTGTTTAGGGGTGGGCTTGGAGAACAAGATTACGGGAACGGGGACTCTAGCATTTCCTGGCCTTAAATACCGCGCCTTAGTGTGTGGCAGGCTGGCAGTCGCAGTTTCAATGATCCACTAATGACTCTCAAAAACAAAAGCTAGCACTGCGATTGTGGTGGTTGCGCATTGTGTGACGCGTTGACAACCGCGCAACTAGCAAAGGAAGGCCTCGCTTCGTAGTCCGCCGCCACAGATCGGCTAAGACGTTCGGTAAATGCGTATTGACACGTGATCACTAGATCACCCCCCACACATAACCCCGAGCAACAAGCTGGTCTTGCGAAAGCACCTTTGACAACTGTCGTAGACATGCTGGCTGAAGAATCAGTGGAGATTCCATCACCGGGGTAGTGCCACCCGAGTACATGTACTGATTGGTGCTGTTCTCCGCCCACAATCTGCAACAATTGGAAGTGGGCGCTAATTTAAGCCAGCCACAAGTTCACCATTGATACGTAAGAGCTTTTACTGTAGCACAGCTCAAGTAAGTACAGTGCACAGTGCTGCGGGACACCCGAGTTCCGAGTTTTTTTTTCTAGCATTGCCTGGCCTGTGGCCTGGAGCCGAGGAATACGGTCCCACCCAACTATCATGTCATGACCGCCATGTCAAGGACCCTAGAGCACATGGATGCCCTAACCAACAAGTTACACGCACGTTCGGTCTCATGGATATCGTCATCGCAAGACGTAGTGTTCACAGGCGATATGTGGAATTTCATCAGAACAGGTTAAAAATTAAGGGACTGGTCCGGGAAATGGTGCAAACCCATGGAGTTATGTGATGACACTTCACTCATCATTGCATCCGGGATGATGCCCGATAGCTTTTCATTTTAATGGCTTAGGCGGGCTACCTCCATTGGATAATCCACCGCGTGCTACACCTGACCCAAGAACATCATCCCTCATGGCGAGACATGGAAGCGGGTCGGATGACATCGGACATCATCGATGCATCATCGCGCTGACACAACAATGATTGATAGAGCGCGAACACTGGCACTTGGGATCCAAAGGTCCCTTTGTAGTTGGTAATACAAATGTATGTAAAAATTTAAAAAATCCGCCCAACAATAATGAAGCATTGTCCAGCCAGGGAAATACGTTACTGCACAATGAAATACCTAGCGTCTTCTCACCTTGCAGGCACTATCATAGATAGTGTAGTCGATCCTGATATACCTTATCTCCGGATATGATACATGGCATATCACACACATCCAGGAATGTGTGTCGTTGTTGCAGTTTGCTCACGCTGGATGACATGCCGGCATTGACGATATCAGGGAAACGAAAAGAAGCAATCCCATACCAGACATCACCCTGAATTTCCCGTGGAACTTCTTTCACCCACGTATGGCATCCCTTGCGACGATAATTGAATTTGTGTGGGATTTTATCGTGTATCCTTCTCATAAAAAATCTATAGTAGGCAAATGTACATATCGAATCTATCGGCAAAAAATACATGGATTGTTCATAGTCCATAGAACATGCAGCACCAAAGAAAAAAGATCGCAACGCATCACCGCAAACCGGCCTTGACCCTGACGCCCCACCACACGGTCTGCTCCGGATTTCTCGCGACCGCCTCCCAACCTCCATCTGTCCCCGTCGCGGCGCGCGTATACGACGCGGCGCACACGGCCCACCTGCGCGCCGCGACGGTATTTCCAAGCGCACAGTAAATCTTGACCAGGGCGCGCGCGACCGCAAGCCAGCCCTCGGGGCGGACGTACAGTTCCTGCTCCATGACCGCGACCTGCTGCTCGAGCGCCCCGAGCAGCGCGTCGTCGCGCGCACGTGTATCGCGCGCCCACGCCCACAGACGCGCGTCCGGGAGCTCGTCGCCGTGCGACGTGACGCCCTCGAGCTGCGCGCGCAGACCGTCGCTCAGCGCACGTGCCGGCGCCGGGCGCGCACACAGCTCGCACGTGCATGTGAAGCCGTACGCGTCGCGCAGACGCTCCTGCCGCGAGGCGTGGCTCTCGAGCTCGGGGACGTAGCACATGGTGACCTCCTCTCCGCGCCTGATGGGCCGCAGCGCGCGGACTTCGGCCGCGAACAGCTCTTCGTTCCATCGGAAAAGCGCGTTGGGCGCACAGCTGTGGGGGGGTAACGTAAGGGTAAAAGGGCAGCCAGATATGAGTTTTGCGAACGTGGACCGCACCTGTGGTTGATGCGTGAGATTATTGCGCCGGTCCCACCGTACGGCGCGTCGTGCCCTGGGAGCGCCCCGATTCCCCAATTGTTTGTCCGCAGGACGCCGATGATTTTGTCCTCGTAGCAGTTATTCAGCGAGAGAAGTGCGGCCCGCGCATCCGCTGGCATGGCATGGGCAACGATGCGATCAAAGTTCCCGGGGAAGGCCATCACGGTTGGGGCGATCACCAACGGACGTTCACGGATGATCAGTGCGCCCCGTGGGATAGCGCCCGTGGAGACGCAGCCCTTTCCCTTGCCGGGGACGTCCACCACGCGGATACGACATCCTTCCTGCGCGTCAATCGCCGGGTAGGGGCCCTTGGAGAGCAGCTTTTCCCGAGCCTCCGGTATCGTGATGCAGGTCGTTATGGTCTCGTCTGGTTGTGAGGCCTTGGAAGGGACCTGGAAGATAACAGGCTGGGGCGGGGGGGTGTTGTCGCCTGCGTTTCGGAGGATCTTGAGCAGCTCGGAGAGTCCTACGCGCTCGCAGCAGCCAACATGGCCATTTGGGATGGGGGTGAGCGTCGTGGGCGGCGCCGAGTCTGCGACGGAGACGGGTGGTGGTCGGATAGGTGCGAGCGGCGTCCTCTTTGTTGGGTGCTGAGGTGCTTTTGCGCTAGACGACTTGGGACGGGAATTGGGAGTGTCCAATCCAGCGAGGAATCCACGACGCATGTTGGAGGTCGGTCAAGGAGATGAGTGGGGAAGAGGGTAACCAGTCCGGACTTTGGGCACTGGTTATCAACGAAGAGCAGTGTTGCTTTGTCCGGATCCCCAAATAAACCAGGTTTACGGATATCGTCCCCAAAGCATCGCAGCCCAAACTAACGCCATGGGTGTTCGAAAAGCCCCATACTATTAGACAAGAGCGTACATCCACGCTATTTGGCGCCCGGCGCTCCATCATTATCTCAGACGTCTGGACATCACGCTCGTTCCGGAACGCCACGGATCTCCATGCAGCAATCTGTCCGGTTTCGGCTACTCGGACCTGTGCCTCACTTTGGTGAGTGAACATTTTCCCACATCGTAGAAAGACCTGCCATTGTTCTAGTAGTCAAACTAGTGCAAGACGTCTAGAGGCTCAGCTCGAGCTGCTGCGACGTTCAAGTTGACTAGCAGTGGCCGCCGGTGTTCAAGTTATTATTGTGGCTTACTTAAGACTGTGTTTTACAGTCCGCCACCACCATGATTCCAACTCCTTTCCGGACCTGGCGAGCCCGACGGAATAGTCAAAGTCAACCTGCTATGGAACAAGCTACCGATAAATCTTGAAAGGTCGATTCCTTGACCTTTCCGTTGTCATCTCTTGAAAGCACGCTTCGCGGTGTTTCAAGTATCTGGGGACAATGCCGACTTCACACCAATTGTCCAATCATCTTGGACTAGAAATTCGCGTCTACGTGACGAATTCGCCAATACCTATTTGTGTTCCACCCCAGTGAGTAGAAGTCAGAACTTCCATAGCTGAGTCCAGGGCCTTTACAGAAACCCGTCTTTCCCGATTTATTGCTCACATGCTAGTAGAAGAAATTCTGCGCGGCATTTTCGTTCAAACCCCTGAACTGTTATTCTTTCTGAGGCAACTGTCCAACTCATGTTTATGGAAAGTGGCAAAATGTCGTTACCTACCGCACTTGAAGACGTCGTGCGCCGTCTCTCCATAAATCACGAAGATCGTGGACGGCTGTTGCTTATTTGCTTGCCGCTCTCTTCACTCGCACTCGCACTCGCGATAGAGCATGTCAGGATTGGCTTTGACTATTCGCTCTCAGTCGAGACGAACGAGATCTATCACACGGCACAAGTTGCGTTGTCCGCCTGTCCTACAGAACACGTCGAACAAACATTTCAAACCTTTTAACCTAGCAGTCTTTCGTCACCCATACTTGCTCGATTTCCTTGGAACGCAGCTATTGTTGAATCCGCTGGGAAGTTTGGCTAGGACGCCCTGTGCCCCTTCCTTGTTCTTATTGGAGAAGTTTATCTTTGATGTAAAATGTCTGGGTTTCATCCTCATCTTCGTGGAACTTGACGAAGACGGTAGCAAGCCCGACGCCAGTTTATTCGAAGTAAATGGATTCGTTCTTCCCTTTCCAGATTATCTAACAGCTAGGGGAGGGAATATCCTGATCCCGACATCCATGTCATGTTCGCACTAGTGGAAAGGAAGCAGATGTTTCATAGGGTGGCACATGCTTGCTTCTTGCAGACGACAGCTCCATTTCACGTCTTATGACCACTGATGCTCCTGCGTCTCCGAGGACGTCCTCACGCCCGTCTCATGCCATGAAAGTGCTTACTGGAGTGTGAGAACTGGTTGTTTGACACTCCGGCCAACCCCCGACCGACGTCATATGCTTGATGTACAGTACTAGTTACAGTGCGCACACGTTTGATAAGTCCGTACGATCAGAAATTGGTATTCTGTACCGAGTATATTATTTGTAACGGGAGATGCCGAGTTGGCACGCAGAAAAAAAGAAAAAGAATAACTATTTTATAACCCCAAATTATGGAAGATAACTACCAATCTCGAGCTATTACTGTAACTCTGGTGTTCCCGAGCGAGGGGGCGTTGTTTTCCGACCACGACCACAAAGACCGTGGGAAATTATACGTTCTAATTGCAAAATTCACACGCTCCGGTCCGTTCTCCCGTCGACCTCGAATTGTGTTCGTCGCAGTCACCCGCACCGATCGAATGATTTTATCGTATCTATTCCCACGATTTATTGACTGACCCGCCAAAAGGTCAGTCAGGTTTAATTTCCAGCGCCTCCCAACCTCCACATATAGCATGTCTGCAAGTGTCGAATATGCCTACAATGAATTCACCGTCAGACAAATGGGAGCGCTCATAATGTCGGAGCGTTGGTGGAGAGATCGTTATAATGATATTGTGGAGCAGGGCTACAGGCTTCGACCTCGGTACCACCCCCAGTGGGAACCGTCTTGGTTAAATACAGGCAAAGAATTCCACACCGCAGAGGACGGTCAAGTCACCCTTGTGCGTGTTGTTGCATTTCTTATTAGCCCATCTCCTCACATGCCGGCCTAAGGCATGGGCCACAATGGACGCGACTCGCATACGAGATGGCTGTCCAGTCATGCTCAAGAAAGTCATCCCCGGGGACGGCCCCCATGAATTGAGGATCAACCAGCTATTCTCGTTTGCGGAGCATTCCAGGGAGCGCGATAATCACTGCGCGCCACTACTGGATGTCATAGAACTGTCGGAGCACCCTGGGTCTCAACAGTTGATGGTGTTTCCATTTTTGCGCCCTTTCGACGTGCCACGGTTCCAAACATTTGGGGAGTTTGCCGCCTTCTTCACTCAGATATGCGAGGGGAGACCAAATTTATTCATGCATCATATCATCCTGATTCCCTCCTCACAGGGAATCCGATTCATGCATCGGCGAAATGTCGCCCACCGGTATGAATACCACGTTTACCTCTAGTGATTCAAGCCTAACCAATATGGAAGCGATTGCACGGTTTACAATATCATGTTCGATCCGTCTCAAATGTATCCCAATGGGTTCCATCCCGTCAAAATCAATCGAAATAGAAACTTCGAGGGTACTGCGAAGGCTCATACCAGGACGCAACATCCCCCCCGTTACTACTTCATCAACTTTGGTCTGTCTCGACAATATACCTCCAGAGATGCAACGGATGAGCCACTGCGAGGTGGAGACGAGTCAGCGCCTGAGCTCCGATCGCGGCGACCCTGTAATCCATTTCAGACTGATATATACTACATCGGCAACCTTATAAGACAGAAGTTTATAAAGGCAAGCAACCGCGTCTCCTACTTCCCATAAAGGTCTCATTTCCGCTAACAGAAGTACAATGGTTTCGAATTCATGGAGAATTTGATCGCATCGATGACCCAAGACAACCCGATAGAGCGCCCTCTGATCGAGGATGTACTGCAGGAATATTCTCGTATCCGAGCGTCTTTTAGTGAGAGAAAGTTACGCTCCGCGATTATATCGAAAAATGCTCCCAAGGTCCTGGGGATAATCCAGCAGGCAAGGCAAACCGTCCGCACTCTAGGTACAGCCTCATCACCTGATCGAGCCGTGGATATATACAACGCGAGCTTTGCGTCAAGTGAGGCCAGTATCGCTTCGTATAAGACTGAGAGGACTGTCAATTCCCGCAAGAGTCGCTATAATGCTCTCCCAAGACGTAAATACGCTCATATTGAGCGCCCACAAGGCCTCTTGTCGTTAGATGTTGAAGGTCCAGAGGTATGCAGTCCTATTGGTCGCCAGGATAGCCACAACTACACTGGTGCCACTTTTCAGACCGTGTCCGGACAGCACTCGAGAGGATCAGTACCCCGCCTCGATGGTATCCCTTTGCAGGCGACGGTGCAAAACCTCATCTTGGTTGATTCCGAGGCAAGGACAGAGGTACGTTCTACTCCCCGTGACCCGCTTCTTCCGGACTTTGATGTACATACTGATCCCCAGGTCACAAGCATCTGTAAGCGGCTGGGCGCGGAATTGAAACCCAGATTTGCGACTCTTGTGGAACATATGTATAGCTTCAATACGAGCTTGGCTCGTGCTAGCATGATTTATAACGCTACACGCGCTCAAGAGTTGTTGAGGGACATGAATTTTATTTATCCCGTTCGTCTTCATAATCTGAGTCATCGATCGAGGAGCACCGACCTGATCTTACCAATAGGAACCTCGAACTAGTTGTGACCCGTATCGCCACCCCATCATCCAACGAGCGATCAACACTACTTGGTTTCGTAACGAGGATGACATCGGAGTCGTGGATCGCGAACACTTTTCCCCGATGCCCATTTCGGTCATTGCTATTACGCTCACGGTGGTACGACCAATCACACTCAACACATACTGGCGATGACGACCTTTTGTTCTATGATAGATTGAATGGTGCATATGATAGATTGAATGGTGCATTGGCGATTGGTCCGATGGCACGCGAAGAGATTCTAGCTGGGACGATGAGAGGTTCCAGACCGTGTATGATTTACACATCTCCTCGCTTCTCGAGTTTCAAGAACATGGCTCTGCGAGTGACAGAGATGTGTTGTATCAACTGCAGTGCGATCTATCGTGGAATGCGCTGTGGGGTATTTTTCTAATCGTCGACGTCACTCGCTGACACAAACAATTGTTAGTGAACACGCCGGAGTTCCACCTGATTCCGTCACAGGATCGCCAACGTCCCTCCCTGGGGATTTAGACGTTGTGCATGAGGAGGATGACGACCTGCCTAGTTCAACTGCCTCTCCAAACCATGATGGTGATATACCTAGCATCACAATCGATGTCGCTTGACACACCCGTTTCTCACCTCTTACCAGTATTATTTATCCCATGTTGATCATGTTACATGTACGATCACGTTGTAGCATCTTTCAAACTGACAAGAACTGTACTCACCGAAGAGACCAATGCGTCTACTACAGCAAGTATACCAATAGAATTTGCTCACCACTATCTCTGGTGATTTCACAGCTAGGTGCCGGTCCACTGCCGGTCACTTCATACGCACCAGATTTGGGAAACGTCATCCATCCCGTTTCTCAGGGGATACGCGAAATGAGACGCGACGTCCAACGAGCGATAATATGAGGGGCATATCCGATTAACACGCAGGGGACAGCGAGATGAGTTAGTGTGAGCGCGAAGGCACGACAGCCGGGAGGGACTCGGAGGTCGACGCTGAAGGGAGTCTTCCCATCACTGGCGCATGGCAGCAGTGTGTTACGTAGCTATTTTTGACGAACTTATCCCAGACATTGGAGGGGGCGTTGCAAATGAAATCATGCATGTGCGTTCTGCCTCCATTTGGTGATCAACGCCTTCGGCGGATTCATCAGTTTGCAATGAAGGTCACCGCCGCCCCTCGACGAAGACGGATGTGCCACCTAGGCCTTTGACAGGGTGGCTTTTTAGAATTGTGAAGTGGCGTCGGCGACAGGTACCGCAGCATCGTCGCCAGGAGCGGGTACATAGCTATTTGATACTGTACATCGTAACTTGATCCTGAGAATTTCGCCCTCTATTTACCTATCAACCCCCCTTTTGGATGTCCGGTGCTGGAAGGGGGTAAGGGCCGCTTACGTCGGTTACGACAAAAGCACCTCCACTGGCTTGGGTCCTACTTACCTTGTTAAACTGCTTTTTTTTTTTTTTTTTTTTTTTTTGAGTTGTGTTTATTCCGGGGCAGTAGAACATACAAAGCCGGTCCTCAACTCCCTACAGAGCGAGTTGTTAAACTGCTTCTACGACCGCACTAGCTGGTGGATATTTAAACAATTACAACAAACATCATGTTCCGTGTGCGTGTGCGAAATATCAAATGGCTAATACTACTACGGATACAGGCGTCGGGTCTTCGTGAATTCCTCCCCTTTCCCTTTTTCCTTTTTTTTGTCGTTCCCTTCCTTCACCGGGCATCTTGCACACGTCGTCGAAACGAAAATGGGGGGAAAAGAAATGGAAAGGAGAATGGCACTACTGAAGCTGCGCTAAGGGGATAAAATAGGGAAAAGCAAAGCAGGGGGGGCGTAAGTAAGCAAGAACCTGGATGAGTAGGAGAGCAAGGGAAAGAAAAAAAGGATGGTGTTTGTACAACGTTCGTAGGTCGGTAGCTAAAGCACAGTATTGCACAGAGCAGTGAGTTGGTTGCATAGACAGTGGGACAGACCTTAGGGTAACGAAAAAGGAAAACCTAAGGGTGTGGGGTGTTGTAGATGCAGAGAGATCCAGGTAGCGTAGAAAGAAGAAAAAAAATAGAAGGGGAGCGGGGGGTGAGTGGGGTAAAATGAGACGGCATGGGAGAGTGGGGGTGTCTTGGTGTATAGTACGGAGTGGAGATTGAAAAGAATCGCGTGCGAAAAACGGTTGACAAAGGGGTATGAAGAAAAAACTCCACGAGCCCGGAATCAGTCTAGGATTTCAAAGCGACCACGCTTGCCATCCCGCTCGTCCTCAGCATCGGCCAGGGAACGTTTCTCGCCTCCCATGCTGACGCCCGCACCGACGACGGCACCACCGACCGCGGCGCTCAGCGAGCTGTCGCCGTTCACGAGGCCGTGCAGGATCAGTTGGTACTGCTGCTGTGTCAGGCCCATCCCGGCCAGCGGGTCGATCCGCCCGGCGTCCTCGACGGGTGGGTTCATGGACGGTTGCACCGCCATTGACGTCTCTGGGTCTTCTTCGATGCTCGCGTCTGCTGTACCCATCATACGAGGGAACTTTCCCATCTGTTGGATCGCCTTGAGATGCATCAAATGTTTCTAAAAACGCGCGCGCGCGCGGTCAGCGGCAACTAGCGAGAGAGAAAATGAGTGCATACTTCGAGCATCTCCAGGAGACCTTCCTTCGTGAATGGCTTGGGTAAAATGTCGTTCATGCCGGAATGGTAGTACGTCATTATCTCGTTCGGCTTCGAGTTGCTCGTCATGGAAATGATGGGCGTCATATGGTCGAACTGACGGATAAGGTTTGTCGCCGACACGCCATCTAATTTGGGCATCACAATATCCTACAGGAGATGTTGAATTTTTAGTAAGGCAAGCGCAAGGCACACGGAAAACTTACCATTAGGACGAGATCGTACTTTTCGAGATTCATTTTGTTCACCGCACCGACACCGTCCACGGCGACGTCGATGGCGCATCCGAAAACCTGCAAAAACTTGCTCGATAGCTTCCTGCTGACCGCGTCGTCCTCCACCAACAACACACGCGGGGGTACCGCCCATCCAGGCACGTACGCCGATCTCCGCACTCGCAGCGTCTGCGCGGACGCTGGTCGCGTCTCGAACGGCATGCCGGAAGAAGGGTTCGCCGTCGTCGGCGACGGGTTGACGACGTCGCTCTCGTCCTCGCCGCCCAGTTGCAGGGGTAACAGTCCGTTGAGCGAACTCGCGTCGAAGGACCAGTTGCCGTTCACGTCGTCCTCGCTCGAGCGTGGGAGCAAGTGTCCGAGCGTGAAGACCTGGAGGCCCTCGTGCGCGAGGCTCTGCGGACCGTACTGCGTTAAAACACCATCTGGGGCTGGATCGGCCGGCATCATGAATGGGTCAGAGCCTGATGGGACGCTGGGCCCATCTGCAGCCAGGCCTTGAGCACTCTGGGGTCGGTTACGTTGTAACTCCTCGATACGAGCCAGGGTATCTTGGCGGCTTAAGGGGGTGTCGCCATCGGGTGGGTTTAGTTGGGGAATGAGAAGCCCTGCAGCGGCTGCAAAGATTTGCTGTGCGCTCCGAGGTCGTGGTGGATTGCCTGAACCAGAGGCAGTTGCTGTAGAGGTAGACGTCGAAGCTCCCGGCGCTCCGCTCGTACCTGGTTGTGGCGCAGAAGTTGAGGTCGAGGCCGTTCCAGCTCCAGTGACATTTGTAGTGAAAGACATCCCTGCGACCTCGGCCCTTCGGGAAATTTCGTTCATCTGGAATAGAGAGGCACGCGCTACGTCGGTTTCGGGGTAAGAACCCATCACCCGTTGTACTTCTTGTGTCGGAACGAACGGATTTGCATCCGAAGAAAAGCTCGACAAGGGGTCTTCAGCTTTCGTTTTCCCTAATAGTAGGGAAGTAACGTCAGCGTTTTGCGCTTTTTAAGGGGGCAAAGGTATAAGGACACGAATTGGGATAGAATAAGACCATTTGTTATAACATACAACTCCCGACCATAGCCAACCGATTTCCATCCTCATCTCATTAAAGAAAAAAAAGGAGACGCGAAGTGTAGAATCCATCAGAAATTCAACTGACCATTCTCCATCTGCAAAAAGTAACTGATGAGGTTCTGCATGAGGCCATCCTGCTGTGCCATGTTTCGCTGGAAGTTCACCATTTCGGTGAGGACATTCTGGTAATTGTTTTCTAAGTGGCGAATGTGCGCAGACATGTCATCTTGCGTCTGAACGAGACGCTCAACCTGAGCCTGTAAGGCTTCGACAGTTACAGATGACGGCGACGGCGATTCGCCATGAGGGCCGCGGGTAGATAATGACTTTCGGGCCGCGGGAACCTTTCGTTTGATGTTTTCAAGGGCATCACGACGATCGGCATGAAAGTCAGGATGCCGGAAGGTCCAGCTCTTGAGAAAGGGGATGAGAAAACACGGGTTGATAGGTGGGGCGCAAAGCTTACATGTTCCCCAAACTGGCTGTCGTCGGTGTTCTTAACCTACGGAAGACCGGTCCGATCAGATGGCGCCCGGCGGGCGGGCAAGGAAGGTGACAAGAGGAAAAAAGACGGACCTTGTGAAAGTCATACTTATTGAGCTGGCGAACGAAGGAAGCAAAGTTGGAGTGTTTGAACATCCGCGGGAGGATGGACTTTGTGAACTCGTTCATGTCCTATCGCGGGAAATCAGGGGTTCTAATCACATCTTGGCACGAGGGGGGAGAGAATTGCAGACCTTGACTACAAAGCAGTCGCCATTAGGGCCCCACGAAACCACCCTCTGGAAAGAGGGATCCTCCAACATCCTAATAATATTTGAGCAAATATCGACAGGGCATGGGGGACGAGGGCATACTTGTAGAGCTTCTTGACGAAGTCCGATGTTGGCGGCATGTTATCCTCTGATTCCTTTTGGGGTTCTGGTTGTGACGGAGGCGGAGGGGGTACGGGATCATGAATCAACGGCTTCACTTTGGATTCGTGCGAGCGTGGGGGATAGCGCTCGTCGCGGGAGGAGGATGTGCGCTGTGTTGGCCATGGAAGTTGGGATGAGTTTGAGGGTAGAGGAGGAAGGGTTGGAGAGGCCGATGCGAGCGATGGATGGTAGGAGGCAGGTGGATATCTCGCTGAGAGGTTTGGGGCGAGTGCTGGGATGGGCGGTAGGGTATTTGATCTCGAGTAGGAGGAAGGGGCGAGATGGTGCAGCTGGGAGGGCGGAGGGAGCTGCGCTGACTGGAACATCTGACGAGGAGGAAGACTAGAATATTGAGTTGGCTGGTCCATTGTTGCTTAAGTATTCGACCAGACCGAGACAAAGGCAGAAGCGCAGGTGGTGACAGAGGCACTCGCTTTAATGGAATTGCCACTCTTCGCACTCGACTGCCTGCCCTTCCAGCTTATTACGTAATATTGCCACGCTCATCCCGCCAGCGCTTTCCCCACCCCCATGCCTCCCCCCTTTCTCCCCTTTATTTGATGTCCTATCTCTGTTGTGAGATAAGTAGTTTGAACAGTGCATCGTGGTGGTGTGCAGTGACTGGGGTCCCGGATGGAAATACTCGGACGGCGATGCCATTGTTGCCGCAACGCCTACGATTTCGCCGCGGTCTAGACCCTTCCCTCCATGATCCAGAACTTGATCTATACATTTTCCCTTCCTCGCCGCGCAACATCCACACATCTACTACAAATTCCCCTCCCTTAGCTACTGTCCATCACTCGTAACATAAGGCGCAGTTACGCCTGGAGCGGCCGAGCCTGCTACATCCTTGTTCCTTACTGATAAACGCTGCCTTTTCCTTTACACGATGACTCCGGTCGTTTTTTGGTCGTCGGGGATGTCGGATCGGACGAACTTCATATTTTCGGTGCAAGGCACTGCGTCACCCTCACCGTCATCTCGCAACGCGGCGGGTGACGCAGCCCCAAGGAAGCGAAACACTATATTTGAATAGAGCACATGACACACCTGCGTGTCGTGGGCGACAAGAAGTTCAGCCTCGTCAGCTATCACCCCATATCCGCGCAGGGTTTGATGCGCCCCCGATACGGTCTTTCCCCCACTGAGAAGTATCTGTATCCCGTGGCCCGAGATATGCATAAATCAGTATATTCATCGGCGAAGCGCTGGCAATGTCCAGAGTCCAGAGCATTCCACTATCGTACCACTTATCTGTACCCCTTGAGAACAGGGCGCCTTCGCATCCGTCACTCCGAAGGACCTCGAACACCCCCTCCCACGCTTCTCTGACCCTTCTCCTGGTTCGATCTGCCTCATGCTCGTGCTTTGACCCCAGGTCGACGTCAAAACTTGATCGCGGGGACTATACTGGCTCTCGTTATCTGCCACACTCGTATCGCGAGTCTGAAAACGTGCTGGCTGTTCTGTGTCAATTTTTAGCGTGTACAGAATTTACATTTCCTGACATGACGGCGCCACCACCCTATCTCACAAACAATGCTAAAAATCGCCTCGCACATACCAGGACCGCAGTGTGAGTACGTACTCCTACGCAATGCAACTACACCTGTCAGGCTTGAGCGACGTATATGATTGACGTCGTAGAAATCTGTCCAGAACACTGTCCCTGTGGCGCGACAGGGAAGGGCAAGAAGGGCAAGTTATTACTGCCAACGTGTCCTGTTCTCCACCACGTAAGCAAGGCATGCGTCCGGGCTATGTCTTTCCGCCGGGTCGATGACTTGCCAATCCTGTTCAATCACAAACATATCGATCTCGGTTGCGTCACGAGCCCTCCTCCCTCACGACACGAGGCGGAAAAAAAAAGAGAACACGCACCCCACTGCGAGATAGCGGGGAAGAATGATCGAATGTTTGCGCGTATGAGGAAGTTGCGATACTGAATATTTCAAGACCGTGACTCGGCGAAGTTCAAGAACCACAGGGTATAACGGATACCAATTCCAATTTTCTGAGCTTCGACACCGCGGACGGGGTACCACAATCCTGGAGCGCTCCGACATTCAAAGCAGACCGCGTGTTTCTGAACACTTGGCGGTTAGCAACCACCCCGTTGCAAGGAACTCTGCAAGATTCAGATAGAGTGTGTCGAGATCGCCAACTCCACCAACCCACGTGCGGGCAGGTTCTACAGCCGAACATCGTATCCCAAGCGGGCAAGCTGGATCGCGATTGCACAAGACGAGGGCCAATGTTAAATTCACCAATGACGCATGGCAAGAAGTGGAACAAAACGGAACAACGGGGTGTATACGTGCTGGTGCTTAGAATCGGTCTAAGACGGGGAGACACGGAGTTTGTGCGGGGGCGAAGTCAAGAAGGAACAAGTTGAATGAGTTTCTATTGCAAAATATGAACGTGCCACCTCGATTACACGTATCAACCATCCTAGTGGTGCTCCTCCTTTGCAATCTGTGCTGCGTATGGGTTGCGTGGGTCGTTGCGGAAACCTTCGGCTTTATACGAAAAGTTCGAAAAAAAGTGTGAGCTGGCAGGTGACTGGATATACGAAACAACGCACAGCGAACAGCCATATCTTGTGCTTTGGAGACGAGGAAGTAGGTGATGCCGCTAGCAGCAAAGAAGGGCCACAGCGGCCGGAAAACCTGAAAAATAATTGGGGATAAGGAAAACCGAGTCAAGAGAGCAGTTGCCAGTGCCCTAAATAAAGCATTCTGTACTTACGGGTGTGGGCCACTTGCGGAGACCAAAGAATGCCATGAGTGTGTTGGGTTGGTGGTTGATGTGCTGGATGCAAAATCCGAGGGGCGGTTGTCTGAGGGCGTGGGAATGTTCGGTGGAGAACCGACGGATGAGGCCGAGCCGAGGCCGAGAGCGGCCCGTTACTTGTCATCTCATGCTTTCGTCCGCATCCTCGACGATACCGTCCAAACCGACGGCCGCATCCTCAACATCTTTTGCGCCAGGAGTAGGTGTCGTGAACTATTCCCATGAAACTGTCTGATATGCTGCCAGTGGAGACAATTCCCGTTCTTCGACGTCGTGCCTATCAAAGACGCCCATGATCTCGCAGAGAGTCCACATATATTGCGAGTAGCAACCTCCATTTCGACCATCACATCCTCGGTATATGGCGTTGTCGCCGCGGATATGCACGGGAGCGTGCATGTGCTGAACAAAGAATTCGAGCCTATCTCAAGTTGGGTCGCTCATGTCGGCGGACGCGTAACACACATGGTGGAGAGGCGCAGGTACCTCGTGACTCTCGGTGTCAGTTTCCTCTCTTCCTCCGCTTGTGCTGGGTAATATTGACGTTGGTATTACAGGAGGAAGACGGCATCCGGGGTCCGCTTCTCAAAATTTGGCATCTTGAGAAGACAGACAAGAACGGCGCGCCGACCTTATTACGCTCCATCAAGGTGCAGACCAGCAATCGGCCGCACCCGGTACGTCTTCCTCGTGTTCGTTTTACTCTACCATGTGCTAATGCCCCGACAGGTGACTTCTATTGCCCTCTCGGCCGGCCTATCGTTCCTCGCAATAGGACTCGGTGACGGCACGGTGATTCTTTACAGACACCTAGACCAGTCCGTCCTCTCTGGCTCCGCATCACTCACCGCCATTCCCAAGCCCCGTACTGTGCACGAGTCTCCCGCTGAGCCGGTCACGGCGCTCGGCTTTCGCGAACCTACGGACGAGACTCCGGCCACCTACCTCTTCATTGCGACCACGAACCGTGTCTTGGTGTACCAAGCATCCGGGCGTGGGAGCGGCGGAGCGGCGAGCGAGGTTCATGAAGCCGGAGCGGCGCTGGGCTGCGCAGTCATGGATTGGAAGGCCCACGACATGGTCGTTGCTCGGGACGAAGCTATCTATATCTGCGGCGCGGAGAGCCGTGGTTCTTCGTATGCATATGAGGGTAAGCACTTAATATCGTCTTCCCGCTGTATGCCGCATGCCAACATGGCGCTCAGGCCCGAAGACCTCCGTGCACATCCATCTGAACTATCTTGTCATCGTATCGTCGCCTCTCACCGCGAATGCGACGTCTGCTTCGGCGACCATAAGGAATTTTGCCGCGAGAAACGTTGGCGCGAGTGGCACTGAGGTCACCAAAGTCACCGTTTTTGACCTCGAGAACAAGTTCGTGGCACACATCGAGCCGTTTACCGAGGACGTACGGGAGGTCTTCTCGCAATGGGGGAACATATATGTCCTTTCCAACGATGGGAGGCTTTCCTGTCTCCGAGAAAAACCGACTGCGACCAAATTGGATATGCTATACCGCAGGGGATATTACGTCCTGGCGCTTGACATCGCAAAAACGCAGCAGATGGGCCAAGAAAGTGTGGCTGACATCCATCGGCAGTACGGAGATTATCTGTACGCGAAGCCGGACTACGACGCCGCAATGCAGCAATACCTTCAAACGATTGGGTATGTGCAACCCAGTTACGTTATACGCAAGGTATTACATCTCCATCTCTTTGGACCGTGGAACCCTTATTGGTGCTCAGTTTTTAGATGCCCAACGCATCCACAATCTCGTCACGTATCTGCAGGAATTGCACTCACTTGGCGTTGCCAACTCGGACCACACGACACTCTTACTCAACACCTACACCAAGCTCAAGGACGCCGCGCGACTTGACAGCTTCATTAAAACTGAATCGAGGCGTGAGAGTAGCGGCGCAGGCTCAGAGAACGGTACCGATGAGCTGCCGTTCGATCTTGACACAGCGATCCGCGTCTGCCGGCAAGCTGGTTACTTCGAGCATGCGTCATACCTTGCCAAACGGTGGTCTCGGCACGAAGACTATCTTCGCATCCAGATCGAGGATACGGGAAACTTTAATGATGCCTTAGCGTATCTGCGGCATCTAGGGCCGGAAGCCGTACGTGGAACATCTTCGAAGCGGCTGCTATCCTGAATACTGAAACGGTGTTTCCAGACGGAGCATAGCCTCGCACGATATGGCCGCGCTATGGTAGCGGCGCTGCCTGACGAGACTACTCAACTACTCATAGAAATTTGCACTGGAACCGACCCACTCACCTCTGAGCCGGATTCATTACCAGCACCTTCCAAGCCTGCCGCTGGTGGCTCTTATCTCTCCTACTTGGCTCTTCGTGGCCCAGCTCCTGCAGCGGCACCTGTTTCACCCGTCTCTGTCACCGCCACCGCCACCTCTACTACAGACCCGCCTATTTCCTCCGGCGCTTCATCCCGAACTGCTCGCCAGAACGACCGCGCTTCGCGGCGCGAAGCAACATACGATGGTTCTCGCGCACCATCGCCACCCTCTACCCTGCGCGCGGCGCCCCCACTCATCAGGCGCCCATCCCCGCGACTGTATTTTGCAAACTTTGTCGGGCACCGTGAGCACCTCCTCGTTTTCCTCGAGGCCGTCGCGCTGCGGTGCTGGGGCCAAAGCCTCGATGAGCCAAAGGACGGCGTGGCGGCAGAGGGAAGCGCCGAAGAGAACACCGAAGGAGCAGACCAACAGGCCGTCTGGAACACGCTCCTCGAGCTGTACCTCACGCTCGCCTCTGCAGCGGGCGATGGCGCACGCGGGGACGCGCTGCGCGACAAGGCGCTGCGGCTCCTGCGTGCCGCCGAGCGCCTGCCATACGACCCGACCCACGCGTTGATCCTCTGCGCGACGCGCGGCTTCACGCCGGGGCTCGTGCTGCTCTGGGAGCGCCTCGGGATGCACGAGGACGTGCTGCGCTTCTGGATGGAGCAGGACCGGCGGGGCGCCGCGGGCGCAGGCGCGGAGGCCATGCGCTGTCTGGCGCAGTATGGCGCCGCGGCGCCGCAGCTGTACAAGCTCGCGCTGCGCTTCTTCACGTCTGCGCCGGAGCTGATGGCGCGGCATACGCAGGACCTCGGGGAGGTGCTGCGCGTGATCGAGGAGCGCGCGATCATGCCCCCGCTTGTTGTCGTGCAGGTCCTGAGCCGGAACGACGTGGCGAGCGTCGGGCTGGTCAAGGATTGGCTGCTTGCGCGAATACGGACGGCACGCGAGGAAGTACACACGGTACGTGTTTTCCGAATCTTGGTCGTCCGCAGGGTGACTCATGTGTGTGGGGGTACAGGACGAGCAGCTGACCGCGTCGTATCGGCTCGAGACGACCACAAAACTCAAGCAGGTCGAGGAGCTGTCCGATCCGGGCCATCCTCGGCTGTTCCACGCCACGCAGTGCTCGCAGTGCGGTGGACACCTCGATCTGCCCAGCATCCATTTCATGTGTAATCACAGCTTCCACCAGCGGTCCGTCCACTTCCCTCTCTCCATTTCGTGTAATAACTCGCTTCTTTGTTGCAGGTGCTTGGGCGATCACGACACGGAATGCCCGCTGTGCGTGCGCGCGCACGGCGTTATCCAAGAAATCCGCCGAAATAACGAGCGGCTCGCGGACCAGCACGATCTTTTCTTGGCGGACGTGAAGGAGAACGGCTTCCGCACTGTCGCCGCGGCGTTTGGCCGAGGAGTACTCAATCGGCCGAGAGTGGGAGACGTGGCAACATAGTGCTTATACCCTAATTTTTGGCACGTCCGTACCTTCACCTCAAGGTGATGGTATTCCAGGGAGGAAAAAATACGTGGGATACATCATACAACAGCACCAGCTTACGCAGGCGTCTACTAGTATAGCACTTTGCTTAGTCGCTGGATGCTGTTGAGCAACACGTCACCCTTGCGAATCACCGTATCTGTTTGTGCGTTCTTAAGCGCGGGTCGGTTCGTTTCCACGACGCCATGTACACGGTCAATGGTGGCGTGCAGTCGTCCAGAGGCAATAAAGCGTGATAGTTCGCTGTGGCAAAGGCGCGTCAGTTGTGAATCACTAACTAGAAGACGACGCACTTGTCGACAAAGTCAACGGTCACACCGAACGCGTGCGCGAGAGATTCTAGCGTGAGCGAGGAGTAGGACTGCAGTAATTGTGCGTAGGCCAGAATGCGCATCTCGCGGACATAGAAGCGAGCGTGAGGTGCTAAGAGGCGCGAAGGGAGCAGATGGGTTTGTTCGAGGGTCGCTGAAGACAGTTAGTCGGTCGACAACTGGGAACGAGCGACTAGCGTGTAGCTCACCGAGAGCGACGAAGAATTTGTCGTAATGGCAGTCGTAGAGAGTCTTGGTCGTGTCCGCGAGAGTTGGCAGCTCTGGCAGGGCACTCATGACCTCTGGCGCGCCGATGATCTGCACAGGGAAGGCATTATCAGTCTTCGTGTCGTCGATTCCGAGAGTCCACGGACCTTCTTTTTGAGATCGACGCGGTTCAACGTGAGCGCGCCAGAAATGACGGTGAGCGACACAAAGTCGTTGTAGGATAGGAGCTCGGTCGCGGTGAAGGTCGAGAGGGCGTCGATGAGAAGTGCGCTTGCGGGCTTGAATTGGCGGATGGAGAGCAGGTGGAGGCCACGGTAGACCTTGAGGCGATTGCGACGGTCCCAGTCACCGCCCTTCTCGACGAGTTCGTCTGCCTTGGTAAGGTTGGCAGAGATGAGCTGGTTGTCGCCAAAAAAGATGCCGATGCGGACGAGCGTGAGGACGATGTCTATTCGGGAACCCAGTCCGGCGGTCTTTCCGAGAGCGGTTTGCTGGGCTTCGACCGCTTTTTCCTGCGGTAATCTTACATATTAGTTCGTTGAGACTGAGGGGTCGGCGCACCTTCTCCCCAATGCGCGTGAGGTAGCTCGCCTTGGCTCGCAACGCGTCGGCGATGTCGCTCTCACCTTCGGTCTCCTCCGCCTCCTTCAGCACCTTATCTAACCGCTCCAGCTCTGCAGTGTTCTCCTTCTCCAGCCCGTCGAGCAGCGCCTGGTCCAGAGGGAGGACGTTCGCCGCGACGACAAGACGGTAGTAAGGCGCCATCTGGTCGGCCTTGATGCCTTCGAGCAAGGCCACACGAGCACTGTCATGGAGATGGGAAAGAGAGGGCTGCTGGAGCACAAAGCATTCCTGTGGCAGCGCAAGGTTGGGAATCGGGAGAACGTTCTCGTCCGCCATGGCCGTCGATGGAGGACTCGGACGAGCGCGTCGACGCGTATGCACAAACCCTAACCCTAGATCTGGGGACAACGAAAACGCGTCAGCCCATCGCGTCGTTCTCACCCGAATCATGTCTCCCACAACAGATCTACTCGCAGAGGCCGAGGCTCTCGGGACTGAGAACCCGCAGAGGCGTGAGGTTATCTACAAGCAGATCCTCGAGGCGTCGAAATCGACAGTAAATCCTGATGAACTACGAGACCAGGAGACTGCTTTGGTCAAACTCGGGGAGTTGTACAGAGACCAGAAGTAAGTGGCCAGCGCGTATCCTTTTCCTTGGGATTTCTCATTAATCTGAATATTCTAGGGATGCTAAGGGACTTGCAGAGGTCGTCACATTGTCGCGCTCCTTCCTATCCTCTACCGCCAAGGCGAAAACGGCTAAACTAAGTGCGTCTTCAATTAGTTCACAGGGATGAAATACCGACCTCCATCCACGTGCAGTCCGAAATCTACTCTCTCTCTTCAACGGTATCCCTAACAGTCAACCAACTCAGATCACTGTCCTAAATGATAACATCGAATGGGCCAAGCGAGAGAAGCGCATATTCCTGAAGCAAAGCCTGGAAACTCGCCTCATTAGCTTGTGAGTATGGCCTGCACTATTTACACCTGATCGCTTAGCACGCGTTGTTTCCGCAAGACAATTGGAGACCCAGCAATACAAACCCGCTCTTGCGCTCATCGAGACCCTCTTGACGGAGTTACGGAGACTCGACGACAAGATGATTCTCACTGAAGTCCACCTTTTGGAATCGCGGGTCTACCGCGGGATTGGTAACTTTGCCAAGGCTAAAGTCCGTCTCTTTCATCACCTCCTCCGTCACGTTTCTTACTCTCCAGCGCCATAGTCCTCGCTGACTTCCGCGCGCACAGCCGCCAACTCGATATACTGCCCACCCCAACTTCAGGCCGCACTAGACTTACAATCGGGGGTTCTTCATGCGGAAGACAAGGACTACACGACGGCCTACTCCTACTTCTTTGAGACGTTCGAGAACTTGAGTTCCCAGGACGACCCATCTGCGCTCGGCGCTCTCAAATATATGCTCTTGTGTAAAGTCATGCTCAACCTCGTGCTGTTTTTCTTCTCCCCTCCGTTCGTTTACCGACCGTCGTGTATTAGCCGGAAGACGTGAACTCCCTCTTGTCAATCAAGCTCGCCCTCAAATACGCGCAGCTACGCGACGTCGAGAGCATGCGCGCCTGTCGCACGTGCCCACCAAACGCGTGACCTTGCTGCATTTGAGCAGACGTTGCGTGACTATCGCGAGGAGTTGTCATCGGACCCGACGATCCGTTCGCACCTCGCGGCGCTGTACGACACGCTGCTCGAACAGAACGTCTTGCGCATCGTCGAGCCGTATTCGGTCGTCGAGATAGAATATGTGGCACAGCAGGTTGGCCAGGGGCGGCAAGATGTCGAGGCAAAGTGCGTCTCGTCCGCACCTTGCACCCGCTCAAGCTGACTCCGATTTTCCCTAACAGGTTGTCTCAAATGATTCTTGACAAGGTCTTTCATGGCGTGCTAGACCAAGGACGTGGTTGCCTACTAGTATTCGACCAGGCTGAAACAGATGTACGTGGATGCGGATGCGAACAGTTCGTTTCGCTCGACTCATGTCAACTGTTAGGACACGTATGGCGCTGCGATCGACACCCTGGAAGAAGTTAGCAAAGTTGTGGATTCGTTGTATGCAAAGGTGCGCGTGTATCAAAATCATGGTCGATCTTTCCTAACACGTTGTGGGACAGTCGGTGAAAATAGCATAGTAGGTAGCATGGGTGTAGAGACTAGCCCGAGTTTGCCGACACTAGGGACCGCACCATGATCTTTAGTGCCCTTCATCTGTACGAACGAATCGACGCTGCTTTGACAAAAAGGCCATTGTGTCTGGCCGTCTCGTCTTGTACATCATTTGAGAAGCAGCGAGATCTGTCGCGCGACGCGGCCCATGCCTGCCTCTAGTATCTCTCTGGAACAAACTATGATCACCAGTGTCAGAAAATTTCACGGCCGGGTAGGCTTACACTAGAGCAACTTCATCCGCGGCAGAGTACAGCTCCCTTGGCAGTTGAACAAGTTGATGAATTCTCATCGTTAATCACAGGTTTGTGCGACACAAATCAGAGCGTTTCAAGGGACACTCGTAGTGCTAGACAACATAGATATAATTTGGTAGCGAGTGGGGTGAAGCGTCCGAAGGAGGGTAGGACAGTAGTAGTAGCATGGCTGGATGCGAAGAAAGGATGTCGGGAAAATGACAACTGAAACGACATCGTCATGATCGTGTATTCGACGAAAACGATGGAAACAAAAAGAATCGGATGTTGTCCGAAAACCTGTGAAAAGAGCTAGACTACGCAGCACCACTGGCATAACTAGGCGGCGATTGAGATATCACCGCGTGAAGTCGTTGTATCTCATGCCTCAAAACATCGAATTCCGACCGAGGTACCCAAGCTTCGGGCGACGATGTAGCTGCAGCCGCAGCATCCGTAAGCGCACCCCTGTCGGCGGTGGCAGTCAAAGGTGGATTGGATGGCCGTCCGTCCATGGGTTGAGAGCGCGAACCCGTTTGCCGGTGAGCGGCGGAGCCGCGCAAGCTCCTTGCTCGACAAACCAACAGGGACGGATACCACGCGTCGCAGCGGGAGCGGTGCTGTCCTCTAAGGAAGACGATGCGGTGGACCAGCCGCACTTGCGAGTCCGCCTGAGGCCTTGCATCCACCTGGTGCGTTACCTCTGGAAGTGCTGATCGCGTTGGGTCGAACGGCGTCAGTGTGACCTGCGTGCCCTGGGACATGACTTCGCCCAAAGATGAAGCTTCGAATGGAGACCCAATGGATGTGCGTCCATGACTCTGTCTCCGCCGACGCCATACTATCATGGAAATGGCCACAATCGCGAGTAATGCCGCAACGCCACCCGAGACGCCACGTATGATGTGCGATTTGATGATTTGATGATGTCCCGGTCGTCGTGGGACTAGCTATTAGGTTTAACGGGCACTCTGAGAGAAAATTAGGTCGGAGCCTCGAAAAAGTTATTATGAACGAACGTGAGAGCTAATGGTGCGTACACCGCGCCCATTGCAGCGCTAGAGGGAGATGCAGTGACATTAATTGGCACTCGACGAATGAAAATCGCGTGGGGCTCACTCGGGCGCTCTTGTAGGAACGTAGGAATCGGAGCTGAGCTGGCCAGACCTTAGACCGTAAACTATCGAAATAAGGTCCGTGCGTAGGTCTTGGTTCGGCGTTATAGCAGCCGCAAACATGTTCCAGCCTAAAACCACATTAGCAGAAACGAGCTCAAAGCATAACTCTACTGACCAAGTGTGACATTTTTGTTCGAGCTGAGGTTATCGACTGGCATGCCATAAGCGAAGGCCGGATCCAGTGAGAGGTTATAGATGAAACTACTTTGACTATCGTAGACCTTGAAATAGACTCGGATGAATGTCGACTCGGAGAAAGGCACAAACCAACAGGCACTGACGGACGATTCGACGACGCTGGTGTTCAGCCATACATCTGCAAATAGATTATAGCCTAACGTCCACGAGCCTATTTGTCCGTATGCTGCAAGTAGGTGATTATCACCTGCCAGTGCAAGGCTTTTCCATTGAGCGTAAAGACGCGAGGATGTACTCTGTCATCCAGTCAATTTCGCTATGCGACATCCAAAATATCTGCACGAACGGAATACTTGTCAAAATCGGTAGTCTTGTTGACAAATAAGCTCATTTGAGACATAGCTTTGATAGCGATGATACCCTTGATTGCGAGGTTAGTTTGATTGTCGGTCGAAAGTCCGTCCGCAGAGTACCTGCCAGTGTGTAGATAGTCATTCAAGTTATCGGCAATAAATGACAGAGATGGCGCACTGGTCGTGGATCAACAGTACCGAGTTAGACAAGTAATCGGTCCAGGAGTTCAGCAGATCGTACTGTCCAGTTTTATTGGTCCTTCACGAGTACCCAAGAGGAGCTTTATACGTACGTATCTGCTTATTAAGCTGACATCCCCACTTGCGCGAGCGTGAGCATAAGTCATGATTCAACATATTCCCGGAATCTTCATAGAGAATGAGAGTTTGGTCAGCGATACACAGGACCTGATAGAGATACGAACTTTCTACTCCCAGATTATTTGCAGAAAGTGCTGACTGTAACATCGGGATAACTCGTTTCTTTGCGTTCTCAATAATCAGTGCTTCGAATCTAGGCCTCTCCGGCTCTAGGACGAACCTAGATCAGGAGCAGCATACAGGTTGGTGTACTTTAGGGACGCTTGAAGTCTAAACAGTGGCTCGAGTAAGAGTCCACCTAAGTCAGGGTCAATGTACATGAAAGCTGGGAAGGCAGAATACAGCGTCTCGACGGGATTGACCCGACTTCACAGGATCAGGATCTGCCTCCCACCTGACGCACAAATTTGACTCACTTTGTACCCATACCCCTCATAAACGCCATCACATCCGACTTGTTGAATTCGCCACTTGCGTCGGTCGCAACCGTGAGTTGAGTGTTGCCATATATTTCTGCAGTCGTGAGGGAAACCAAATCTCCGAGTGGTCCAGAGAAAGAAGCAGCGCCCTGTAGTATCTTCTGGTCTAGTTTCTGGGCTCTTGAAGAGGCATTCGCGAAATCACTGATAAAGTCGACGACCTTAGATATGATATATGAGACACATTATTCTGGCAGTGATAAATGTGGATACCGACTAAAGACTTGTCATCAGAATATTGCGTCTTGTAAAACGGGCTACG
Organism: Lactarius pseudohatsudake; assembly: GCA_021525015.1. Classification (NCBI taxonomy): domain Eukaryota; kingdom Fungi; phylum Basidiomycota; class Agaricomycetes; order Russulales; family Russulaceae; genus Lactarius; species Lactarius pseudohatsudake. Next base: position 281,756 of record JAKELH010000037.1, read on the forward strand.
TTGTTGAGGAGGGGTTCCAGACAGGTCCGTGTAATTGATGACTGGATCTGTGGCATATCCGACGACCCAGACGATGGGATCCCGAGTCGCCTGAATGGTGCCGAGGTCACGCGACATGGCAAAAACTGTTGAGTTGGGGATTAAAAGAGGCGAATTGGGCGCGTCTGGGGCGTCCAACATCCCATTATGCAGGAATAAATCTCGGGAAACCAAATGGTCAGCAATCTTCGACGTAATGTTATCACCCTAGATCACCGATTGTGAGTGACAAAATGCAGACCGCGGCACTGACACTAACCATCTCCATGAAATGGTACAATGTGCCCCATTCGGTGACAGCGGTGACTTTTTCGGACAAGGTCGGGTTTTGACGTTTGACTCTATAGCCGATGACGCTATCATCATCTATTCCCATCCATAAGATCTCCTGGCTTCGATTCCCTGACACCCACTCTGCAACAATTTGAGACACAATTGGATCGGTAAGATGACAACTTAACCCACCTGCGCTGAGATCCGAATACACCTGCACAGCATGAGCTGCACCGTCCAGTGATTTTGCAGTTAATGATAGGTATGATAATGGGATTGATTGCTTGACCCAATCTTTGGGCTATAACAAAAGTGTGAGTAGATAAGAATAAACAACAGGCGACTGCAGTTCAAACTTCGATCGGGTTCAAGAAGGTAAGATTGATTTGCATGGGTCCAGCTTCTGCGGTGAGAATTGTCTGGGTAGGCGAAATCGCCACGTTGGTGAGGTTCACGTCAGTGAAGGTTGGGTCGAATCCATCTCTCAGGAACAGGAAGGTATTATTGTCGACACGGACATAGACGACAAGGTCGAAGCTCTAAAGTGCAGTCAGTTTTGGTGTTATGACGGGCAAGGAAATAACGTGCTTCCAGACTCGGATCCCAGTCGGGCTGATGTTGGTAGTCATTGGGATAGGACATTGACAATATACTAGTATTCTGAATCCCACCCGCAAAATTTAGGAGACCCCAACAATTGAAGTAGGGCGAGCGAATTGCGAGAGGGACTGGAACAGGATTCAACACCCGCTGAGCTCTTCCGTAATGAAAAAAAGAAAACAGGAGAATTAGCTGGAGGATCATTTGCGCCTACAGCTGGGTTGTCGCCTGAGTTGACTCTGGATGGTGGGTGGAGACATCCAACATCGACCAGACAATGCAGCAACCACCAGGCCCATCGACGGTAATTGGGCAAATAAACCCAAAAAACTGGAAAAAAAAAACCGCCGAGTATTGATATGCTTCGGTACCGTGACCTGGTGACCGGTGACCAAAGTAAATTTCATGGGAAATCTCTTGGGAAATCTGGAATCATGAGAGGGCTGTCAATTGAAATCTAATAGTAAATGGTGAACAAATTAGACCGCCCTTGAACTCAGGCTTGAAGGCAGCAAGCCTGAACTTACAGTAATACAAAAACTAGTGGGTCCAAGTTTCTAGTCTCAAGATCTCAAGCTCAAGTCTCAAGAGACTGCGAAAACGGCAAAACGAGAATAAGTTAATCAATGAAACGCAACGCCGCTACCGAACAAGCTACCGAATATCGTTTGGGTCGGCCGACACACTTTGTAATCATTTTGGCGGATTACTACATCGCGTTCATTCGTCAAAATCGTCCATCAAAGAAGGTAGCTATCGTGAACCTTCCACCACGATCTCTCTCCAGGCCTCCACTTGTCTAGAGCTTCTCTGAGAATGCGATCGTCGAGCTCCTTCGTAATCGCAAGACTTGTCATCTCCATCCCTCCGGTCAACTCATCGTTGAGAAACCTAGTATGGTATAAAACCGCTCCGACGTGACCTCCCAAATCGAAATCGATCAGTACAATTCGTCCTGGGTCGTCCCTGGGAACGATGAAGTTGGCATTTCTCAGATCACCATGCACCAGTCCTCCGTCATGGAAGCTCTGCACGAGGTCCGTGAGGTCCTGGTCCAGTGACGAGACGCCAAATATACGATATCGGAATCGTGCGCGACGTACTCCATCACCACTACGATCCATCCTCCTGGTATCGTCCCATAACCGAATACTATGTTGGATACCCCTGCTGCTCCTACGATTTAATATGGCCCTGTTCACTTCGAATACTTGAATTCCCTCCACTCACATATTGCGATGATCAACGACGGCTCTTGAAACAGACAAGCGCAAAGTAGATGCTGCACAGACGGAGCTCCAGCGTAACTGAGATTGCCCTGCGAATGTCGGCCAGCAGCGCCGTGCGGGACACGCTTGTCGAATCGCTCGCCAGGCTGCAGCTGGGATACGTTGACCTCTTCCTCGTCCACACCCCCTTGCACTTCCCGGAGCCCGGTCGCCTGAAGGCGGTGTGGAACGAAATGGAGGCGCTCATGAAGGAGGGGATCGCGTGCAGCGTCGGCGTCTCCAACTTCCGCACCCCGCAACTGCGTGAGATCCTCGATGGCGCAGAGATCCATCCCTCGGTCAACCAGGTAGGCCGGCAGCTCCGACAACCAGGTGCTGTCCGAACACTGGGTAAGGGACAGTAGTCTTGCTGTATCTAGCACTGTCCGACTGATTTATTTTAGCTCTGGCGGCAAGACGCGAAGCTCCGTACTCATCGTTATTATCTCTCTCGGACGGACGCTTGCAAGCGTCTCCGCACTTTATACATTTTATACAATTCAGGATACAATTCAGGAAAGGTGGTGGTGCGACCTTGGCTCAACCTCAACCGAGGTTGGGTTGCCGAACAGACCCTAGAGTTAGCGTCGAGTTGCCAACTCGACTCGGACCGCATCGACTCGCGGCAACACTACCCGTCATTGTCATCTCGAGCTGAATTTAGTGCGATCATTGATGATGCTTCTCTACCTCACTCTTGGAAGAAGAAGAACTGAAGAAGACGCCTTGTGTACTCGGTTAAGGCGCCCGCGATCCGGGAGATGACTAGCATGGCTGTGTGTTCGTGCGCCGAGTCACAAGTCACTGGGTGCTCAAAACTGATTCGCCCTCGCCAATAGTCTAAGGGAATACCCATGCGGCACTGGGTATAAAAGCCACCTATCTTCGCAACTTTGTCCCCATCATCCCCAACATCGACTCTTACTTCTTCATCACCACTCTATCCAATTGCCATCAGAATGATGTTCATGAGAGCCATCCTCGCACTTTCTCTTGCTGCATTTGCCCTTGCCATTCCGCTCCCCACATGCTGATGGGATTCTGGGGGATGGGCTGGATGTGGGGGATCTTGTCGGTGCGTTCTGTTTGAGCCAATGCCTAGTTTTTGTTTTTTTAATTTCACGTAGGTGACCTCTTCGATCGTGGCGTTTCTAACGTCGGTTCTGGGTAATCCGGACCATTGTGATGGTATGGTTTACTTTGTGATCCGGAGTTGAGGTTGCTGATCTTGTGGAGCAGATGCACCGAACGAACGGGTTTACGAATACGTGAGCCTCCCCCGTTCGTGTCACTGGCAGGGATAATTTTGGTAACAAGATCTGACAGTATCACGGGTTGTGCTTTGTCTTTCATACCTTCCATTGGCAGAGCATCAGAATCGTGATTTAGTTCGATAAGAGTGTTAATAAATTCTATTACTCGGTTCTGTGTCTGTCCGTCTTTTGTGTCCACCTTGTTATCTTCGGAGTACGGGGTTGAACAGAGGTTCCGTTGGTACAACGACCAAGCCCCCCAGAAGGTGCTGGATGCAGACCCGGCAAATGCGAACGGTGCTGATGCGTGGGTCACGGTCTCGGAGGAACCAAGCCAGTGTTATATTCGGTGAGACGGTCTCCGCTCGGGGCGCCAGCTTCGTTACCCCCTGCACCCGGGCCTGAGGCTCCTCTCGCGTCGCCCCTCCCTTCCCGCGGAGAACTGCACGATGCCAAGGGAGCCGGACGTTGTCCCACCCCAGCCATCCGAGCACCAGCGCTAAGCCGTCGTTGCACAACGCATGTATCTACAACATCTATCATGTCTTTTATTCTACCTTCTCACATTCGTGTCGCGAAATATGATTATTTCTCTATCTTCGCGAAGCCCTAACAGGAGACAACATCGACGATGACCACGGGAACAACACTCGGTAAAATGGAGCGAGCAAAGCGAACAACTGATTCCTCCTTCATCGTAACAATCTAAACAACTCCTTTCTAACGCACACAGAGAGGTTTGCCGCCACCCACTAACCCAATTGGCATCTGTAAGCTTTCATGAATGACGGCGGGGCCGTCATGAATTGTTAGTGAGAAAGAAGTTACAGATGAAAAGGGTCACGTGACAGATACCATCGACGGCGTCAATCGCGTGGCGCGAGTCATGTCTCACCCGTAACCGAATTGATATTCCTACTACTTGCAAGGGCTCAGGTCTTTGTTCAGGTGCTCGTAGAGGTAGTCACACTTTTTTGCTCCTTCCTGCACCAAGGCCAAAAACAAGATTTATTATTTCTTCAACAACATCTGTAACAGTCAGTCCAAGTCCTAACCCCATCCAGTTGGCACCAGTCATATCCTATGGGACTTCTGACCCACGCCACGACTCGCCCATCCTCAAATACATCCTGGTCGTGCCCCCCTACCAGACTCAAAGACTGTGTGGATCTGGGCGACCCTTGGACAGGCGACCAGGTCATCCTTCGCCGCAAGAGACGCGGACCACCCGAGGCAAAACGTGCGAATACCTTGCTGTTCTATGCTTGTTCTGGGTGCGAAATTTATAATCAGTATACGATGCTGCAAATGTCACGTACTCTTTGCAATATTTGTTTATTACTCACTAGCGAATTGTTGCTCAACGCCGCTGGATATTCTGGTCTATAAACCCCATTCATCTACATACGTGACCCACAAACATCGAGAGGTGAGGCGGCGATACTAGTCAAGATACCAACAGCGAAATCGGAGGGGAGTCAGCATTTGGGGTTGGGAGGATATACGTTACCCAAAGATATGTCTTCATGTTGCGGGATTCAGCTCCGGGTCGTAGAAGGAACCCATGCCGTGCGGTGTAGTATTTTCTCCTCCTCCGTAGCCCCTTCCATCGGTTCTAACTGTCTCGGTTCGTAATGACGGCCTAAGGACGAAGAGCAAGGAGGACCCGTTCTGTGTCACTCATTGCAGAGGGTGGTGGAATGTCGCTAGTGGGGCTCTTAGTACAATAGCTGTAAAACAGGCGCGTTGATAAAGGACGGCAAGGTACGGAGGGTACGAAGCTTCACCTTGCTCAATAGAGAGCCCAGCGGTAAGGTTGGGGAGAGTGGGGATGAGGGATGGACGCTTGGGCACTCCACGGTTGCTCCGACCTGTTCAGGTTCTTGGGTGCCGGTGACGTGTAACCTACTGCTGGGTGGGCTCCAAGCGGTTGGTGTGGCTGTCAGAGGGTAGTGGCATTGGGAATGACAACGACGTTGGCCGGTGTTGGAGGCCTACTCTATACTCTGAGTCCCTCTATCACAAAGAGGTCAGAATGGAATAGGGGCAGGCCCTTTAGGTGAGTTTGGTTTAAAGACCGTCTCGCGGAATTGTTTCCTGCTACCTAGGCGTCGGGGTTCGGAAGCGGACGTTAGTCACCAAAAATTGACTCCCCCCAACCTCACCGCTGCCCCCGCAACAAGTTGGGGAGAACCGCTGATACTCCACCGTGTTTCCTCGGGAAAAACCTCCTTGATTGCTCGTCAGTTGCCTTACTTTACTCAAACCATCGCTACAGCCACCCGATCCACCCGCCACGCGACCATTGACGCGCAACGCAGCGCTGTCACTGAATGCCCGAACTCGAACAGTAGAGCATCAAGAATACCGGGGGTACTGGTATCGGACAAGGACCCGCATGACATGATATAGCCCAACGGCCGGAGCAACTACGAATCCTGGTGGTCCGAGGATCAACTGCGATCTGCAAATTTGCCAGTCAAACCCAGTGTAGAATTCATCTCCACGTCCTGCGGTCCAACCTAAATAATTTGCTTGCTCCTATATTGCCTAGTCAGGTCCTGGGATTCTGGTTTCCTTCAATGTACGTTTTTCCCCTCTGACCGTTCATCGTTGAATACAACTTTTCTGCGATGATAGTAGGAGGATTTTGAAGTTCTCCACACCTTGTTCCTGACCGTTAGCAGCAATATCCAATTGGCGTACCCGTGGGTGTACCTTTCGTTGTCACTATTAGCTCCCTCCTGCTCTCGCCAAGTTCTGGGAACGCACGCAAGAACGCACGATTCAAGTTTGCGGATTGTGCAAAACTGGCATAAAGATGTCAGTGCGCACTTAACGTACTACCAGCCGTTCCCTACCGAACACTCGATTCTCGTGCGATCGCGCACGCGATCGACGCATCGTACAGTACACCTTCCCATTTTATCCCCATCGGGCATTGCACGCCGCTGTTAGATGCGGATTTGTGCTGAGGGGACCGCTCTTGGGAATTGGGATGCGCAGTATGGTGATGAATGCTTTGTTTTGGAAGCCGCCCAGCGGCCACCGTCAGGACGAGATAAGAATATTTTCGGCAGCTGACCGCTTGTCTGCGAACGAACCACAATTGTCTTCGACCTAGTCCCGGCGTCAAACGAAATCACGGATGTCCCAGGCTGATGGTAGTACGAACGAGCTCGAGGCTGATGTTTGCTGGTAGTGCTAACAAAGCCCTTAGATGTTCTGAGCAGTTACCCCGGCTACTGCGTCGCGGAGCAATGTCAATTAGCTGCGATAATGCTACTATCGACGCACCGTGACTTAGCACTAGGTAGGGGACTTTCCCGATCTTTCTCTTTCCATCCAAACAGGGTACAGCATGAAAACGCCTTCCTGAACCCTATGAGGAGTCTCCGTGCGTTTCGAGTTTGATACATCCTCCATGTTTCTTGTTATAGCTGCAAGTGTGTTCCGCGAAAGCTTGAGCAACGGAATGTGTAGCGAGTGTGTTCACCCTGCCGCGCGCAGTGACACAGAATGCCGTTAATCGTGGGGTAATGCCGCGTCGTGCGTCGTAGTCAATCTTGACGTTCTTACCATTCTAGTCCGACAGAGAGACGACGCTGCGCGCGTGTAACGGCCGGGGTGCAGCCGCGGCTATGAAGAGGCGTGACGGGCGGCTGACGCGTTGACGAGCGGAAGCGCGCATGTTGAATTCGCCCCATGAACTCATGACGCTCGGCCTTCCAAACTGGGACCCAAAATCTCGAACGACTGGTACTAGAATCCTGCCTAGTCATGCCTGAACAGGTGGTATGCGCGTGCCTTTCTCGCTGGCTGGGGCTCTCGACCTTTTCTTCGCTACCTCGCCCTCTGCCCACTGTTTTCCTCCCTCAAAAGACCACCAACTCCGTTACCACTTCGTCATCCGGCCCTCTTCCTACTGCCATGACTGCCCCGTCAAGCCCGACCGTCTCGTGGCCCGACAGCATGCGCCTGCCGGCATATCGTGCCTCGTACCTGGGCCGATACCATCCATACCCCCGCACCCGTACGCCAGCGCGTGAAGTTGTCACGGTATATGCGCTTTCACACCCTATCTTCGAATGCCGACGTCGTTGTCCTATCAGCGCGTGGCAGAGAGCAGGCCCTCCGAAGATAATGTCGCAGAGGAGAACGTCGACGCAGTAGGCGATTTTGTCGAATTAAGGTTCGCATCTGACTTGCGCCACATTGATCCAGGGCAGCACATAGGTTTTGATCTATCATAGCAACAGTTCGGATCAGTAGGATTGAATTTCAAGGAATGTTTTTTGGCTTGGCCTAGCTGCCTGGCTGGATACCAGAACTTAGGACGGAAATACATGCTTTTTTTTTTAGTTCATGGGTGGACGTGAAGATTCGACTGGGCACTTCAAATCTGCCATTCACCTTCTAGTTGACTGATTTCTTGATTGACAGGTTGACCAACGTCATGCGCGAGATCTTCATTTATTTTATTTTATGAGTTCAAACCGTCACTCAACAGAGTCTCGACACTGACGTTGCGTCTCTATGGTTACCCTCGTCGGTCTATGTGGCTCTTTCTCAACGTTTTCCCTGCACGCTCATTGACTCCACAAAGATACGTGGTGATACCGGATAACACACAAATCAACTACAAAACCGCGATTCAAACAGTGCAGGGTTGGGTTTGCCACTGGCAAGCCCTCATGGCCTCACGTCCAATCCGCGAGGTGGCGCCGACTGCTAGGTTCCTGGCTTCCTACCACCAGGACTCGCGCCATGTCTGTCATGTGCGTTGTCACGGGTCCTATCTGGAAAAGCCCCGCCGAGAATTATAATGGTTGGACACCAGCAAGTAATTGCAAGAGTAATTGAGTACATGGAGTAAATTGCCGTGCGAGGACGAGTGATGCACCGACGGTGAGAATCGAATGAGCCAGCGGGCAACTGTCCAATCCGTAAAAGATTTTCTGATGTACACAGACTGCTGTCGACGAAGCTCGAACTCGATCGCATAGAAGGGCCTTGCACGTGACAGTCGTGGGACCGCTCAGAATACCCGAGGGCCGCTCAGAACCCCACAACATTCTTCAATCCAGTTGCGCACAAGATAAATGAGCACTGAGTACTGAGTACCGGCAAATTCGTGTATAGATGGCTATTACTAGTAACTTTCTTAGTAGTGACTAGTGACTGATCACCACTCTTGCCACCACTCCAGCATTGGTCCTTCGGCACCGCAAAACGCACGAAGAGGATGCCTCAATGTCTTCTCTTGTATATCGATTTCAAGAACCTGCGCACCGTTCCGTATGCCAACGGTTATACGGTGCTGTTTGACGGTGACGGCGCCCGTCAGTCCTCTTGGTGGTTTCGACGGTACGGTAGACGGTACAGGTGTACGGCGCTGTACAGCGTGCCTAATTAGCAAATGATCATGTCGTCATATACCCTATCAACGAACCATCTGCGAGGCTCAGTTTGGGTGTCCACTTGTGGTTCTCAACTGTTGCCCTCTTTTCCAGCTCTCAATCTCACTCCCACCGTAGGTCCTGTCTTCTAGCTCGATCTATTACCTTAACAGTCGGTGTGTAGAGATACGCTGGGGTCGTCAATTCAATCGGAACGCACACTCATATTGTTCTCAACACTGGACTCAAATACACTATATGTCAATAGATGGATATCACCTCCGACCGTTATTCCTCCTCGAAGAACTTGTGTCCTCACGCGGCGCTAAGATGTGACGGCGCAGGGCGCGCAGCACGCCACCATCCACTGCGCTTTCCTTCGGAAAGTATTTTTCCGTTTTCTTCGTGTATTCGCTAAGATCTCCTTCCGTTTTGAAGATCCGGACTTCCTCTTTCGAGCCGTGCACTAGGTCGACGAGGTTGACGTGCTTCTTGAGGACTTCCTGGACAAAGGAAGACGGATTCGTACGAAGACCAAGTGATTCGGAGAATCGACAACTCACAGCACGGCACTTCCAAAGGGTATTGGGCACAGGGTCGATCCTCAAGACGTAGCAGAGCTTGTGCCAGTTCTCAATGTCCTTCTCGTCGGACCCATATAGGTTGTCAAATTCCTTCTTCATGGCAAAGTGAAACTCTTCTCGCGCGGCTTCCCTCTCCGGATCATTTCTTTCCCATTGATACGTCTTGCATAGGCGGTCGAATTCGACGACAGGTGAGTTAGAGGGTTTGGGTTGGAAGTTGGAAAATTGAGAGAAAAAGCTCTCGAGTGGCGTTTCAACACCTAGGGGCCGTATGATAATATTCTTCTTCTGTCTAGGTTGGGGCTTTTTGGTTCGAGGTAGTTCATAGGAATAACCCATCATGAAGTGTATATGAGACTGGGCCCAGGAAACGTACTCTGGGCTTGACCTTGGGTTTACCCGACGGGTGAGCCCGAGATGCGCCACCGCGCTTGCGTGCTTTCTTCAAGGCTTTCTTCTTTGCGGGCATTTGAAGACGCAAAGTAGTCAGTCAAGGAGTCGTGTTAGTTGTGGGCTGAGGGGTTCCTCACGACAGCGCCGATAAACAGTCCGCAGTTTCCTGAACCAGCGGACTTCCAAAGTTCAAGAGCGGGGTTCAAAACCAGCGCGATCCAAAACCGCGGCCCTTGTTTACATATACTTGGGATTAAATAAATTTACAGTACAGTAGTATCAAATAGCTACAAGTATCCGCAAGCTTGTCTTACAATATTCTACCGACAAGAGCAAATCAAGAAGTTATCGTTGTAACGAGGTTTTTCCTGATGTCAAGAGCCGCGGGTTGCGCCATGCTGATATTGTGCTACCGTCTTGGCTACCGTGGCTAGCTTCGACAATATCGAATCATACGAGCATACAACCCGCGGTTGTGCGTCTATCCTACGTTCTCACGACAATACTTTTCCACCATAAAAGCCCTACCTTACATTCGCACTCTTCTTAGCCCCCTGGACCTTAAGGCGCCTCATGAACACGTTGTATCGCATACACCGTCTCTGTTACTCGGACTTCCCGTAGTCATGCGCCACCACCAGCTCTCCCAGTATCTCCCCCAAGTTCCTCGGTGGTATCGCATGCCTCTGCACGACGTTGGGCCGATTCGCATGCTATGTGTGCTTCACGCGCATGTCGTCCTGTTACATTCGCGTGAAGCACACAGGTAACGCGTCTCCCTGGGCCCAACCGCAAGAACGCATTGATTCGCGAGGTCCCGCCATCCTAAGTACGTCTCCCACATTTGCGCACGCATGAGCCCCCCTGTGCTACTGTCCCACAGCAGATATGGCGCATGCCATCCAAGGAGCAGGTCGCGCCGCCCCTAGACACGCTCGAGCTCAGGGCGCTCGCTCTTCCTACGTCGTGGGAACTAATGACTGTTCTGCTGAGCCCTGAAGTATAGGCTTCGTCATGCCGTCGTATGTGCGCTTGCTGTGCAAAACGACGGGCTACGTGACTCACTTTCCAGCTGTGGTAGACCAGAACGTGCTCGGGATTGTGGGCTACAACAAGCAGTGTCCGAACATGCGGGACTTGGCGACCCTAGCGACCTTGGTATCGAGGCCGGCCTCCGCCTCCGGTTCGCTGAAGCCTTGGCGTACTCGACTCCGATCACTGTGCCTCAGTATAAGCTGCCGACCTCCTGGAATAATCGGGAGGCTGGAGCTAGTACGTTGTCAAATTTCACTTGATGAACGCCTTCACCCAAGATTCGCGATACTGGTGCGTGCAGACTTACTTGCTGTTCCTCGTAGGCTGGCGAAGCGTCACAGAATGGCCGGGTGGGCTACTTGACACGAGCGTGGGACGTATATCAGCGCCATCTATTTACCCACTGGCACGCGTATCCCTATCGGAGGTCGTCACAAATAGTGTAAAACAATTCAAGCTTCAAGCTTCAATACTCACATACTACAGGTAACGCCGCAGCCCTGCTGCTGTGGTTACGGTGGTCAACAAGCCTCGGCGTACGAAAAGAACACTCCGCTGATAATTAATCAGGCGACAGGTCCTTGTCTTTAAGTCTGACTTAGACGAGCTCAGCCCCTTATCACAATGACGGCAAGTCGGCTTTGGGTGGGATGGCAACACCAGCACCTCATTCGCGCGCTTCTCGCAGTCCTTGGCGCAGGGCCATTGAGCACAACTTCAAGTCTGCAACAAGTGTGAAGCGGTACAAATAATATACTCCGATTCACGGAGTCACCAACATGGAGTTCTTGCGGAACTAGTACAGTACGCGCTCTCATCTACGGTCGGGTGTCCGGTCGACTAATCGGTCAACTCGCAGTGTGGTAAGATACCGCCAGATTACTTTGGGGCAGACCGTCAATTCGATTAGAACCCACTCGTATTACTCTCAACTGTGGACACAAATAGACTACGTTTCAGACGACACAACGGCCCTAGAATATTTCAATGGACGGGCGCAGTCCGTCGTTACGTCCTCAAGCCTTTCTTCCTCCTCGAAGAACTTACGCCGTCACGCCGCGGCGCAAAGATGTGACGTCGCAGAGCTCGCAACACGCCACCATCCCTTGCGTCTTCTATCGGAAAGAATTTTTTCGTTTTTTTCGTGTATTTACTAAGTTCTGTTTCCGTTTCAAAGATACGGACTTCCTCTTTTGAGCCGTGCACTAGGTCGACGAGATTGACGTGTTTCTCGAGGACAGCCTGGACCAAGGAAGACGAATTCGTACAAGGACAAGGTGGTTTAAAGAATCGATGACTCACAGTGCGGCATTCCTGAAGGGTATCCGGCGCAGGGTCGATCCTCAAGACGTAGCAGAGCTTGTGCCAGTTCTCAATGTCCTTCTCGTCGGACCCATATAGGTTGTCAAATTCCCTCTTCATGGCATACTGGAACTTTTCTCGCGCGGCTTCCCTCTCCGGATCATTTCTTTCCCATTGATACGTCTTGCATAGGCGGTCAAATTCGACGACAGGTGAGTTTGAGGGTTGAGATTGGAAGTTGGAAAATTGAGAGAAAAAGCCCTCGAGTGGCGTTTCAACACCTAGGGGCCGGATGATAATATTCTTCTGGCTAGGCGGTGGCTTTTTGGTTTGAGGACGTCCCATAGGAATTGCAACCGACGAGTGCATCTGAGACCGGGTCCACGAAAATTCAAATGGCGTACCTCGGACTCGACCTCGGGTTTACTGTACGGATGAGATGCGCCATCGGGCTTGCGTTCTTTCCTCTCGGCGGGCATTTGAAGATGCAGTCGGAAGTCGAGGAATGATTTGGGCGGCGTGGTTCCTTTGGTCTAACAGGTGGTGTCTAATAAAGAGAGGCCAGCAGAGAGCGCGTTCCACAACTTGAACACGTTGGCATTCGGCGCCCAACTGCCCATGTTTGAAACAGTGCGTCCGAGTCGCCGCATCGGTGGCTCGGAGGCACGGCTATTACGTACCAAAGAGTCTTTGTACAGTGCGGCAGTCGCCTCAGGCTTCAACTGTGCCGTATTGCGCTGTCACCTACTAGTATTGTGAAAACGAGGATTATCCTGAAGATATATATAGTGATAGACTCGGATCAATGTACATACCGCCCTCTTGTGAATTTTCATTACATTTCAAACCTCTGTCCGAAGTTACTACGAACTACGAAGGAATGTATTAAAGCCGACATCTTGGCAGGCGCCTACAAGCAGACGACTATGCCATCCTCAATTCCCCTTCTATTATACACACCAAACCTACATGAACTGACAGTATGCGCTAAGGAGAGAATCGACATCAGCATTAGGCGCAGTCCGTCGTTACCTCCTTGGACCTTTATTCTTCCATGAAGAACTTGTGCCCTCACGCGGCGCAAAGATGTGACGACGTAGGTCACGCAACACGCCACCGTCCTTTGCGCCTTCCTTCGGAAAGATTTTGTTTTCTGCTATAGTGTAGTCGCTAAGTTCTTCTTCCGTTGGGAAGATCTGGACTTCCTGTTTTGAACCATGCACCAGGTCAACGAGGTTGACATGTTTCCTACGGACAGCCTACATTGTACAAAGGCATTTTCGTTCACACAAGGCCGTTCAGAGAATGGACAACTCACAGCACGGCATTTCCGAAGGGTATCGGGCGCAGGGTCGATCCTCAAGACGAAGCAGAGCTTGAGCCAGTTATTGATGTCCTTCTCGTCAGACCCATATAGGTGGTCAAACTCCTTCTTCATAGCAAAATGGAATTCTTCGCGCGCAGCTTCCCTCTTCGGATTCTTTCTTTTCCAGCGATACACCTCGCACAGGCGTTCAAATTCGACAACTGGTGAGTTTGAGGGTTCTGGTTGGAAGTTAGGATATTGAGAGAAAAAACCCTCGAGTGGCGTTTTAACGCCTAAGGGACGGACAATGATGCTAGGCTGTGGCCTTCACGTTTTGATTCCGAGGTCGTCCACAGCAATTGCAACCCAAGAGTGCATGTGAGACGGGGTCCAGAAAACTTCGAATAACGAACCTCGGGATTGACCCCGGATTTACTGTACTGAGATGCGCCATCAGGCCGTGTGCATTCCGAGTCCTCTTGGCTGACGATGCAAAAGCGGTTAGGAGTGGTTCCATTGCAGCGATCTCCTGTCTTGTCCCTGTGGTGGAGCGACTGTAACGTCACGCGTCACGCAAGACCCACAGCGCGATCCAGGGCCCTTGTTTACGTATGTTTGCGGACCTCCAGGACTTCATTTATTCAATAGCGGGGCACACTATCGTTTTGGATTTTGCTGTATCGCGGGAGATTTATCCTGCCGCGGGTTGTGCCACACTGCCAGTTGATGCCAGCTTCGACAATATCAAAGCCGCCGCGGCGTACAATGGCCCCGGGCCGCGGTTGTACTGTACACCTCTGTTCTCGTACTGTAACGCCACCCTCGAGTTTCGTTCCAATTCTGAAACCCGAACGATGGTCCCCACCATACAAATCTCTGCCTCACAGCCGCACTTTCCTCTCTAGGCTTCTAGTCCCCTTCAGGCACCTCGTGTCAGGCACGTGAACATCGCTTGTTGCATCGTATCCATCACTGATCTCGGTGACCTCCTGCTCTCTGTGTTCCCGTATTCGCCCCCAAGTCCCTCGATGGTATCGCGATATCCTTACACTGCGTCGGGCAGACTCGCATACTATGTGTGCTTTATGTGCATGTCGTTCAGTGATATTCACGTGAAGCACACATGTAACGCGTCTTTTCGAACTGGAAATCCTTGGGGTTGGCCGGCCAGCCCTACCGCTAGAACTCCTATGTTCAACGCACTCTACGATATCAGCGATCGCAGACATCTAATCTGCGTCCTCTTCATCGCGTGTGCACACTGGCAGGGTGCTGTCATAGCGCGATGACCATGCCACACCGTCGTACCCTCGCTGGCTGTACGGCTCCGTGAAACCCCACCGCGACGAACCGGAACGTGCGTGGTACCAAAGGGAGTAAGCGGACCTGGGGAGCGTCCATGGCCAGCGATGTCAATCTCACCACCATGCTCGTGTGGACTTTGTGCAAACCCGCGCAAGTCCTCGTATCTTACATTGCCTGATATTTCTAAGTCGTTCGGATGCCCGGTCCTGTGTCCCGGATCCCCTCCTGGTCGTACGCGCCCGCGGATTCGTTATACCGTTGCCCTGCGGAAGCAGAGCATAAAATTTACCTACTGTACAGTTCTAGTAGCTGTAGCTATTTAAACCCCCTATTTCATAGTGTAGACCTCAGTGATTTGCCCTCGTAGTGCGCGCAAATACTGAGGTAAGATATCCCTAGTTCGATACTTTATTCGCTCGTACTTACTCGTTCTCGTAGCTTCGTCTATTGTACAGGTGAATAACACTTTAGTGATTTGCCCTCGTAGTGCGCGCAAATACTGAGCTTCGTCTATGTACAGACTTCGCACGCGCGCACATCCAATCACTCGCTTTTATTCACATTACTATTAGTCTTCACCATTGTGCGCGGTGGCAATTTCAGCGACTCCGGGCACAGGTATGGCGTGCCAGACTCGGACACCTGGCGTCTAGTACAACGTGGACAAGAGATGTGTTTTGACTGGCTCGATTGCGAGACGATCATCCCGCAGACAAGCAGCGCGTCGTACGGCGTGCAGGCGTCCCGCTGGATTATGCTACGTGGGTGTACTAGTGCGGCTTGTTCGCGCGGCTCGACGTTAGCCTCACCTTCGGGTGCGGTGACTATGGCGTAGGCGCTGGGTACCGTGAATGACAGCTCTGTCGATGTCCTTTTCCTCCCCATCTTCCCCGCATACTATGTCACGTGTCGCGCATTTTCTACTGCTGACGCAAGCACGATACAGGCCGCTCAACACGCCCACGAGCTTTTGCAGGCCCGGTCCCCTGTCGAGAGGACGACGAGCGTCCTCCCATCCCCGAGGTCGTCGCGGCGACACCAGTACTTCGGTACGCGACCACTGAGTCAAACACATCAATTTTCTCACTCACTGCATTGTGCTGTCACCTATTATGAAAGACGGATTATTGTGAAGATGGTGATAGATGTACATACCATCCATCCTCTTGTGAATTTTCATTACATTCCAAACCTCTTGGAAGTACGAAGTTACTAGTACAAATTACGAAGGAACGTATTACGGCCGACATCTTGGCAGACACCTATAAGCAGACGACTACCCATCTTACACCAATTCCCCTTCTGTCATACATACCAAACCTACATGAACGGACAGCACGCTGAGGAGAAAACCGTCATCATCAACTAAGCAGCCTCTGGATTGGAAAGCTCAGATACACCCTGTCGGGGCGTGTCTTCCAAGTTTTCCATACAATATTTTTCAATGGATGGGCGCTGTCCGTCGTTATCTTCTCAGAACATTATTCCGAAAAACCTGTGCCCTCACGCGGCACCAAGATGTGACGACGCAGGGCGCGCAACACGCCACCGTCCATTGCGTCTTCCTTCGAAAAGAATTTTTTCGTTTTTTTCGTGTATTCACTGAGTTCTTTTTCCGTTTTGAAGATCCGGACTTTCTCCTTTGAGCCGTGGACTAGGTCAACGAGATTGACATGTTTCTCAAGGACAGCCTGTACAAAGGCGTTTTCGTTCACACAAGGTGATTCAGAGAATCGATAACTCACAGAACGGCATTTCTGAAGTGTATCGGGCACAGGGTCGATCCTCAAGACGTTGCAGAGCTTGTACCAGTTCTGAATGTCCTTCTCGTCAGACCCATATAGGCTGTCAAATTCCTTCTTCATAGCAAACTGGAAAGCTTTATGCGCAGCTCTCTTCTTTGGATCATTTCTTTCCCAGCCATAGTCCACGCACAGGCGGTTGAATTCGACGACTGGCGAGTTCAAGCCTTCAAGGGTTCTGATTGGAAGTTGGGATATTGAGAGAAGAAGTCCTCGAGTGGCCGGACAATAATATCCTCATGGCCAAGTTGTGGCCTTTTGTTCCAGGTCATCCATGCAACCCAAGAGAAAACTTCAAATAACAAACCTCATGCTCGGGTTTACTGTACCTGTCGCGTTCATTCCTCTTGCTTGGCTGAAGATGCAAATGCGGTCAGGAGTTGCCCCTGTCACACCAAAACAAGCAACGGCGGACTTCCAAGATTCGAAGCGGGGTCCGTAGCGTAGCTACAGTGCGATCCACAACCGCGGGCCCTTGTCTACAACAGTAAGTTATGTTTGCGGACCTCGTACAGTATTCGATTGCATGGTACAATTCATACTCCATCGTTTTGGATTTTTCTGGTATCGACTGTCATAATCCGCGGCTCTCGACATCGCCCGCACTCTCCTGAGAGCTCTCTGGACCTCTAGCCTCCTTAAGGCACCTCAGACTCGGAAGCTCGTTGGACTATATCCACCGCTGATCTCGGCAACCTCCTGCTCTCCATGTTCCCATTTTCGTCCCCAAGCCCTTCGGCCGCGCCCCTCGCACTACGTTGAGCCGACTCGCATGACTCAGACTCATACTATGTATGCTTCCACCAATGTCGTTCCGTGATATTCGCATGAAGCACACATGTAATGCGTCTTTGCGAGCTGGCGTGCCTGGGGCTGGCCCCACCGCGATCGACTTGTGCATTTTGCTTGATCCCCACCGCAAGAACCCCTTGACTCGCGCACTCTACGAGATCAGTGATCCCAAGCATCAAATCTACGTCCTCTCCATCACGCGTGCACCCTGGCGGTGTGTTATCGGAGCGCGATGACCACATCACACCGTCATACCCTCGCTGGGTGCCTGTCGCGACGAACCGGAACGCGCGGGCTACCAAAGGGGGCTGGCGGACCTGGCGAACGTCTGTTGGCCCCAACCTCGCCGTCGTACAGATCCCGTTTGAGAAACTCCGGGAATCAGGTGTGGCGTGCCAGACTCGGACCCCGCGCGGCGTCTGCAACATGAACAGGGGGTATACCTCGACTGGCCCGATTACGAGACGACCATCCCGTAGACGAGCAGCACGTCGTACGGCGGCCCGGGGGACGATTAGGCAGCCCCGCTAGGTAATGTCACGAGCGTGTACCAGTGCAACTTGTTCGCGCAGCTTGATCATGGTGGCCCGGGCCCTCATCAAGGGCGCGGAGATTACTGTAGGGCGTCGGCGCTGGGGGTACCGTGAACGACGGCTCTATTGATGTCCTTTTCCTCCCAATCTTCTTCGCATACTATGTTACGTGTGGCGCATTTTCTACTGCTGACGCAAGCGCGATACAGGTCGCTCACCACACCCATGCGCTTTTGCCGGTCCCCTAGTTCACCAGTGTCGGGAGTATGACAAGCGTCCCCCCACCCACCCCCGAGGTCGTCGCGGGGACTCTCCTCCGCGGCTTCTCAACCTATTTGCGGCGCCCGAGCTGCCAGGGTAACGCTATCTTCTTCCAGAACCCTCGGTAGCCGGGCATCTCTACGAGTGCGTTCGTCGGCGTGACTTAATCTGTATTTTCTGTGAGTTTGTGCAGGGCCCCGAACCACGGGATATCGCTGCGCAGTCGCTCAATTTTGAGGTGAGATCTTCCTCCATGGGAACATCCATCGAGGGCACGAGCCGCTCCCCACCCATGCGTTACTACTTTCCCTCACCCTTCGAGCACAGACTGCGGCGAGTCGTAATCTCGATGCTGAATGACCACCTGCTTCAGAGTGTTAACTTCGCTGGGCATCCTCAACCTCTGGTTGGTCTCAACGAGGTCATACCTATTTCGAAACCGGGCCACAGCACTGATGGATTCTGGGCCATCTCTGTCCAGGGTCGCATGCACACAACAATGGCCGACACTTCCCTGTACCAAGGCATAACAATATACACCAGCACAGTCTACGCTTGACGAATCGCGAAGCCATTTTCCCACTGGAGGAAGTTGGGCAATATTACTCCAGCCCCTCCGGGCTTTCTTGAACTTTCTCTGAGCTTCGGTTATTTACGTACGACTCGGGGGCACCTTTCGCGGTAAATGTGTTTCTTAAATGTAGTGGGTCGCGCTACGACTGTCTGTATCTCTGATATGTATCCCGGAATCAATATGGGTCCAAAAAAAAAGGTTGGGCAATACATAATATAAACTCTGGGGTGAAGATAACTAGAACCGGTATGCATCTGTACTAATAAGGCACACAAAAATATATAATTTTGAGGGGAGAAAAAACATACTGTACTGCTCAACTTACGAGACAAAACGTGTACACGTAAAGTACAACCCCTTCACTTCGCTTGGTAACATATTTATAACTTACTGCAGCCCGGTTTTCTAAAGGCCAAAAGCCCTCAATGATCGAAAAACATACAACGTAACTCATCAGTTAGGTGAGTCCGAGGCCGGGTGAGCGCAAACGCGACCGGTGCAAAGCTCTTCCGATCAGACACCGTAAATAAGTGACACACCAATTCACATTCACAACTGACTTGGGATATAGTGGTGCCGTATTTCCCACGTGAGAAGGTCAAGTCCCACCAGATACCAAGAACCGAAAGTCAATTAGATTGAGGGATTGAGGGTGTTCATGTCGATATGTCCTACAATCCTGGGACTCAGCGCTTGGGAACGCCGATGTTTTCGTGGGATGGATAATCCCCATCAAATATACGGCGTCCTCGGGAATATAACCTCCGTTCCCCACATCTGGTTGTCCCGGGCTTGGCTCCCACAAGGAGAAGCCAAAAGCCGTACATAAGAAAAGACGTCGGAGAGCTCCAAGCGGAATGTCATTTAGCAGGTCAATATGAAGGCCAGTGGGTGTGTTTGGGCCAGTTTGGGTAGCTCTTGCCGTAGATGAAGATGGGGCTCACAGAAGGTAACAATGCTGCAGAAACCTGGTAGCAGAGACCCACCGCAAATAGGGCGCTGCGGGACGGGAATGAATCGCAAGTTCCTTAGCAAGTTCACACCGAAATTTGCCAAGACGTGTTCACGTTATAGCGCAGCCACTGGTAGGGGAACAGCCACATCCAACGACAATAACGACCGAGTCCATGGGCTTACGGGACCGAGTCCGGCATGAGAAGCTCGTGGGGAGAGGATTTCCACGGCCCGGTCCTCGTGTCACCCAATATGGAATTAAATTCCCAGCGGTGACTGGCGTTTGGAACGTACTGTACAGCAGTTTGCACGCAGCGAGCAAAAGTATTGTACAAAACCCCGAAAATGCTTTCCCAATCCCTATCACGGCGCTCCAACGCCCTCGCGCGTCCAAAGATAGCGCGCCCTCTGCGGCGCACGTTCGCAAACCAGCTCCCACGACCGCCGACCCAAAGCGCTCCCTCCGCCCGAGACGTTCTCTGCGACCGCCCGCCCCCGCCAATACTACAGCCGACCGCACCCGCGCGACCTCCCGCCATACCGCGTGAGCCGCGCCCGCCCAATCTCTCCCCGTTTCTATCTGCTGACGCACGCCCTCATCTCTAGCGCGCCTGGCCTGGCCTGCTCGCAGCGTGCGTGTGTGGCGTCGGCGCGTGGGCAGCGTTCCTGGCGTACGCTGCGAACCAGGAGCGCCTGTCGAGCTCTGCAACGCGCCGCGTGCTCAGTGAGTTGCGCGACAGCGCGGACGTGCGCGCCGTCCTGGGCGACGCGGTACGCCCCGAGCCTGCGTGGTACCTCAACGGCAGCCCATGGGTGCACGGCTCGGTACGTCGTGCTCCTTTTCTCTTCACCCCCACATTGTGTGTGCGTGGAAAACGGGGGGTGAAACGGGGAAGACACGGAGAACTCCAAAAGTCATTATGGCAGCGCTGATCACCCCCGCCTCGTGGCGTACGTGCGTGTAGGTCAAGATGCTGCAAGGGAATATCGACATCAGCTTCCGCGTCAAGGGTCACAAGGGTGCGTCCTGTGTAAACCTTGCTTGCCTCGTCCTGTAACGAGCGCTCACGCATGCCCTTCTGATTCATCTCGGTATTGACAGGCGCAGGCACGGTGTACTTTACAAGTATCCGCAAAGCGCGCGGAGAACCTTTCACGACGCGTGCGTACCCGGTTCTTCTCATTCTCCGCTTTTCATCCCACTCTTCTGGTCCGACATCTAACCTACTCTGGCCACATAGTGCGTTTCAAAATCATTGCAGATGACGGAACAATTGTCCTGATGCCGCGCGAGTCATTGGCGGCGCATGACGAGAAGCATGTCACATTATAGATTATCGTACCTGCGCTGCGCTGTAATTAATGACTGACTGAAGGCCACCCGTATCTCCAACGTTCTGATCGCACAGCCATCGGAGGTTGTACGCCGGATAAACTTCGGTCAATCGCCATCACCGCAAACGCCGGCGACATTCGTGAACTCCCGACAACGACAATTCTCCCTTCCCTTGGAAGGTGTTCGACTTTAGGGCATCATTCAACACTCTTCCCATACAGGAAACCGAAAAGAAACAACGGCCATCACACCCCGCCCTAATCATCGCGTTCCTGCCTGCGCCGGGGGATTTCTCCTTCCCCGACCGCCGCCGCGACGCCCATATCCGCCCCAACCACCGACGTACGCGCCCGGTCCCATCAGACCGACCCCACCAGGCTCTCCAAATGTAGCGACGTTCCTCTCGCGTTCCTCTTCCCGCCGATTGCGTCCTCCACGCCCTCCACGCCCAGTACCGCGCTGCGCTGGGGGTGGCGCTTGTGTCGAAGACGAAAGCGAGTCGAAGAAACTCTTTCCTGGGTTATATGCTTTTTCAGCGTCCTCCTCCGTCACTTCACCCTCCTCCACGCTGGTGCCCTCTGTCTTGGCGCTAGTTGGCGGTGCGAGGGCCGACTTGTCGAAACGCGCGTTCGACCCTGCGAAGTCAAAGTCTGTTGTTGGCACGCGTATGTCGCCCACTTTGACGTCCCGGTTGTTGTTGTTTCCTCCCCGACGACCTCCATTCCCGCGGTTGTTCGCATTGGCGTTGGCGTTTCCGGTGGAGCTGCGCAAGTCACCAATCGCACGCTCAACGGTCTCGAGCGAAGCTGCGGCAGTCTGTACGGAACCACCGCCATTCAAGTTGGCCGTGCGCCGACCGTCACTGCCACCTGAATGCGCACGTCCAGGCGCAGGGGGGTGCGGTTGCTGTTGCTGCTGTTGTTGTGGCGTATATGGCTGTTGCTGAGGTTGTTGTTGAGGCACCGGCTGAGCAACCGTCGACGGGTATTGTGAATATCCATTCGCTGCTGTAGGTGCAGACGCCTGTATTACAAGCGTCAATCAGGATTAAAATGCAGAGCCCAGAAGTTGTTGTAATAGAAAAAAATTGGGGGGGAAGGGGAGTGCGCCCATATAACTGGGACAAAGTTTCTCAGGGACACCATTGTGTCCTAGGAGTCAAGAGAGAAAATGGGGTGGAAATGAATGTGATGTAGTAGAACACATACCCCAAGCACGGCCGGGTCATCATGAACACTCCTCAAAGGCGCAGGCTCATCAACGGATAAATCCTTTACTTCTGAAGCGCGGAAGATGATGTATTGATACGGTTCTTGCACAGGAGGGATGAACTCAGTGGGCGGCCTGCAGTGTGCGAAAAAAGCGTCAGATTTCCACCTACGCAATGAGAGAAGACAACAAAAAAAGAAAGCAAGCCACGCGTGTATGCACGTATCACCTCTGGGCGTCTCTCTTCTAAAAATATAGAACAAGCACATACCGACGCATTTCGGTTCCCATAGAATACACTATACCCCCAGGATATCAGCATTGTCCTTCCATGGATAAATGACGTCCATACCATTTGAAAGTTGAATGGTCGATGCTGCGGGGTCGATACCAGCGAGGATACCACGGTAGCGCACATCGGAATGAGAAATGAGAGATATCGGTTTCCTATAGTTGGGCCTAGCTGTCAACGGCGGTACACAGCATATGTTCGAATGACGTACCCTATAAAAGAGAGGGCCATTGTGATGTTGAATTGGGGTGAAAAGAAAGAAATGAAGAGTAGAAAAAAAGAAGGGTAGCTTGTAGCAATTGAACTTTGGGCACCGCAGCCGCATGCCAAATTTAATCTCCGCTAGTCTATCCAGCGGTGTCACCCGTGCACCCTTGACCACATCTGCGCAGCATCTGCGACTATGACTCCAAATAACCCATATATCACCGCAGCTGTATTGGGATCCAAAAAAAGAAAAACAATGGGTATCTGACATTGGTATCATCTTTATGTGTACAAGGGACAATCACGAAAACTCTCCCGGATAGGTATCAGGTCTGATGATACAATGAAGGGTGGTATGGTCATAGCAAGTCATTTTGGCCAATGAGTCGGCCCCAACTTATTCAGTCTTTTTCTCTGCATGTGTGTTCCGGTGCGAGTCTATTATGGGACCTTGAGGCAGTGCAGGTGACAGTTGGTGAGTCATCTCTTCAGGTAGCGCTGAGCCTACTCACTGGTCTACTTTCGTCGTTTGTAGTGATATGGGGGTGGGCTGAGGCCCCCAGGTACGGGTGCCGTCATCATGTATGGTGAAGTGGCCTGATTTGCCCCGTTCGTGGCGCCGTTCGTCGTTGAAGACGTGCCACTACCTGGCTGTTGGACGACGCGTCAGTCCACACTGTACGGCGATTACTGTGGCACTGTGTGCTCACTGTGCCTTTCGAGCCGTCGGATGTGCCGTTGGAGCTCTTTTGCATGACGGCGGTCGCGGACTTGGAATCGGTCATGGGTGTAGTACTGTACGAGTCGTTCCGAGCGGGGAGGGGGGCGCAGTGGCAGTTGCTCAGGGGGAAAGAATGCAAGTCGCTTTTATACATCTCGAGTGAACCACCCTCGAAGAGGAAACGACGCAATTAAAAGTTCCGGCATGTCAAACATTGCAGTCCGGGTTAATTGGGAATCATCCAGAGGAAAATGCCACCTGGTAAAAGCCAATCGGCGAAGCTGCGGCCTGCTTGCGTGTATACCCCATCGTGGCCAGGGCAGACAAAGACATAGACGGGTCCGGGCGAACACGCAATCACAAGATGAGCACTGGCTTACCCAATGCAGGTAATAGGCGACTATTTAGAAGCAGTATGCGGAAGCCCTTTCGAGGTCACACTGCCCAGTGCCTGTCGGGGAATGGGCGTTAAGCTTTTTACATGTTCTCACGTCACTTACAAGGGAGCGTGTGTGCTGCGAGGATTATTATATACCGCTCGGTAATCGCGCTTCGGGCTCTCTCGCGATCACTTGTGGCATAAACACACGCACGACCCCATTCGGGCAACCGCCCAAGGCTACGGTCCTCGGCGTATTAAGTCGGGGATCAGGGGGTCTGGATCTGCCAAGGTGAGAGCGTGCCGGAAAGAGAACGAAGTATCGCGCATCCCGTCCACCAACCAACGACCAACGATAGTGGCAGAGCTCCTGGGCGCCCGAACGATAGGACCAATTACGCACCACAGTACGTGCCGTTATGTTCCAGTCCTTGGCCGCCCATAATTTCCATACCAGTGTGTTCCGAGGGGCGCACAGCCAGTTCATGACCATCTTGGGCGAGAACGTACCAGCGCTTCAGCCGGTGGTCGCTCATAACGCCACCAGCCTGTGTTCCCGGTATCTTGCGAGTGGACGAGCTGCGCGCCCGCACAACACACCCACACACATACATTACCAAGATTCGCCACGATCGTTCATGCGCCAGAACTGCGCCCGCATGTAAGATCACTCGATTTGTGATGGTTCTCGACGCTCCACTCATGGACATGCACACGCAACGCGCCAGGAGTATCGGCGGCTTATCGTCGGCCGACGCCACGCTGTCCACTGCTGTGTGGCGTCCGTTTTTTCTCTCCCTCCTTCTTTGTCTTTCTCTCTCATTTTTCTTTCTTCCTGGCCCTTGGGTCCCGTTAAGGCCCCAAGTAACCATCGATCTATTCAGAAAATTGTTGCCAGCTAGCTCGGAGAAACCCACTAGATGTCCGTGCGGCGACGAGACGGACGACGGACGAGACTCGGGAGAGGTAGGATCGAGGAAATATGAATGGGATCCGGATGTGATGCGATGCGATGGATGCGGGACAATCGCGGCCGCGCGTGTGAGTGGATGTACTCCGCGTGATGAGACCTGCCGTCCTAGATGTCGGCGATACTTTACTGGGGACAATGGAACGGGTATATACGGTACGTGTACTAGTTGGAAGGAGTCATTATAGGGGCGATTTCGCGGGCGCCAACTGACGGAAAGGAGAACAAAAAAACAATAGAGGTCGTTGGGGCTTACGCGCCGAGAGTCACGTATGTGTACATGTTACGCGGTACAGACAAAGGGGAACTGGGCTCCGTCTCCGCGTAGAAGGGTTCCAGATCTTCTACAAGATAAGGTCTGCGCGGAGCGCACCCTAGTTCCGGATATAGAGATGCGCGCAACCTACGAGGATCCGTGAACCAAGAGTGGAAGTTCAAAGGACGTTATCAAGGTATTAGAAGATGTCTATAGCCGGCAGGTCGAGACCTCTGTCAGCCCTGCGGATCATGTCGTGTGGCTTCGTACGTACACGAGTACGCAATTACGATCAGTGCAAACGTATGTGACTGCAACACATCTCTACCAACCAAGTAGTACACGAGAAATTTCTTGAGAAATCTCACGATGCCGATGCTATATCTCGTAGTGGAACCTACATCTCTGCAACCTTCAACTGAATGGGAATACCAGAACAACTCGCATGCTTCGAGACGGGCACCGTAGAAGATCACGACTGACAATGGCTAGGTCACCCATCGTGAACTTGACTCTAGAAATGTCCAGATACTCGTCGGTGTAACAATGCGAACAAGAATAGGTTGGAAAAGAGCGGCCCGGCCTTCCAAGAAAAATAATGCGGTGTAGTCCCATACTTCTCCCGAGACCACAGGTGATATATCGAACGCCCTCCATCCGCCGGCATCGCATACAATCGAATACCTCAGATCTAGACATCCCATCATGAGCGGTGCGCCCCATCATTAATTCTCTCGTCATGCCCCTCCGATGAGCTCATTCCACCCCGGCTGGCGAATCGTGATCGGAGTAGTGACCGCCGTCCTTGGGGCGCAATGGGGCGACGAGGGCAAGGGCAAGCTGGTGGATATACTATCAGCTGAAGTTGACATCTGCGCGCGTTTCGCGGGCGGAAACAATGCCGGGCACACTATCATCGCGCCAATAGGCCCCGAGCGCGTGCAGACAACGTTTGCGTTCCATCTTCTACCAAGCGGTGCGTAAGGGTGGCTCTATTCACTCTCAAGGGGATACCTTTTGCTGATACCTCGGTGGCTCTATTCTCTGACTTTGTAGGACTGGTCAACACGAAAGTGACGGGGGTCATTGGCCCCGGTGTCGTTGTGCATGTCCCGTCTTTTTTTGAAGAGTTCGATACTTTGAGGAAAGCAGGTCAGCACCGTGCAAGCTCTCTCTCTACCGATGATAGGACCGAAACTTTATGGCGTTCATGCAGGGCTAGACTGTTCGGGCAGACTCTTCATTTCAGATCGCGCACATCTGGTCTTTGATTTTCACCAGATCGTAGACGGACTGAAAGAGGTCGAGCTCGGCGGCTCGTCGTACGTCTTACGATGTGTTTTCTTTATCTCGTACAAGCTAATCCGGATTTCAGCATTGGCACAACCAAGAAAGGCATCGGCCCCGCCTATTCCGCGAAAGCGTCGCGCTCCGGCTTGCGCGTGCACCACCTCTTTGACCCCACGTTCGCGGAAAAGTTCCGCAAGATTGTCGAGGGACGGTACAAGCGCTACGGGCACTTCGAGTACGACACCGAGGGGGAAATTGAACGTTATAAGGCACGAAGCTTCGAGAGAGCGTCTACCGCGGTCCTCCTTCTCAGACAGATGTCGCCCCTATTAATACGCGGCTTTGCAGGGATTGGCGGATAGGCTGCGTCCTTTCGTCATTGACAGCGTTGTGTACATTCACGAGGCGCTAGCAACTGGCAAACGCATCCTCGTCGAAGGCGCAAATGCGCTGATGCTCGACATTGACTACGGAACGTATCCGTACGTGACGAGCAGCTCCACATCCGTAGGTGGGGTATGCACTGGTCTCGGTATCCCGCCGCGCCGCATCGGAAAGGTCATCGGCGTTATCAAGGCATACACGACTCGTGTGGGGGGCGGACCGTTCCCAACCGAGCAACTCAACGTGGGTGACTCGCGTCACATTTTGAAGCCCGAGTGCTTATCTGTACAACTACAGGGGACGGGGGTGCACCTCCAAGAGGTCGGGCATGAGTATGGCACCACGACGGGTCGCCGCAGGCGTTGTGGCTGGCTTGATCTCGTCGTGATGAAGCATTCGTGTCTAATCAATGGCTATGATGCACTCAACTTGACGAAGCTCGACGTTCTGGACGACCTCGAAGAGATCAGGGTCGCCGTGGGGTACGTCGTCGACGGGAAGGAGCTCCCTGGTTTCCCAGGTTAGTCTCAGCGGCAGCTTTATGGCCGTCGCGTGCTCACTCGGGACGCAGCAAATTTAGAGACTCTGGGAAAAGTAGAGGTTTCATACGTCACACTTCCTGGCTGGAAGACGTCAATTGCGGCCGTGTCGTCGTACGAAGACTTTCCAGAGAATTGCAGGAAGTACATATCATTCATCGAAGAATATCTAAAGACACCGATAGAATGGATAGGAGTGGGGCCAGGAAGAGAGAGTATGGTTAAGAAATAGGGAAGACGGTAATTATAGACGTAGGCTATGTACAAATAGTAGAGTGGTGGGGTGTGGCTGTGCTTATGCTTACGGCATGTCGCTGGGTATAAAGGGCAATGTGACACGGATTGACCTTTTCACCGTCACTCATCCGTCACGACCTTGTCACCCCGTTCGACGCCCCTTCCAAGCCAAAAGCCCTGAACAAGCTCATCTATCAGCGAGTCTGTGACCGGACTCTTGCCAGGGGTTCCGAATAAATTTCCTTGCCACCTCACATGGACCCTGCATTACAGCCCTCAACACCGCAGAATACGCTTTCAACAATGCCAACGTCGTCAGGAAAGCGTTCTCGTGAAAATGAGTCCCCCAGCCAGCGACATAAGAGGGAAAAGGCCGCAGAGCGGCAAAGACGGAAACGCGAACGTGATCGCAACGCCAACCTACAAAACGATCTCGTAGGTATTGCAGCCGCCCAGCAGCCCCCGCAACAACACCCCCCGCCTCCTGTCATCGCCGCCGTCACGCACCCTCAACAGCCTCTCCCGACGGCTCCCGCCCAGTCCGCCCTTCCACCGATCACTGAACCCTTTGCACCCACTACCAACGAGCTCTCCGCCGCAGAGCTCTCACGTCGCGAGCGTGTACGGTCCGCCGCGCGGGAACGACAACGCAAGCACCGCGCGCTTGTGAAGCAGAAAAAGCTGCGTGAGCTCGGACTCGACATGGGCAACGAACTTGGCGTGCAGGGCCTCGAGGACATGCAATACCGCATCGCGACCGAGGGCGCGCCATTTGGCGCGCTGCAACACGACTTGGGCCAGCAACCGCTTCCCGGCCAGCCCGACCCGGCGTTTCCACCCGGTCACCACGGCGGCCAGACGTTCGCGTCGACGCTACTGCTCTCCTTCTCGTGCGCGCCGCTTCTCAAGCAGCACATTCTCCGCACCCTCTCCATGACCAACGAGGAGCTCGCGTCCCTCGAGCCGATCATCGCGCAGGCCTGGGACCAATGGGATCACCAGGTACATCTCAGTCCGCGCCACAATACCCGCGAACCTGCTCGCTCACGCTCACCCCTTCGCAGCGCCGGATACATTATGCCCATCAGGCGCAGGCCGCGGTGGGCGCGGGCAAGCCCCCCGACGGCCACCCGCTCGGCGAGGTCCCGCCCCCGCCAGCCCCGTTCGCGGCCACCGTCGACATGGGCGACGCGCAGGTGGCCCCGCCGCCCTTCCCCCCGACGGACCCGAACCAGCCACCGCAGGCGAACGACTTCCGCGCGCGCTTCCACCGCTCGCTCGTCGCACCGTCCCCGTTCCGCTCGTTCGCACCGCCCCAGCCCAGTGCGCCTGCGGACGGGATCGACCCACATCTCGGTGCGGAGCAGTCGCCCAAGGCTGCTGTCGCTGCTGCAACTGCCGCCGCCGCCGCGGTCGCTTCGGCGATTGATCCCAAGCTTGGGCAAGCCCGGGGAGAGGCGGAGGGTGTCGTTGGACGACTGGAGCGGGGGTAGCGCGTGCGTGTGCACGGGCAGAGGCAGGCACAGTCGTTCTTTGGAGTACCAGTTCGTTACAGTTCGTACATATTTTCCCACATATTTTTTTCTATTTCGACTTCTTCTCCATTCTTTCTTTCTTTTGCAAGGTCTGTCCAAGAGTTTGGCCCTACCACGTGCAACCTCACCTCGCCTTGTGTATCTCTTACTTGTACCCCAATCTTGTAATTGGCTTCCGCATGTGTTGAACATTCGAACTTTATAATCTCATTCTCGGGAGTCTAATTCTGCAGCCCTCATTGTGAAGCTTATAAGAAAGCCGGTCCGGTGCTCCGTTCCCTAAGTTAGTATAGAACGATACACACCACGCACAACGATGCCTACATTTGCGTCCAAACCGTTGAACAAGTCACCTCTTCACACACGGCTGAAAAGATACCCTGTACTATTCGGTATCCCGTTTCTCCTCGTTATGGTCGGCGCATCGTTTGGCTTGCAGACCTTCGCCCAAACGCGATACGACCTCCATAGCCAGAAGGTCACCCAGGTGCGGCGCCTCACCCCCACTCTTTTCGCCCCCATTCATGGCGCCCTCTATGGTTAGATGAGCCGCGAGCAGGAAGCTGGGTCTCGACAAGAACCGGAAGAAGTTTGACGTCCGGGAAGAATATTTCGTCAGTTCTCCCCATTATCCACCACCCTTCTGGAATGTCCCTTACAATTTTATTTTTTTTGGTCTGCCCCGTGTAGAAACTGAGTGCGACGAGCGAGGAGGATTGGGAACCGAAACGCATCGAGCGGCCAAAGGGCTTGCCCGAATGGGGCGTTGCGCCAGCGCAGCCGCCTAGCACGCCACCCGATGTTCCTTTACAGCGACGAACTTGACGCGAAGGCACCATTCCTTCCTCCATGCTTTTTGTCCACAGCAGATCTGTAGTAAAAAATTATTACTGTATAGCAACATGGGATTCCATTGACGCCTCGACTCAATTGCCTCAACTAGTCGACTGACTCGACTCTCGCACGACTTGAGTTGCCGGACGATGGGGCCGCGCGTAAGCAATACGTACGACACTGCTTCAACTTACTGTACTAGCCGGATCCAGTTCCCGCTCATCACCCTAATTTTTGCTTTGTGTGGCTGTTCGAATTTCCGATCGTTACTTTTCCATTCTCTGTACTTCGGCCTAGGTTGATCCGTCGCCGGGGCGAAAGAACAATCTGGTGTTTTGTAAAGCGTATCTTCGATTCTAGAGTTTCGGGGGCTCACCCCCACACGCAGCTTTCGGTGACACCTTCCCTGTCGCGCCTGTCATTTCGCAATCCCGCGACCCTTTCGCGTTTATCTGCAAGTCCACGCTTCGGCGTCTCCACCTCATTTTCTTTTTAGGTGTTTTTTTTTGTTCGAGAAGGAGGTCAGGGCTCCGCTGTCCGCGTGACACGCGGAGGACCGGTGGTGCTCCACTAGCGCACTGCATTCTTCTCCGACGATCATATGATCATGGCATGGCATGTCAAAAGAGGTGGGATGACGGGCTGTCAATTATCAATGGTTCTGGGTCCCTAGACCGGTAACCGTCTGTATATGAAGGGTAAATCTGCGATATCGATCCTCAATGATTCCTCATATACAGGCTGGTCACGAGTCTGCTGGGTCCCGTTCCTCGTCCCCGACTGCCTGTTTTGGCGTCTTTGAGGGGGCGCGGCGCCCGTGTTTTACGGGGGACTAAACTTACCCGCGAGTTCGATTGTGATGTGTCACCTTCGTTTAGGCGGGTGTCTTCGACGATGGAAAGTGTCGTCCATCTGCAGTAGCCTGTAGCAGACGGTTCCGTTTTTTCATTATTGCGTGCGCAGCGCAGTTCCACTGAGAGGGCGCATATGCTTATCGCGAGTCCCGGAGGGTTGCGTTTCTGCCACCTTGTCAGTCTGCAAGACAACTTCTCCATCTCTTTGCTTCGAGCATATTCTATTCTGATCTCCGTTCATAACATTCGTACTCCTCCGAGTCCTTCAAAGGAGATCGGCATGAATTGCAGACACTATGATCGCTTCAGAACGCTTTATTGTCGATATTTAGAGTCCACAAGTACAAAGGATGTAATAAGAAAAGGATTACCGAGATTCTCGTTCAGATAGAAGATATATATTCACTTCAACGCCTTGACAATCAGCCCCATCCAACTTCCCTCCTCGCTTTCCACCATAGGTATCATTATCCCGCTGGGCTTGCGGTAGATCCGTGTCTTTTCACTTTGAGGAGGGAGGGAGAACGCAAAGTTCTCCAGAAGCGTCGTCGTGATAACCTGTATTTCGAGTATACTGCGGTGGGTTAGTTTTGACGTCAGCTCGCACGTGCGGGGAGCACCGGTACGAAGCGATGTGCTCACGCGAATCGCCAGCCGATGCAACCATGGAGGCCGCCCGCTGCTCGATGGATCAGTACGAAGACCCAAGAGGAAGTCACATATTAATTATGCTTACAAAAGTTCAGCCTTTTCGATGGGTTGAGACCCGTCAGATCCGATTCGTAACTTTTGCACTGGGATTGTACTCACAAGTTGGCGAACAGACCCACAGTCGTCTGCTTCGTCTTGTCGATGTTAAGAAACCGGTCAGGGTTCCACTCATCGGCGTCTTGTCCCCAAATCTCAGGCAAACTACCAGCCAATTATCGGTCGAGTGTCTGATACTATCACGAAACGCC
Source organism: Lactarius pseudohatsudake (assembly GCA_021525015.1). Classification (NCBI taxonomy): domain Eukaryota; kingdom Fungi; phylum Basidiomycota; class Agaricomycetes; order Russulales; family Russulaceae; genus Lactarius; species Lactarius pseudohatsudake. The sequence continues at coordinate 313,431 of JAKELH010000037.1, forward strand.
TACGCTTACCGATTATATGCTCCAATGAGGATGTCGATAGGTGTGCCCTTCCCGACTGGGATAGATGAGACTTGCTCTCCGGACCGCGTGGTGATGGGGAAGGCCAATGGAATCACGTCGTCTCGTTCCGCTATTCTGCGCAGCATCCAGATGATGGGGTGCAGTCTCATCGACTCCTAAGTGAGTGAAGTCGATGATTAGACACTTGCACCTTGTTGCGTGCGTGACACGATATCACCTTCAAGGCTGCCTGCGTATATACCATGCTGTCGAAATCCGCAGGTGAGAGGCATTCTCCGCCATTCTGTGCACGGACAGCCTCGATCTCTGCGCGGATGCGATCTTGGGATTCAGGGTGCTTTGAAATCTCCCAGAGGAACCAGGTCATTGTGTTGGAGGTGGTATCGTGCCCGGCAAGGAGAAGCGTACTGTACTCGGGAGTGCGTATGAATCAACGGGATATCGAGATCATCAAAGTCAGAACGCACGATATCTGGGCAATGGTCTCATCCTCAGACATCTTGCTCTTGGGATCTGAAGACAAATTTGCGCGCAGGAGAACGCTCATCAAGTCTTTCCCATCACCTTTTACAATGCTCTCCTCTATCAGACCTCGCGCAAAGCTGCGAATATAATCCGAATATAGGCGGAACCGGCGGTACTCGCGAGAGGGCAAGTAGCGGACGAAGTGGAGTATAGGCTGTGGGATGTAGTGCCACAGCGCCTTGAACACTAGATCCAAGCGCGACGGGTACAGTGTACTGTCAAGACTGTCACATGGTTATTACCCAACAAAACATCGAGAAAACATATGAGAATCTCACAACAAATTCTCGTAATGTTTTCCCAGTGTCGTCTTTTCGTTGTCCAGGGAGCCAAAATGGTAGTCAAAACCGGCTGCATATGGTTTGAGAAACGAGACGCCGTTACAACACCTCACTAACCTTCACCAATGATATCTAGGGTTGTGCGTGAAAGCCAGGGGGTCACATTAATGAGTGGCTGCCCAGTTGGGTCCGGGGAAATGACCTCGTCTGTCCACTTCTGTACGAGCTGTCAAAGATCGCGGATCACTTTTGGGTTGTGCGTGTGCCAACGAGATATCAACGAGATATCTAACCTTCGAAGCCATACCTTGGAATAAGGGAAGGAATGTTCTGAGTTGGGAGGCAAAGAATGCTGGTGTCATGATTTTCCTTTGGCGTCGATGGGCCGTGCCTGGGAAGTGTATGTGAGTGCGATGGAAGCGGGAAGCCAAAAGACTTGCGAACCGTGAGCCCAGATGACTCCTTGTCCGACTATTAACTCGATGACTTTTGTGACTTCTTTTCCCTTAGAAAAACGATACCCCGATGAGTGGAGAATATACTGAAGTGCCTTCGGATCTGCCACTGAAAGATAGTTTACCTTCGAGTGGGGTCTAACGTAAGCTGAAACACCCACTAATCTTCAAACAAGCTTACCCCAAGTGGCCCGGTTCTACGCCATGCGGTACCATATCGGTGCATCCATTTAAATTCGTGTTCTCCAACTTCGTTTTGGTAACGAAGTTGGGACTCATTTCCTGGGATCTACATTCAGACGAGGCAGGTGTAGGTGGTTGGGATAGTCACCAAGCAAAAATGACGGCGATTCTGGCCCTTGAAGCTTCCTCAAGAACGAGTTTCGGCCACGAAGGTAGACATAAGTGATGTAGTATGCAGTCACCGCCGCAAGGACACAAGCTAGGAAAAGTAGGATGCTCATCTGGCTGGATCTGGAGATACTGCAAGACCGGCCTTGTCCCCTCCCCCCTCTTTATAGTCCTTGAGGAGCTTGCTGAAGGGTGCTATCGGCGATTAGAGATCCGTGAGCACCTAGTCGATGTGGCGTCAGAAGCGACAAGCATCGCGATACAGAGAAGGGCCCCATACCTCATGTAGCGCTGGATTTCCGGGACGCGTAGGACGGCAAGAGCATGCAGTGTTGCGGCACCAAGCCAAGGACACTCCTTCAGGAAATGGAAGTGCTTCCATGGGGAGCCGCGGTGCCAGCTTACGCGAAGCCAAAGGACAAAACGGCCCTTTCTCTCCCGTCGCATCATTACGTCTCACGTCAACTACGAATTATAGTGCTTCTGGAGTGTCATTTGGAGGGGAGACGAGCTTGCATCTGTGTTGGTGCGGAACAGCCCACATAGCTCACACAACGGCAAGCCCCGAGATTCAGATTGGTAGCTGACCAGTGACCACGATGACTGACCAAAGCGTATAAGTTGCGTATGGCTGTCCTCCTATGGTCAGATACTTATCTTAGATGGACAGAAGCGGGGTGCATCGACCGACCGGCACAAGTTACGATGACAAGCACGATGAGTGAGCTTACGCGCACGATATTCTGGATTTGCCATTCGACAAACATGGGGCGCGCGGAATTTAGCAGCAAATAAGGTAGGTTCAGCTCCAAACAAAGAAGGAAATTTCCATGCGAGGGTCGCACCACTGCCATAAACTTCGGAGGTAGGCATAGACGTTTACCTGGTGGCGCGCCTGACTCACTGTCCATATCGCCTATCGCCGAAGTATCGGCCATAACTGAATCGGTCAGAACCCAAGTCTTGTGCTCATAGAGCTATGTGAGACCGAGCAATTATTTGCAGACATTGACATGCTAGTGTTGATTTCTAGTCTTCGCTTTCACTCCATGTCGTTCAGACGATTTTTGCTCAGGGATCCAGGCAAAGGACAACAGAAATACGACGCTTGCAATACAGAGTTCGAAAATTGTAGCATTGGGGTGGTAACAGCGATGTTTTAAGGGGCATTCTGCGCAGTGGACGATATAATCGTCCAATGTGAGTTGACTTGTGCCTGTGAGTCCGACCTCAAGGGTCTCGTGTAGTGGTCAAGTGATGATCTGTGCCATTTACAGAAGCTTGGTTTCCGAAAGCGCAAAGTGTTTTTCTGTGCATGTACGGTAGATGCTAGAAATCGTCACGCTGCCGTGCGCTGACGCCATCCTGTTCCGAGATCCGAGTCAGTGGTGCAAAGAATGCGAGCATGTTCCAGCCGTTCCCCGATTCGGAAACACATTAGCCGAGATTTGATGGAATGGTCGAGCCGAGAAGATTTTGAAGTACCTAAAGGTAGGGCTATTCTCCTAGTTCCGAGTCAATATCTGAGCGCTGAGAGGTCGGTGGTGGAAGGAAATGGTCATCTCTGTTCGAAAGTCGCTTGCTGTGTCGGATAATTCCACCGCCATCCTCTTACTCGGTGGTCTCTCCGTCAATATCCGGAATGCCGGGCATATGATGTGGGTACTAGCAACACATACCACCTTACGCTATGTGCAGGTAGCACACTACCTACTTATTAACAGAACCACGCTTTTGCTCGTGGGCCCCTCACTTGACCCCCGGGCTGGTTCTGACGCTATTTTGTCGTCCGGCCTCTATGGGGAAAAGGGTCAAGCATCGCGAACAACGACCAGCGGTTGTGGAAGGCGAACCGAGGAAGTTCACCATGGGCGATCTGTGGGTCACCTGGCTGTCGTGGACTCGTGGCCGAAAAACAATAAATGATGGGCCCCAAAAACCTCAGGCAAGTGGCCGTATGGGGTCATGGAGTGGTCATGGAGTGGATTATCAAAGTGGGGCGTGGGGTCGGGGATGCGCGAAGGAGGATGCGCGAAGGAGGGGCGGGGCGGGGAGAACTGGTTCTAGCGTTCCCTACCGTGACCTGTTCCTGGAGCGCTCGAAGCGAGATCCGCACAATTCCCCGTACCAAGCGCCCACAGGAACTCCACGGGATTCGCGGGACGTGGGATGGGTGACTCCTCAATCAATCTAAACCGTGACTCCTTCCTGCAATTAAGCCTTTGCTTTGCTCCAATTTTATATGCACCTCGTTCATCAACTGTTGTAGTCACCAAAATGGTCACGACATTGCAATTTGACCTGATTTGGCCTGACACCGCAAGGCGAGACCAATTCTTCGCTGTTGGATGGGCATGGTGCTCTTTATTTCTATATTGTTGGTCAGCTCCAATGTTCTGTAAGTTATTCAAGCTTTACAGCAATATCCAATGAGATAGGCCCCTCGTTTGGGAACACATACAGCGGACTTCCAAGATTCAGGGGTGGTGTTCATATTTAAGTCCGATTTGAAATCCTTGAGGTGGTAGTTATCTCGCATAATTTGGGGTTATAAAACAGTTACCCTTTTTGCCGCGTGCCACCTCAGCAGCTCC